>JAOXNZ010000064.1:18918910-18932324 GCA_028566095.1 Kryptolebias brasiliensis
TTACGATTGTAACGCTTGCAGCCCCCTGTTTTCGGAGAAAAATATCAACAAATCCCCGAAACCAAACAGGAAGAAGAGAGGGGGGGGAGAGAAAAAAAAAACAAAAGAACAAGGCAGTTCAGAGACAGTCGGCCTCCAAGAAGTTTCCCAAAAAAAAAACCCATGAGGAGGAAAACAACGAAGCGTCGTGTGAAACTGCATCTGAATGGCTTCAACCTTCGCTGCCATCCAGCTCTACTCTGAGGCCGGTCACCCAGGTGAGGGGGGAGGGGGGGCTATAGAGGGGGACACACAGGTGAGTTTAGGCGAGAGGGTCTGATCTGATCGTATTTACCTGCTCCTGATTCTAGGCATTAATTTTGTCTTGGGGGACGCCGGTTACAGCTGGAAGAGTTTGGTTCACATGGCTGCGTGAAGGAAACACACTGAGGTCAAGAAGAGGACATTTTTAGACAAAGTGTCTCTCTACTGAGGGGGTGGGCCACTAGGCTCTACAGTAGTGTCTCTTTTGAGGGAAATGCATTCACTACAATTTTTTTTATTGATTTTTTTTTGGCAGAATTTAAACAAATCAGTGGTGAAAACTGTAAATGTTCTCCGTAATCTGACCTGTAGGCGGCGCCGTTGAGCTCAGGGTGAATGCCTGGTTGGTCCATAACTCCCCATGGTGCTGTGGTGACAAAGAACTCCTTGTTGACGCAGTTTCGTAGGCTGTCAGGGATGCGTCCTGTTGTATGAGACACACACAGTTATATAAATCACACGCAGTAAAAAGCCACGACTTGCTACAGGGACTGAGCAGCCAGACGAAGCCGAAGTGTTAACGAGTTCACGCTGACAGACGCATCAGGCTCCGATACACAAATGCAAATTAAGATCATTTAACAGTCTGGATGTTTTGTGAGAGGCCGGCCCCCGGGAATCGCTTCGTTCTGAGGAGCTAATGACAACATCTATTAGGAGGTCGGGATTTAATAAAGGCTGCAGAGGAACTGGTGAAGTGGAAACATGACTCCTGGGGAGGAAACCTGAGCAACAGGTCGCAGCGGTAGATAAAAGCAGGACTTGTGATGTCTGGTGTGCTGGGGGTGACTCCGTACCGGTGATGGCTCTTCGGATCTCGGTGGCGGCGGCCTCTCTCATCTCCAAAGAGGCCTGCTCGCTGTACCAGGCTGTGTGCGGCGTGCAGATCAGGTTCGGGGCGTCTTTCAGTGGGCCCTGAGCGAAACTGCAACACGGGGAAAAACAAAAATCCTAAAACAGAACGCCAATCCTGACTTCTACATTAGCAGATGATGTGAATGCCAAACTGTTTGCCTTCTGGTGAGAACAGGAACAAAAACAGTGTTGCCCTTAGAGTTTGTTAGGTACAAGTCTCAGCTGCTACTAACACACCAAACTTTGGCTGAGTTCTAGCCAATTCCTGTGTCTTCTAAGGTTAGCTGGCTAAGCAGCTGACTTGAATTGAGTCCAAGTATTAATCAGTTCTAGATGTAAACCCAGTGATTACTTTCTTTGAATTTTCTTAAAATTCAATCAGTGATTGCTGAGCTATTTTGCGAGCGGCACGGACAAATAAAAACACACACATAACAGGCAAAAATTATCGCTCTGTCTTCGCATTCAGGCGGTTTCAAAAAAGTGACTTTTGAACAAGACAGACTGTGTGGAACAAACTAGAGAAGCAGCGTGAACACTGAGTTCTGAATGACTTTGCTGAAACTTCCTGAAAAAGCTGACACTGAACTGAAAGCTAAACGTAGCAAAAAGCTAGCTAAATGCTTAAAGTCACAGAAAGCTAGCTAAAAACTAAATCCGGCAAAATGCTACTTTTAACTAGCATTAGCAGTAGTAGTCATAGCAGTAATAGAATTAGCTCAAGCAATGGTAGCATTACCTGTGTTAGCATTAGCAGAAGTATGCTGAAGTAGATTGCAAAGAAAGTTAAAGTTAAATAAAGAAAAGAAAAAGTGGAAACACTCTTTGTGACATCTGTGGCCCTTCCACCAGTGTCTTCATTTAATTTGCTCTGATAGGAATAAAGCACGTTCTTCATCTCTTCAGTTCATTAGCTGCAGAGCTCTGATGGAGGCTTTTACAGAAGCACAAAGTGCTTCAACTGCTCTGTGTCTCACGGCTAGTTCAGGTTCACATTCTGTGGTTTTATTTTGCACCTACGTGAAGGGCTCTGTCTCATGGACGTCCAGGGCGGCTCCACGTATCCTGCCCTCCTTCAGCGCCTGGGCCAGAGCTTTCTCGTCCACCAGGCCTCCCCGCGCGGTGTTGACCAGGAACGCACCCTGACGCATCTGCAAGACACACAGACGGCTCAAAACGGGGGGAAAAAAACCCAGATCTTATCAGCAGGAGATTATTCGTTTGATCTCGAGCTGGAGATCAATCTGGGTTTTGTGTCTGTGGTTTGAGGGTCTTTAAAACATATTACACGAGAAGAAAACAAATGTTGACACCTGAAAGATTCAGGAGACAGTAAGCACCCAGGAGAAATACCATCTGATGTGGGATAGGGAATAGACTTTATCCGAAACTAGGAGATGAAATGAAGGATGAGATAAAAGACGAGGCAGAGCCGCCACCCTAAGTCACAACAAAACGTGTACGAGAGGAAAGGAGGGGGAAAAAAAAACAAGTGATTATGCTCAGAAGAAAATAATCCCTTAATCTTGACAAAAAGCTGAAATCCAGGGGCATGGAAAGCCTTTACACTGGCAGGCAGCCTTTTATTAGGCCTTGATGGTTTTGACACACACAAAAAAAAACAAAAACATAAATACTCACGTTTCCACTTTAGAAGCTAAGAACCACTGCCAACATTTTAAAGGGAAACGTGTTCTTTCTTTCTTAAAGAGGCAGCTGAGAATCACGAGCTTCAGAAAAGACACGGTTAACTAGGTTAGGCTGTTACTCCCACTCCCTTTCATCTCTTTCTGCAACTCAGACGATCTGAGAGACGAGCCGCACACGCCGATTCTGACAGACGGCGCTTCAGCCTGTGCAGTTCCTCGGCTCCCCCTGCAGGTGTCACTGCAGGCAGAGAGTCTGAGCGCGGCGCTCTCAGCCCCCCTGCTGCGCGGCTGAGTCGATATATTTGCTGTAGCCGTGGGCTGGCGCTGATTGCATTTGACAGAGCAAAGGACCGAATTTGTGTCCAGCTTTGGTGGAGCTTCAGATAAAAAGCTGGGAATGTGCCCGGAATGCTGCTGCTGCTGCTGCTGCTCGTTTCTCTGCTGCTCTCTCCTGACTGCGAAGCTCGCGCAGTGACAACACAGCAGCAGCTCTGCTCGCTACCTGTTGTCACTTTAGGCTCAGGTCGGGTCCGTTCGCGTGACTTGTACCTGTTTAATGGTGAAGTCGTTGATGAGGTGGTGGTTGTGCTCGTTCAGGTTGCAGTGCAGGGAGACGCAGTCACTCTGGTACAGAAGGTCCTGCAGGGTATAGACACGCTGGACGCCCAGCGAGCGCTCCAGCCCGTCCTGCAGGTAGGGGTCGTAGAAGATGACGTTGAAGCCGAAGACCTTGGCCCGAACCCCAACTGCCTGACCCGAACGACCTGAGGACACACACACAAACAGAAAGGCATCTTTATGTCCAGATGTGACTCCAGCAACAAATATCAGACGTTCTAGGGAGTGAAATGGGTGACAACCAAACAGAATGTAATATATAATTTAAAGCTGTATCAATCTATACAAATGTTAAACAAAATCTGCAAAACAAATATCGCCATTCAGTAAGAGGAACTCCAGAGGAAAAAAAAGTGCAAAAATGACAAAAGCCCCACTTAAAGATAACTAAATGATTCATAAATAAATCAGATCAAACAGATCAATGCTGACTTTTAAGCCCTGATATGTTTAAAGTATAAATCTTGTTTTAAACACTGAATGACAGTTTAACATCCACCGCATTTAGTAGAAAACTGCAAATATACTCCTCAGAAAAAAAAAACACAGAAATTAGAGCCGTCTTTAAGTGACCGCTGTGGTTTGCGCCTGAATGATTTGTCCGTTGTAACAATTGCATCACTTTAATCACATTAAGAAGCCATTTTTTGATGTTTCCAAGAGATTCAAATCTGTGCAAGTCGTGACAGAAATGTGAGGCAGCAGACAGTGATTCAGAAACGGAGCCTGCAGACCATAATAAGCCTCTCCCAGCGTCTCTCGCAGCCATTTGTTGTGTAGGATGTGAGTCTGTTGGCTGCAGGAACCGTTCTGCTCAGCAGCTGCAGCTGAGAAACAAAGTCCTGGAGAGTAAAAGTGGCATAAAGGCTCGATTAGAGTCCTTTACACGTCCAGTTCCTCCTTTAGGCGACTACAGAAAATTAAAGTCTGAGGAGTACTTCAGCATTCACTTGGACCATGTTTCTGTATTGGTCATGAACTCAATTAATCAGTGGTTTTATAACAAATTAATCTGTTTGCAGCCGATTGTTGTAAAAAAAAAACAAAAAGTTTTATTTGCTCGTCTTTAACCAGTTTTCTGTGCTTCTCCCTCGGCTGCTTTATCTCTTTGAACACGTTTCGGCAGCACACAGGGTTCAGGAATGAACGCGCTGCATTCAGCTGCAGCCTGAAGACGGTACCAGCGGCGAGCAGCGGGAGACGAACGTCT
Organism: Kryptolebias brasiliensis; assembly: GCA_028566095.1. Taxonomy (NCBI): domain Eukaryota; kingdom Metazoa; phylum Chordata; class Actinopteri; order Cyprinodontiformes; family Rivulidae; genus Kryptolebias; species Kryptolebias brasiliensis. Next base: position 18,923,546 of record JAOXNZ010000064.1, read on the forward strand.
CAAACACAACAGGTCACCTTGCAGCTGCGGCACAGCCTTATTTACTGAAGCTTCAAGGGAAAACTGAGAGCAACCGTCTGTACACGGCTGAGTAAAAACCGGCGCAAAGAAGTAGATTTAAAGAGGGGGGGAAAAATGCACCTTTGTCACTTTGCTGAATTTACAAACAGATCTAATGTCTTTTGGTCAAAAAAAAAGGCTAATTTTGGAAACTACGAGTAAAATGTGTATAAAAGACGTGAGAATTGAGGATTTCTCTCCGTTCTGCATATCTAAGCCTCGCCTTTTCCCAGCCTAATTTCTTCACCGATCAATATCTGTAACAGAGGAAAACCTGAAGGTCTGTCCCACAGGGACGCCTCCACCTCTGCCACCTCATTCTGCTCTCTCTCCAGACGACTTTCGCTCCGTTTTACCGACTAATCCAAACTTCTAGAACTGGATGAAATAAAACCACGACAGTATGAGGATAAATATCACATTAAGGTGAACCATAATGCTTTTGTCCGTGTAAGTGTGTTTGTTAGCAAAATATCTCATGAACCACTGTACTAATTTTAATGAAACAGTCAGGAAATAATCATTAGATAAATATCTACAGCTGATGAACTTTTAGACTCATCCAACTCAAGATGGCCTCCACAGCATCCTGACTTTACAAGCACAAATGACAATATAATATATAAAAATGTATTTTTTAAAAACCAAAAGTAAGTAAAATACTGTTAGGTTGTTAATAATTAGGCTTCACATCAGTCAAAATCTTAGAGATGCTTTACAGCTTCACACTTTTTCCTTTTCAGCTCAGTTTTAAGCTCTTTAAAGTTGTAGCTACAAGTTACCTAATTGTGACTCGGTCAATTTTACAGAAACTGGGCTAAAATATGACATGGTAGTAGCTGAGAGTCATTCACAGCACATACTCTGAGCGTTATCACATGAGATTGTGCATAATGTTATTTTCGAGGTTTGATCAAAACGTCATAAGATGATCTTGGTTTACAACTCTGGCATTAAAGACGGCGGGCGATACGCTTCTTTTAGGAAATGTTAGGCCTTTAAGTTAAATATTGATATTAAATAAACAATTCTTTTTTTCTTTTACTTCTGCCAAAACAGCAAAAATGAAGGATGAAGCTGATGGAAGTGAACTGAACCCACTCTGCAGAGCTGACCTGCTGGGGTGCGAATGACCCCCCTTTCCCATATCTGTTTGTTTGAGTCCTTGTTGAAGCAGAAATATTGATTAGAGATGGTTCCTCCTGAATATTCCCCAAACCCCAACTCAGTTTGATCAGATAGGAGCTATACTGCTATTACACTAACATAAGAACCAACAAATGACTTCAGCTGAAAAAGCAGAATGTTTGACACTTTCTGAACTCCTCGCAACACACCTACTGTCTACAACCAAACACCAGGAGACCTCCACTGTCCCCAAACGTCCCACTGACAATGGACATTGTTTGGACGAGTAGATAAGGCTGGAGGTGGGAGGACTGAGGGTAAAAATTGGAGGAACAAGAAGATTATTTCATTGCCAGGGGCTGCTGCTCAGACGAGAGTCTAAGCAGCTGTCTGGGACCTGTAGAGGGGGTGGTGGAGGTGGTGGTGGGGGGGGGTGGAGCATATGTGGACACAGAGATAAGGTGGTGCTTTGGAAAGGCTTGTGAGAAGACAGAGCATCTGAGGTTGAGACAGAGGCTGGCTTACAAACACACACAATCAGCAGCAAACAGGTGCAGGGAGTGAAACACACACACACACACACACACACACATCTTTACTACACACACAGGCAGAACCAGGTCCGCCACGAGGCCCGATAACAACGGAGCGACACGGCGGGGGAGAACAACATCAGAGAGGAAGAGTCCAAAAAAACAGAGGAGAAAATATTAGAAACAGAACCCGGGTTTTGTAAATACGCAAAAGTTTTTTACGGTTTCAGCCTTGCGTCCTCATGAAAACGACATCTTAGGAACCCCTGAAGAGTAATTTTCAAAACGCCACACTTGTGTTTTCACGTGGGCAGCCTAAACGACCCCAAGCATGTCAGAAGTAACAAAAATAATGAGAGATTACATCCAGATTAGTGCTGCAGACGCTAGCTTCTCAACTACAGCAAATGTATACCTTCAATGAACAGACAAGTCTGATAAGCTTAAATAAAGAGTGAAAACCTTCATTATTACACCAAATATATACGGCCAAAAAGGGTTTTATCAGCAGCAGAATGGAAGGTAAGAAAAGAAAAGAGCCAAAGTCCTAAAATGGAAGAAAAGCCTGGATATTCACCAAAACCTATGAGGCCGAGGGTTTCGCCACGGATGCGCGCCGCGCCCGAGGCCACCTCGCGGATCTGCTCCACGCTCTGGACCCGCGTGCCCTCCCGGAGAGCCTGGTAAAGCCAGGTGTTCCGCCTGTAAAGGTTGAGGATGTGGCAGATGGTGGAGTCGGCCGTCTCCTCCACAGCTGCAGAGGGAATGTTGCACACGGCGATGCCTGGAAGGAAGGGAACACAGAGAGGCCAAAATTAATCTGGCTAATGGCAAAATCAATGCTGTAATTCTTATCAGAGTGTTCAACCGGCGTATGTTTAACCCACAGAGACCAGAGGCTTAAAAAGCTGTCTAAAACCTGAGGAGGAGGGGGCTGAGAAAGAAAAAAATCCTTAAAAACCGGACGTATAAAATAATAAAAAACACTTTTTCAAAGATTCTGTTACTATTGTTATCGCCTAAAGGGGAATGGCAATAATGTTTTTTTCCCCCTATGTGTGTGTTTGCCTGTAGAGTTAGGAAAATATTTTGTCAAACACTGGACAGATTTTAATGAAACCCTCATAAACCATCATTGGATGTACATCTACAACATAACAAACGTCTACATTGCCGTCATTTCTCAAAATAAGACGATTTTAATGTAAAACTCTGTCATGGTGGGTGGCACGCATCCCTTCAAGGAATGCTAGGCATTTCATTTTAAACCAGTTTTTGTGTTGCCTTGAATAGGAAGGTATTACCATCACCAAAAACAACCTGTAGTTATGTGAGTTTTAGAAACCCTTAGTTCCAGCAGAATGGTGCCTTTAAGCTGTTTAAACCGGTGACCTTGTGATATTACCTTGCCTTTTTTCCTCCAACGTGACTTTTTTTTTTTTTTTTTTTAAAGCCCCTCTGCCTGCCCTTACTCTCCACTAATGTCCTCATCCCACTCTGTATCTCAGAGTAGCAGCGCCGTCGTCTCTGGGCGGCAAAAAATAGCCAGAGTCTGTTCAATCAATGGCCCTCTTTTCTTCTGCCCGAGAACAGCCGTCATATCTGCGCCGCCTTGTCGAGGCACGATAGCTTTTTGACTCCTGCGTTGCACAGGCAGAGTGCTTTCGCTGAGTGGGTGGCAGTTAGACACAGTATCTGGTATTGGCAGGGAAATGGCAGCTTTGTCAGCTGTAAGAGCCGTTCGAGCCACCAGCCTGCTGATACGAGCCCGGGTGGCGGTTCAGAGAGAAAACCCAACTCCTCTCCCCCTCTGCACGTCTTTCACTCTCTGTCCCTTTGAACATTCTGGCTCACAGTGGGATCTTCACGGTTCATCTGACTATTTCTGAAAATCCACACAAAGAAACGGTAAACAGGCTCCTCGAAGCAGACACTTTCTTTTTAATAAAAACCACCATCAGCAATACAGTATCTTCTTTTCCTTGCGACTCCTTCTTTGAACGATCCGTACGGTTTTTCGCAAATCCCATCATGCAACGATTTGATGCTTTCCCCAGAGGATTCAGCTAAATCCCAGCGCTGAAGCCTGAGGTAGCGTGTGTCACTGACAGGCAAACGAATGATCAAATAAGGACGGCGGCAGCGACAAGTCTCTTTGATAAAATCAATACGACACAATGCAGGATGAGGTATATTTCCAAAGAGGATCCACACATAAACCTCTGTTAAAACTGCTCTCAATCAGACATTTTTCTAACTAATGCAGTGGTTCTCAACCTTTTCATGCCAAGCCCTCCTTCATCTCAATAAGACCAAAACAGTTGAATTTAAGTGTAATACAAACAAACACATTTTCTATTAGTAATTGTAAAATTTAAAAGTAAGTTTCTTTTTTTTTGTGTGTGTTTGTGACATTTTATCTCCAGATTTGTTCTTTAGGTAATCAAACAGAAACTGCACTTTGCCGGAACAATAGGACTGGACCACTCCATCAGCCTCTGATTCTTCAAATAAAAAGAAATGAATCAAAACGTACAATCACCGTTTTATAACCACAACAATAGAGTTCAATCAATCCCGACAAACACATCAGCTGCGTATTCTTATGGCATTAATGGCTGCAATGATCTCATTTTAATTGTGTATTTTAAATATTAACACTGCACTTCAATCTGTGCAATAAAATAAAATAAAACAAGTGAAGGTATTTGACAGTTAATAAAGTACCTTCATTAGCGAGGACTGTTGTCCCTTTATCACAGTTTTAGTGGCTTACAGCCCCTCCACACAGGAGCAGTTTTGATGAATATGCAAGTTTCTTTTTTTGTTTTTTTTTAGCATTTCAGCCTTGCTTCTACATGGAAGTAGTGTCTTAGGATGTGACGGAGGAGCCGTCACGAGCTTAGATCTACTACTACAGTAAAGTCCGTACCGACATGCACACGCACACGTACATACGCTCAACGACAGAATTTACCTTTTTGTTTTCAGGACAAACTGGCGCGGTTCTTCGTGGGTGCACACACGGCGTTCCCGCCTCAGTTGTCATATCCATCTTAGTTTGTAATTTTCAGTGTTTCAGATATTCAAACAAAGCTATTTCCGGATTAAAGCGCACCGGGAAGGAGTCACGTGATGACGCGAAGGTGACGTCATCAGGACGTTGTATTAGTTGAATGTTTTTTTTATTAGAATTGAGAATTATATTTTGGTTACAGGTTTTTGTTTTGTTGTGATTGTTTGTTTATATTTTTTGTATAGTTACTTTGATATGAGCTTATTTGAGTTAGAAGTAATTACATTTTTGTTTTGTCTTCTTGTGGGCGGAGCCTGTGTGTATAAAAGAAGGCTCTGCACCGCAGGGAGGCAGTCTGAGTTTAGACTCCCAACAGGTCACACTGAAGGTGATGGACTGAGCTGCGATGAAGGTACTGCTGTTATTAACCTGCCTGGACATCCAGTGTAAACATGCTGCACAGCTTCTCCACCTTTTCACCTGAAGATGAGCACAACAAAAGAAAACCATCTAAAGTGAACTACAGCATTGGCCTATCATTTTGTCCATGTCATAACAGAGCCCCGCCACATAGGAACCCCAAAACTGCATTTCACGAGAGTGAAAGAAATCTTGAATTCCCATCGTTGTGCTTTTGTGTAAACAGACAAAACTGAAAACAACGATGTCATCACCCCACCTCTTATCTAACCTTTGACCCAGGGCCGTGCTCTTCTTTTTGTGTCTGCACGCTTTATGCTCCACGCCCCGTTTCTTGTTTTTGGCAGCATTACAGCGCCACATACAGGCCTGTCAGAGGTACTACATTGTTTCCGTGGGGATGAAGAAACAGTGCCGTGTTTACGAGGATATTTTTTAGAAACGACAAATGAAAAGACTGTTTTGAAAAAAGAAACTGTGGACAAGGTCTTGGTATTTTTTCCTGTAAGAGATAATCATCAAGTGCTTTACTATCTTCACTGGGATTTAATGTTTCAGCGTGTCATTGTTTTTTTGTCAGCTGTTAAAGTTTTCAGACACAACATAAAAACAGGTCTTATTTTTAATCTTTTACCATTCACTGTTATTCCAACAGCAAGATATTTCCCATCTCTATGTTCTTTGATTTGAAGCAGCCCTTTTTTTCTCTCCTTCGTCTCCATGTTTACACACTGGCACACGTGGTGTATAAACCAAGTTTAAACACCAACCAGTACAAACCAGATGTCCTGCTCAGATCCAGACGCGTTTAGTGACACCCCCTCCCATCGGTAAACTCTTTTAGTCATCATTTCTGTCCAGGTAATGTGCCGGTTGACCAGTAAGGAGTGGGTCCACTCTTGCTTCGTCTAATTGTCACAGAAACATGTTTCGGGCAACACAAAAAACAAGTCTGAGTTGCAGCTGCTTGTAAGCATTAGTTCCACTTGCAATTCTTTTAGGACCAAGAGAACGACTGCTCTGGTGGAACGGCCACACGAGTATTAATGTGTTTCAGCTGTGAGAGTTTTCAGAGTCCGTACCCAGCTCTCCAGCCGCCTTGATGTCGATGTTGTCGTATCCGCTGCCAATTCGGATGATGATGCGCAGCGCCTTGAACTTCTCCAGGTCCTCTCTGGTCAGGGTGATGGTGTGGTACATCATGGCTCCCACTGCCTCGTTTAGCACCTGCGCACACGAGTTCACAAAGATAAACTGTGAAACCCGAGACATTTTTATTGTCAAATGATCACCCACCACGCTGTGAGCGCTTCCTTTTATTTTGTACCTTCCCTTGTCAAGAAGGGGACACGTTAGATTTGGTTATCAGTCTGTATGAGTTCACAGGAAGCCACAGCAATTATAAGATCAAATTCATTCACAGAACTACAGATGTTACATGGTTCATTTACAGATCTGCTCTGTAATATTTTCAAAAAGCAGTTTTAAAACAATGTTACAACTGTGCCAGGACGGCATGTAGGTGTTAGAGTATTAACTTGGTGTAATTAGGCCAAAACCCTGTTTTCTGGGGCTGCCATTGTTGCTGCATTGTGCATTTTTCTGATTGTCCTACAACAAACACCAGGAGGCCTTTGCCTTATCCAACCTCCCCCCATAAGGAGACATGGTTTGGAGCCAGCTTCAGCCAAAACTGACCAGCAGACGGGGCTACAGGTGGGAGGGCCGGGTGAGACAGAAAGCTATTAGAGCTCAGTAAGACCGGGCTGCTGTCTGTCTGGGACCTGCAGGTAGGGAGGATTGTGTTGGAGTATATGTGTGTGTGTGGGTGGATGAGCTGGCTGGAGGTGTATGTGGACAGTGAGATAAGGTGGCTTGGGAGAGGAGAGCATCTGTTGGCTCAGAATGACGCACAAACAGCAGTAAAACATGTCGCAGAGAGGGAAAGACCGAATCCAGAGTCTCTGCTTCTGCACGATCACAACTGCACTCCGACCCTGAGGGAGTTTATGTACAAAGGCTCTGTTTACTGAGGTTAAGGCTGCCTCTTATCACAGAATAAACCTTCACATGTCACTGCATGTAGACAGATCTACAGACTTTTAGAATCATTTACACTGAGAACAGTCAGAACAGCGATGGAGACACAAAAGGCTGAACGACATGTAGAGATTGGTTGGCATCATAAAACACCACTACGTGACTACTTTTTTGTTTTTGACTGCAAACAGCTCAATTATCCCCCCCCCCACACACACACACAATAATGAAACAGGGACATGTTTGCCACTGCGCTGTACCACCTCCTGTGTAATAAACACTCACAATGATCTGTCTGTGAACACATTTCTATTGGAGCTAAATGTTGTAGAAATTAATTTACCTGGCAGATTGTGTTTTTTTTTTCTTTTTGGTGTTTCTGAGAAGGTGGAAGCTGCTTTCTAAACCAAATAAGTTATCTAAGAACTTCTATTTGATCAGGTTTGCCTAAAAATTACACAAACCGATTCACCTTAAAGCAAGCGATCAAAATAAATCAGCAATTATGGGCGAAAAGTGTTTTATAGACGATCACATGGTGGCGCTATTGAATCTGACTCAGCGTTCCTTCTAGCTTTATTGACGTTCCTTCTTTTTGTTTTATAATTTTCATTAAACAAACAGCAAAACGAAAGTGGTGCTAAATATCTTTCAACGGTCTGAATCTTGCCACCTACAGAGATCCGTTACTGAGACACCGGCGGTTCCTCAAGGTGACCCGGTCCTGTGATTCATTGTGATGAATCACAATCATCTAAACTATTCCCCCCTCAGTACGAGCCAGGGCCCCTGTCTGCGCCTAAATAACAGCTCTACATTCACCTCCAGCCAAACTGAATTAGCTTTCCTGTGATTAGTAGATTAGCTCTGAATTTCCATATTGCTTTTATTAGCACCGTGTCCTGGACAGGCCTTCCAGATACTAGTTCAAGGTTAAACGCTCCTTACACACAAAAATGCACACACACACACCTTTTACCCTCTGCGCTGAAGGCTGAAAGTCCTGTTACTTTGGTGCTTAAGAATGAGAACTTTGTAGTTTATTTCAATAGAAACTTTGACCATAAATGTGTCCTATTCTCCACTGGAAGCAAAGTTTTGTGCTGTCAGCAGTGTGAAAAAGGGTGCAAAGAAGCTTTAATTAGATGTTAATATTATGGTACCTTATATGTGTTTGACTCTGGTTTACTAGGGAGGGGTTTTATGGTCATGAAGTCATTTAACGAGTGATCAGAGTGAACGCAATGTGGTTCGGAGCTGGTGGAAACATATGGAAAACGCCCTTCCTGCTTCTTAAAACTACAGAGCGTTTATCACTCCATGGAAGCATTTCAACGAAACACAAAATACACCGAATGACAACTACACACAACAATGATTAGCGTGTTATAAAAAGTAAGCTGTGACCTCTTTTTTGATTGCACCTTTTAAATCCACTTTAGCGTTCAAGCAGAGATGTGAGTAAGACAGCTTTAAAGAAAGAAAGAAAAAAAAAGTATTGTGGTAATGACATGGCACTGAAAGTCTTAATAAAAACATCAGTGCATTAAAAAAAAAAAAAAAAAGATTGACAATTAAATAT
>JAOXNZ010000064.1:18932424-18945112 GCA_028566095.1 Kryptolebias brasiliensis
TAAAAAAAAAAACCTGTGAATTAAAAAAAAAAAAAAAAGCTTGACAATTTAATCTGAAGCTTTTTCCTTTTCACGCCAGGAATTGCACAAGATTTAAACAACTTTAACTGGAAGAATATGAAGCTGATGCTAAGAGCTGTTTAGCATCATATAGAAAAGGAGACAACAGCTAGCTTCACTTCGTCCAAAAGCTACATTTTCTTGTTTAATAAGCTCAATTAACACACAGAATAAATATATCTGACTCACACAATAAAATAGGGAAGATTAGATTTATAAAAGACTACATGGCAAACTAACTTTGCCTCCTTTTTCAGTCTTTATGCTAAGCTAACTGACTTGTGTAGGATACAGGATTGAACTAATTTGGAACTAATAAAAAACATATATTTTTATTTATGTAAAAATTAAAGAAAACTATGACTATTCCACACATCCAATTGTGCATTAGCTTGTGTGAGTTAGCATAGTGCACGGCGGTTGAAGAATGTTGTTCACCGTAATCAAGAGTTTGGACAGTCATTGAGGAAATATTTCAAATTGTTCGGCTGCAATTTAGTCCAGTTCAGTTTTTCTTTCACGGTGAGAAGAAGGTGCATTCCCGGCTCTTTGGAAACAAGATGTGTTATGGAAAATTGTGTCATGTTTGTAACTCTGAATGTTCGATTTACAAATTCAATGAAAAATTGGTTGTTTTCTGCAAAAGACTGTTCATCAAAAAGCATTTAATCCAAGTGACTGGAAAAACTGAGGCTCTAAAGGCTGTCTATTGTGTTAGTAGGTCAAAATAAATTTTAAAAGCATTATGTAAGTTCTGTTTTTTTTTTGTTTTTTTTTTTGGTTTTGGTGTTTGGGTTGAAAATGTAACCAGACTTGGCAGGAGGTCAAGCTAACATTTGCTGGTGTTTTCTACAATTTCTCCTAACCAAGAACAAATTATTTTAATAGGATCCTATTTGCAAGAGTCATTAAGTACTACTCTCTTATGATTTTCACTACCTCAAAGCGGACATTTTCCAAAGTCGTGTGCAAGACTTTCCATGTTGTAAGAGCCGTTTCAAGGAATTTTACTTCCTTTTTTTTTTTTTTTTAAATCATTATAATTTTATTTAGGCATGTTTTCGTGTTGCTGAAAAATGACTTAATCAGAAATCATTTGCACATTGTATTTATTAACAGGAAATTAAATGACATTTTTTGAGCAATTGTTTAAAATTACAGTAAGGAATTGTTGTTTTTCAGAGCTTATTGTTATTTCACATAAAAGGCTTGGAGCAATAATATGTCAGACTCATTACATCATTTGCTTACGTTAACGATGATTTATTGAATCTCTAAGCTTAACACCTCAAGTCGATGAGCAGAGTTGAACAGTGTAATAAGCCAATATTGACTCTACGCCATGTGGGCTATCATCCAACCTTTACAAGCCACATAAAGCAAAGCGATCGTTGACTTTGGCTGAAGATCACAGGTGCTGCATGTTGGATTTAACTTTGTCTTGCTCAGTATTTGCCTTTGTTTCAGAATTTCTTTGTCACCAGAGAAATAAGGGATAATCTGGCAGCAGACCTAACCGAAGGCCACTTTTATATTCAGTCTTTCCTAGAACTTTCTGCCTCGTGTGGTATGTTTGTGTGTAGATGAGTGTAGCAGCTGGTGTCTGCCTTGACTACATTATGCTGAAATCCCACAGTTATCAACACTACATCGCTGCATACATTGCCTCACAGAAAAGAGATTGGACATTTTCAATCTATAACGCCCCTCCGGCTATTCAGACTGCAGGTTATTACTGTGAACTGCTGAATATGCCGGCGAGGTGAACATTACAATCATGTTTTTCCTGATAAGGCAGTGTTAAAACAAACAAAAAGCTACCCGCTTCCCCCTTCTCTTTGATGCCCAAGGTCTTGATTGAATTGATCTTTATGCAAATGCTTCCTTTTTAATATGTCCTATTTTCATAAGGAAAGATGCAGCGGCTCTCTATCTTCAGATGGAAAGATAGCACTTGGTGATACCCATCTCTGTAGACATATATTGTTTTGCAGCCGAAGCGCTGCATAAAAGCAATAAAGAACCTCTACAAGCCAATGTAATTACACTGCATACCAGCCATACAAGACTCTCTATTAGAACAATGGCGCTGATATAGGCATCACACTCTGTGCCACAAAGTGAAATTAAATCATAATGAAGCCACTGAATTTTAACTGGCGATTGTGCATGAGGCCAATATAACATGCCTCACACATCAGGTGGACGTAAGTGAGCGACTCGGCTCATTTCTGATGGAGAATGAACTGTGTGTGTGTGTGTGTGTGTGTGTGTGCATGAGTGTCCAGGTGTGTTCTACCTTCTCGTGGATCTCCTGTGTGGACTGGGCATCGCAGAAGGCAACGGTCGCTAAGTCTTTCAGGATGGGCATCTCCACAGTGCAATCCCGTCCATCCAGCAGTGCCACCAGCGGGCGCGGGTGCATTGGCCCGTTCATGATTTGGGGCCGAATACCTGGAGAGACAAGAAAAAAGGCGTGAGGGTTTATTAATATTATTATTATTATTATTATTATTATTATTATTATTATAGCACTTTTCAAACTGAAGGTTACAATGTGCTTTACATAAAACACAGGAAGAAAGAGGCAAAAACAACAAGAGATAACGACATGGGCAATAAAACAATGCAAAGAAGGGTCTTTGAAAAGACGTATGTCTCCAAATGTTATTTAAAACACGCTGAAAAGTCGCCATGTTGATTCCTAGAGGGTTCAGTTACACAGTGTGGAACCCAGCAAACATACAATCCTGGAACAAGGAACAACAAGAAGGCCTAGGTCAGAAGACGTTTGGGGTCTAGAAGGTGTGTTAGAAGGTAAAGGCTCACTGATGGAGGCAGAAGCCTGATTCTTTATGGTTTTGTTTATAAGGAGGATTATAAATTAAATCTCAAATTTGACTGGAAGCCAGCATTAGGACCACAGACGTGTAATATAATACTAGACAAACTGTCACCGCCGCCTTGCGTTGGGAATTAAAACCAACAGGACCCGACTTATGGAAGCCCCCAGCTTATGGCTCCCAAAGGTGGGGTTGGGACCCCAATGTGGGTTATAAAACACCAACTGGAGAAAATCTACAGAAATCAAATTATTAATAGCATGTTTAACCTCAGCTGTTACAAAGACATAAAAACAGGGGTCATAAATGGATGAAAAATAAAATAAAATAAAATAGGCCCATGTACAAACACGTGAGGCTTGTGACAGGCCAGACATGTTAAAGAAGAACCATTATCTGTAAATCTGGACTTTTTACATTCAAGATGGCTAAATAGTTTCACAAAAGATGCACTTATTTTGCAGGAAGCCAGTTTTTTTCTTGTTGCATTCCTGACATGCATCACACAAAATAAAGAAAATAAAAAACAACAAAAAATTAATTCCTAATGCGTTCAAAACGGAGACAAGAGTTCACAAAATTAAACTGAAACTCTAAGAAAAACAACCTGTGAGTTGCACTCTTTTGCAAGCTGGTTTCAATGCATCGTTCTTTTCTTTGAAAACTAAAAGACTGAACTGGCGATTACCCAAGGCGTGTGAGCACGTGAGTTGATTAGAACGTAGCAGAAAACGGGGCTTCTCTGAACTTACAAAACTGGCTCAATAAATCAATGCACCTCCTCAAGAAAGGATTAGATTTACAGGAACCCTCTCAGCATTAGGGCTCCAAGAACACCTGCACCACACTACCTCACGAACACACTCGAACAGGTATGCAGGTAGATAAGAATACATTACACATTTTTATTCACTTGATAATACAAAAAGGAAAACAGTTTTTCTTTGTGTGGGTATGAGAGCCACACGATGACACAGACGAGCATTTCTCAGTTCAAAAAGTGTGGTTTATACTTTCACCTCAGTGTGAGTGGAACCAGCAGCCACAGAGGAAAACAAAACACTGCAATCTGCAGAAAATAGTTTCATTCCTGCCCTGCCTTAAAAGAGCAATGTATCACTGAAATGGAGAATGTTAGAGAAAACGCTACAAGCCCGAAACAAACCCACAGCCGATTCACATCTGCGCCGGAGCGCTTGACAAAGCATGTGTCGCCTCTGTGGCTCCGCCGCCGCCGCCGCTCGCCGCCTTCCTATTTCCTCTCGCCACTTTTCTCACTTAAGAGTTGAAGAAAGTGGAGAGGAGCCAAGCTCCCCGGAGGCTCGACCTTCTCACACATCCCCGCAGAAGCCGGCGTGTCGCACTGAGAGGACAGACAATTACCGGCCCTGCTTCATACAACGTTAACAAGTCAGGAGCTGAGATGTTCACGCTGCTTCCGAAACCGCCTCACGTACATGGGACGGAAAGACGCTGTTCTCTGAAGGCGAGCTGCAATAATCAGAACTACTATCTGTAGTTAGCAGCTACGGATCTACCTAAGCTCTCAAAACAAGCAAAAAGTCACTCCACCACCACCCACTCCTTCTAAGACATCTTTATCGTCTGCTGCCAGAGGCGACCATGGTTTTGCCCGTGTCTCTGTTTGTTTCTCTGTAGTGTTAGTAAAATATCTCATAAACCAGTGGACAGATTTTACTTTCAGAAAGTAGTCAGATGAACATCTACAACTGACTTTCAAAGTCAAACCCATTCAAGATGGCTGCCACAGCCAGCTGGCCTTGGGAAACTCAAAAATGGCTATATCCCAATCAAATACAAATATTGTGGTAAATTTGGGTGGCTGTAGCTGAGAGTCATCCCCAACACATACTTCAAAGTTTAGTATTAACTGCTGGACAACCTTGTTCGTCCAACAGTCCGCTGGACGGATTTTATTGAAACTCTCAAAGTATTAACTTTTGTAGTCAACCCAATTCAAGATGGCTGCAGCTATTCGACCTTAGCCAACACAAAAATGGCTACACCTAAGTGAATTTTACAGATGTTGAGCTAACCTTTGGTGTGGTAGGAGCTCAGGGTCATTCACAACAGATGCTCTGCTATTAGATCTTGCAAGATCTCACAATTTCGCATGAAATCATGCACGTCATTTGAAGATTTGACCAAACGGGTTATGAGATGATTTTAGCTCAAGACTCTGGCATGAAAGGTGGCGGGTGATCTGCATTCCGTCAGGGAATGCTTGGCCTTTATTGTCTCTTGTTTTTCGGCTCGCTGCTGGAACCGAATGCTTACATGTGACCTCATTCTACATGCATCTTGGTGCTCCTATCCACAAGATTACAACGACGTCAGAGTCTGTGGCACTGATAGGAGGAGAGGTGACGGAGGAACGCTCAGAGGGGTTACATCAGAGGCTCATTAAGGCAGATAACAGAGATTAGGAGGTTTAAGAAAGAAAGTCGTGTGAGGCTAAAATACACAGAAGCGAGAAGAGGCAGCGTGAAATGAACTGTGAAAGAAGCTTGCTTAAAACCAGACTAGGAACTGTTTGTTAGCTTAAAACGCTCTCAGGAGATGTGTTAGAGGAGACGACAACAACAGAAAAACACGAAGACATAAAACGACACGAGAGGCGCAGAGAAAGAAGCAGCTGACAGGAAAGCGAGCAGTCCAGCAGCGCAGCCTCCGAGGCCAGGCCGAGTGGATCTCATAGCAGAGGTATCGCTTCCCGCCGCCGCTCTGTTGTCATGGCGATCACTTAACAGGCTTTTGCCACCCGTTTTAGTGCTCTTTATTTTAGGCACCACTTGCGTTTGTGGCGAGAGCTGAGGTCAGAGGAGCACACTTTGGAATCCTAGTTTAAGAGGAGAGAAGTTTTCTTTTCTGAAACACACACAGCTACCGCCTCCTCCTCCTCCTCCTGCTGCAGGCGGCCTAATGATCCAGCAACACTTGCAAGGGATTTCCCATTTAATATAAATATACATAAATGATAAAGATTGGGCAGCATCAGGCGAGATCCTTTCATCAAACTTGTAAAAACGTCCAAACTGAAAATCTTTGGATTTGAGTCTTTCATGGGCACCAAAGGTACTCAGAATTTTTTATTTGACAGCTAAATGTGTTATGTTGCTGGGACATTGGTAAGGGTTGAATTTTAAAAAAAAAAAACATTTTATTAACAATTATTACAAAGAAATGTCAAGCAGTAAGTCCCAGGGATGAGACAGATCCAAGAGTCAGAATCTGTCTAACCTAAGATCGTTAGAGAGTCTTTTTGAACAAACACAGATAAGGCCACCAGTCTCATCATAACTGGAAGGCCGTATCACTTAGAGGGCAGCATTACTTCACATCAAACTGTGAACAGACATGAGCTACACACAACAATTCTCTTACCTCTTAATAATACATCTCAGAAGTACAAGACATCCTAATACATCCTATTTTACCATGACACCAGCTAGTCTCCAACAGCCCAGTGAGATACTGTCTGAACACAGCTTACATCCCTTTTAAACAACCAGCTAAGAGTCTTAGTTCTTCTTTTGGGGATTTTTACTTGTTTAAAAAAAAAAAAATCAATGTGAGATTAATGAACTGCTCGTGCAAGAGGTGAGGTAGTCCATTATGGGCTAAAAACATATGTATCATATCAATCACTGATTCAGGTTAATACTATAAAAGTGCAATAAAATGGTCTAAACAAACAGGGTACGAGAGCTGATTAGTTCTAGCACTTGAAGCAAACCCATTCTGATCCTAATGATGTGATTTTCAAAGTAAAATGAAGAAGATCTATTGAGGCCCTCTCTTCGACTTGCAAAAAGAAGTCAGAAGTGCTCTAATATGAGCGGCGCAAACTCATATCTAACAGTTATAGACAGGAGTGGGTGTAGGTGAGGGAAGCGGTAGGGGAGAAAAGCTGTTGGCAGGCAGCATCAAACCCTCAGGCACAAGTTAGATTGGCTGAACTCCGTGAATCATCCACCGGGTTTCTCTGTGTCTCTTTGACCCTTCAGTCTCTTACTCTTTAAATCTCTCCGCTGCAGACTCTTCCTCCGCTGTGTCGCTGTATTTTTCTTCTGGATTTTCTCTCCTTGTGTCGATAGCATCTTCTGACAGCTCCTCGTTTCTGCCGACGCCTAGCTCCGTGTATTTGTTTGCCCGCTGCGTATCGGGAGTCCTTTATCTCCCTTTTCACGTGAATTTCCTCCCCGACCTCGGCTATCATCGCTCTGCTGTCTTTCCGGCGATCTCCGCCCTTCCTCTCGCTGTCATTCCTTCACCTCAACTGTCACTCCTTTCCCATCATTTCCCCTCCTTCTCTGCCACTCCGTCTTTTCCACAATCTCAATTGTGTATTTGTGTGTGTGTCCTCCTTTGTGACAAGACTGATTTCCACTCTGCTGATTTTGATGCGGAGAAGATGATGTATTCAGGCAGGGGAAGGATGGAGGTGACAGGCAACACTCCCCTCACGGTAAACTGACAGCATGTATATCAAACCAGTCTCAACCAGAATCACTGGGTCTGTCAGCTTCACAATACCACCACATGCGTGTCTGATAAGTGATGCATTCATGACACCCTTATCAGCACCTTTCGCTCTCCGCTGTGCTACTTGACAGCACGCCTGCGGTTTGCGCGTTGAAAATAGTCTGCAATTATGTAGAATTTCATGCGTTTAAGATGTGTTACTTGCAGGAAATTAAAGCACTATCTCATTAAAGTGGGGGGAAAAATAGCTTTGGAGTGATGGCTGTGCAGCTGATTACATGCAGGTCAGAAATATCCAGCCGTGTAGGTCCAGGTAGGATGATAGACTTTTAAACACCAATGTTTGAAAAAGCAGGCCTAAATGCATGTGGGGCTTTAGTAATTTATTAAGTTTTGGGTGAATAAAGTTCTTTCTAAAGATTTTGATCTAACAGAACTGATCTTGAATTACTGTTTAGAATTAATCTGAATAATGTAGTTAACTTTTCAGGAATAACTGCAGTTTGTAATGCCAACCAGCAGGTGGTGTAGAGAACAAAAAATGGTAAATAGAGACTGTGTCACTTCAGATGAAGTGAAAATTAAATTAGCGTCCCTTGAAGGAATGCATATCACCCGCCCGCCCACTGCCTTTAGGCCTACAATCAACTTGTGGTGAGAAACGGTGGAGTTGTAGCTGTTTTGGTAACATTATGTGTGATCTCATGTGATATCTCACATTATCTGTTAGCACTCGGAGTACGAGTTGTGAATGACTCTCAGCTACCACCACACCAAATTTTAGCTCAACATCTGTAAAATTGACTTATCGGCGTTAAAGATGCCAGTGATCGTTAACTGACTGCTGTCTGAAAGACTATTCCACTGTCATTTTGGCTCAAAGTCATTTTTATAAAGAAATACTTTAAATACAGTTGATACATTGTGCATCGAGTTTAAAGACCTGGTTTACAATTTTCACATTTGACACTTGGATGCTACAATAATGCTAAAAAAAACTAGACATTAGATATTTGCTATTTTTGAACATTAGATTTTCATATTTAAAACTGACCAAATACACGCAAAAATGTCTGCTGCTATACTTTTCTAAATTTGTGGTCCTCCCTGTAAAACCTAAATATTACAACTCAGCGTTGGACTCACTGAATCTGATAAACTTGGTGTTACAATATTCTCATTCACAAAATTCTCTTTTTCTATTAATCTATTTAATGTTTAACAGAAGTTTTTGATTTAAAAACATGGAAATTTCCTATTACTGTCAAAAAAGTGGTATTTATTCTCTGAGGGAAGTTACATTTTGATGTGAAGAACTGTATACCGTCAAAGAAATTGACAAGATACTTGTTTTATTGGCTCTTAAAATATATATATTGTTACCATGAGCTATACCCAACAGGCCATCTACTGCCCAGAACACAACCTATATTGTCTTGTTTTATAACAACGACTTTAAGCAGCCGTCTGTCCATCATCAGTTACCTCTTCAGTGAATCATTACTGTCTGCTGCTTTTAATGGCTGTAGATGTTTAGGGTTCAGCTAATTAATCTCTTTATATAACGCATCACATTCTGTCAGAGCATCACACAAAGTGGACCTGAGTGGAGTTGTTCTGAGAGAACCACTTGGAAGCCACCTTTCCTGCGAGAGATAATTTTGCACCATTTAGCAATCAGCAGATTTCTCACTCATCGTCACCTTCAGCTTAGCTTTTCTTTTCTCGCAGTTAACTCTTCGAAACGGTTAACAATTCCACCGAAGTCCTCAGGAAAGGGGGCGAAAGCTTTAATTGTGATGAGCTCCCGTTTTGATCTTTCCAACACCTTTTCAGAGCGACGTCCGGGATTACGAGTGCGGTTTGTCGCCTCACTACAGCCACAAGACGAGACATGGAGAGGGCACGCTTCAGCTCGCTGCATCAAACGTCAACTAATGTGCTGACTGAGGGCAGGAGCTGGTGGAGGGTAAGGGGTCATGTCAGAACCACGGGTGGGATAGCGCTCCTAATTTCCCTCCTCCGTTAATTAACCCCCCTAATTTTCTCTCATTCCTCAGTCTTCTTGCTTGCCCTGCTTGTTGCTAAACTGTTGCCAGGCTGCTAATGTGTGTGTGTTTTTATGAGACAATTGTGTATGAGTTAATTTTCACTAAGGGAGGCAGATGCTGCTGTGCGCTTACCTGCCAAAGGAATGCGTTAACACACACTTTCACACATCTACACCCTCCCTGCTGGGTGTGTGTAATGATATACTCTGTCAGATCTGGGGCTGCGGCTAATGATTTTCCTTGCCGATGATTAGTCTTCAAATTATTTTACCACTGAAATTAATTAACTACAAAGACGAGTCAAAACACAGAAGAGTCAACCCTTCAACAAAGAAACGAGAGCTTGAAGCGATGTTTACTTATTTACTTTGACCAGTATTGACACGAGATAAATGTTATCCTACAACATTTGTAGTGCCCACCACTGAATTGTGTTTTTGCACATGTCTGTGCCTGTGTTTGTGTGTCTGCTTGTTAGCAAAATACCTTGTGAATCACTGGACAAATTTTAATTAAACTTTCAGGAAAGAATCACTGGATGTACACCTACAACTGATTAACTGTTGGAGTCGATCCAATTCAAGATGGACGCCACAGCTAATGAACATTAGCCAACGCAAAATGGCTATGACTAAGTCAATTTTACAGAATTTTAGCTAAAAGTTCATGCTTTAGTAGCTAAGAGCCACTCACAACACATTTTCTGAGCAAGACATTTGGTGATATTGCACAAGATGTCCTGAAAGGCGGCGGGCGATATGCATTCCTCTAAGAAATGCTGGGTCTTTAATTAAATAAAGAATTGAATAGTTGTTCAAAAATTGTCACAAATTTTTCTTACTCAGTTATCTTTTAGTACAAATGCATCTCCTAACTTTGCAGTTCAGAAGAATTCAGAAGTTGTGGCTTTGAATCATAAATTTATGACAGAAATGCTTCTCCAGTTGAATAAAAGGAAAAAAAAAAACTTATTTCTCGGGTCACAAGATGACAAAATTATTTTCTAAAATCTGCTACTAGATGTCGTGGCACTAAAATATTTTCAAATCTTGGTAATAAATGTGGCCACCTCAGTTAGCGCTCTGAACATATCAATCAGAATCCACACAACCTGTCAAAAAATGAGATCTGGGTCACAATGAAGACTATTTTGGAAATCTAGGCTTGCTTAACTTCATCCAGACAACTAAGAATCTGTTTGAACTCACAACCTAGTATTTCATTTCAGTAGATGAATACTTTGTGGAAGTCGAACTCTTGCTCAGGCTCTGGTTCCTCAGCCAGCAACACTTAGTCAGAGTCTGGCACTGGGACGTAGCGGAGTAGCGCTGGGAGATGAGGCCAGAGTTTCCATTATGTGGTGGAAGGAGCTGGGAGTCTCTTCCTACCACTGGCCTCTGGTGCTGGTGTTAAGTTGCCTCTGAATGAGGGGACGAGGGACCAGACGGACGGGGGTGGTGGGTGGTGAAAGGAACAGAGAAGTGTAACGTCAAATGTGAAGAAAAGAAAATGAAGAGAAGTCTAACAGAAATGTGGTCATGTGAGGACTAGGCAAGCCACTCCACCTCCCTATTATCATCCGCTGCCAATGGTTACCTAGCAACCCCAAGCTGCTGCTGGACAGTGGATCTGTCTTGACAACAAGGTCCGCTGCTGCTGACCGCCAACAGTTGCAGCCATTTAACCGGTGAGACGTTACCCACATCGGCTTTACCAGTCAACACAGTCAGCCAGTCAAACAAGACAAGGTTGGATTTAAGGAGGGTGGGACGAACCCAAAAGGCCTCTGATTGCATGTAAAGTTTGGACAGAGCTGCAGCTTTGCAAACATAAAGAAACCTTCCTTTAAAATTAATTTCACAAAATCAACCGAGCAGTTGCCGCCTTCAATTTCAATTACCTGTGAAGACGTTCGATTTGAAACTAAAATCAAATCTTGTTTTGCTCACGAAAAAGGGAATCCGAGAAACAATTTGGGTCACGTGTTCCTCATAATGATTTATCCCAGAATGCTCCTGTTAGCCTTTAGATATGGCAGATGTACAAATATATGAGCTGTTGCTAATAGAAGAAACTATTTCCCTGTAACTGGTCCAAAAGCTAAACAGAAACTTAACTGTTGTCAGGTTTCACTGCAAGTTCAGCTCCACCAATGTGGGGAAACCTTTGATTAATGATAAAACTGGGATCTTACAGTTTCATGCACACAATATTAACATTATCAAGCTAATAGCGGCACATCGGGAATTCACCATTTGGACCACAGAACTTGTTAGGCAAGAAACATTTAACCATCCAACTGGGACGTTGTGTAAAATGTAAATAAAAACGGAATGCAATGATTTGCAAATCTCATAAACCCACATTTTATTCACAGTGGAACATAGTAAACCTATCAAATGTTTAGGCTAAGAAATATATCTTGGAAAAAACAAGTTAATTTTAAATTACATGTCAATAATACACCTCAATGTTGGGACGGGGCCATGTTTCCCTCTGTGAAGTATCTCCTCTTCTTTTAACATCAGTCTGTAAACATCTAGGAGCTGAGGAGAGCAGCTGTTGGAAGTTTTGGAGGGGAATGTCATACAATTTAAAATTACCTCATCTAAAAAAAAAAAAAGGAAAATTTCCTGGTTTAAACATTTAATTTGTTTACTGTGTTCCACTGTGAATAATATATGGGTTTATGAGATCTGCAAACTACTGCATTCTGTTTTTGTTTGAATTGGGGTTGTAATTAAAAAGCAGATCCTTCATTAACTCTGTCTCAAAACTGTTCTAACAGAGGAGCAAGCTGTAAAGACAAAGTGAGATCTGTACAAAAACATGCGTACAGCAGGAATCCACTTGCACTGATGTGACAACTCATGGATAGGAACCAACACAGAATCCTGGCAAACTGCCTGCAGCTCCACTGTGGGGTAAAGCTGAAGCTTGGCATAATGCACAGATGTGCCATTAAGTCAAACAACACTTTGTTTTCCTCAATGGAGTTTCTTTCCATTTCAAATGACACTCTGCCAGAGTGTGTAGTCTACTCCTGGTGTACTGGGGCTGAATTACTCATTGATTGTTTTTTTCTGATTCCTACGAGAACACAAACCCTGTGTGAGTTGTCCAGAAGTGGCTGAAAGGAAGGGGGTGAGGCGGGTGGGTATAAGCACCCTTCCCTCCTTTCACTTCCCCAAAAAGTATAGCACACAAAAGCGTCTTGTCCTGGTGGTG
>JAOXNZ010000064.1:18956798-18975438 GCA_028566095.1 Kryptolebias brasiliensis
AATGGTTGTTTGTCTCGTTTGTCTCTATGTGGCCCTGTGATGGACTTGCGACCTGTCCAGGGTGTCCCCCGCCTCTCTCACAGTGACTGCTGGAGATAGGCACCGGCTGCCTGCAACCCGGAATGAAAAAGCGAATAAAGAAAATGAATTGATGGATGGATGGAACTTCACAAACTTCTTCCAAAAAAAATAAAGTTCAGCTGTTGTTTCCATTTTGAGAGACATTTACAAATATTTATAAGACCTCATTTATATTTAGATCTGTCTTATACATTTTTCTTCATTAACACTAATAAATGTTTTATCTAAAACATTAACATTTCTTTAAAACCTAATCCCAACCAGGCTGCCTAATGTCCCCTCATTAACACATTCATCCAAGCTAATTAATCCAGCCTAATTTAAAGCCAAAGAACCGCAGGTTTTCGAAGGTTGAAGTGATTAAACCATTTCTTTCAGTGCAATTAGATGGCATCTATAATTTTAACTAAACTGAATTGATTTGAGTGGATAAACAGAAAGAAACTCGAGCTGCACACTCATACTAATACATTTAAAGCTCCGTCAGTGGGATTAATTATCTTTTAACAGTTGCAGCGATCAAATGAGGGGCAAATCTAAAGTTTATTGTCAACTTTAAGGCCAGGAGTAGTGCCTCGGACCATGTTCAGAGGTCAGATGTTACCTCTATCACACACAAACGCAAATACACACTCAAAACACTTAAGCTGTCACGAGCAGGGGAAGACCAGCTGTTCTTCATTCACTCGAAAGCTCCGTTCCCTTCACGGGGTTGGCTGGCTTCACAGAAACCATTAATCCCTCCGTGAACGCAACTGATGGGTTGGAAATATCAACCATGAGAAAACAGCGATGGAGAAGTGGTGGTGGAGGGAGGGGGGAGCGGACAGAACTCCACGACACTTTTTTGTTTTGTTTTGTTTTGTTTTGCTTTTGAGTCAAAGAGAAAAAACTGCTGTAGTGGAAAAATAGATTTTTCCGGCTATATTTCCCCCGAGGACACAAACAATACAGGAGGGGGTTGAGAGGAGATGGGGTAGCAGATAGTAAAAAGTTCATGTAACATTTAGCAGTTTCTCAGGAAACTCCAGACAGATGAAAGAAGGGCTGCAGATGAAGATAAGAGTCCAAATCTGGAGGATAACAGTGACCGTTTACCAGCTTTGTAGAGCGTGTGGTGCAGGTTGAAACATTTTCGATGGTTTGACCACAAAACTATTATCAAATGGTATGATTCAAGTTACTATGACTTCTCTGACTTCTGTAAATTTAGCAGATAATACACACAAACTCTTCCAACACTTTTCCTATGATGAATGCCAAGACTGAAATTAAAACTAAGAACTGGAACCATATACTTGATTTTACATCTTCACTTTAAAAACTGTGACTCATGCCATCCATCCATCCATTTTCTTTACCTGCTTTTTCCATTCCGGGCTGCGGGGAGCTGGTGCCTATCTCCAGCAGTCACTGTGCGAGAGGCAGGGGACACCCTGGACAGGTCACAAGTCCATTGCACTGACTGATGCCATTTTAGTCAAAATCTTTCTTCTGTCTTCGTTCACTAGGACACATTCTCCCACCAACACACAAATACGTTGAATAGTGCTGATATAGTACACACACACACACATATATTTGGACAGTAGAGATTCGCCATGCTGATTCTCTGCCTGTTCCTAGAAAGGTACCATAAGTCATTAGTTTTCCACAATAAGAGTTTATAAATTACTTTTGCATCAACAGAACAAGTAAGAAAGGTCCTGATAAGTCGTGCATTTTTAGTAAAAGTTACGTGAAACTATATAAAAGTTTTCAGCTTCCTGTGGATGCTGAATGGGCGCGAAGTATCCGAATGGTCAACCAATTAATAAGGTGGATTAGTGCCTGGCATCACTCACACCTCAGCATACACAGCCAATTAAAAGGCAGGGAAATTTGTGGGCAACACAGTGTTATGCTTGATACTTTGCTTCCTATTATTAGGGTGCTTTCATGGTAAGGAGGCTTTATTTTCGGTACATCAGCAGATCCTATTAAAAGTAGACCAGAATATTGTGCCAACTTTTATTCATTTATTTATCTGTCAGTAACATTACCATTGTGTTGAATACATACAGGAGTTCTAATTTGCAACCCTTGTCCTTGTCTGGGCTTTTCTACCCACCAGTACCCTGCTATAATAATCCGAACAAATCATCACTGTCACGTACCTAAATTAGGCATAAAAAAAATTAGAATAAAACGGAAAGAAATACTACCTATCAAAATGATAAACTCTAAATTACAATACTAAAAACACAGGTCTAAACTGCAATCTGAGCATGTGTGCATCTGACAGCCTATATGGTGATCAATGGCTGCAAGTTTGGTTTTGTTTCAACCAGTTTTACATCATATTTATGAAGAGCAGTGGCACATTTACTAGAAAAATGGTAAGACATTAATTCCTACTTTTGGAGCTTCATATGTAAAATTGTTTTGATAGGAAATGTTTCAACCATAGAGAAAATGTGGAAAACTTTATGCTTAGAACTGCAGTAACAACAAGTCTTAAATAAACTTTTGTAGGAGTGTGCACTGATGCGCATCGAACCCCAGGGTTAAATAACTAAACCAAAAACAACCACTGCTTTTTTCTCTTAAATCTTTTTAAAGTGTAATATTAAAAGAAATTAAACTGATCCATTTTGGTAGTTTGGAGCCAAAAATAAGTAAACAAATTGGTTTCCTACAGTGGCTCTTGGTTGTCCTGATTTTTAAAGATCATCACTGACATTAAAAATAAAAAAAATAACCACTTGACTTCTAAAACTGGAGTCACTTCTTATTTTGTGCTTGTTTTCCTTGACTAAACAACTTGTGTGGGAGTTCTATCAAACGTCTTAGTTTGCTTGTAGACATCTGTACCAAAAACAGTCCCTCTGCGTTGACTTTTCACTGGTTTGTAGTCATAGTTTGTTTAGTTGCAGTGTGGTAAAAACTACTGCAATCATAACACTTACGTAATTTCCCACTGCAATTTATGTACATTAAACAGTGCTAGACCAAGGAAGAAGCAGACAGTTAGAGGAAACAAGGGCTTGTCCTCATGTCCTGCTGTCAGCTCCTTCACATCCAGCCACACAAAGATGAAAATGAGCACTTCCTGCTGCTGAAAGCCAGAAGTACACAGGACTACAGGACTTTTTTCAGAGCCTTTCAACCTTTTCATATTTTGTCGCATTTAAGACTAGCCTTCAAACAGACGAAACTTTTTTTTTTTCAACTCCATATGCACTTTGAAAGACAGTGGGGCATACATCACAGGCTGCAAAAACTCCTGTATGTATAGCAATGTTAAGTCTCAATCAAAACACATTTTCCTGGAAAAAAGCAAAATGGCTTCACAGGAACACAGACATATTAGAACTCAAGTGAACAAAATTAAAGTCTGAAGCCAGACTGAGAGACATGTTTTTACACCCTAAAATTATCATCAGACACCTTAACGAAGCAGTTTCGCCAAGGACAAATGAAAGCACATTAGGCATGCATCCTTGAGAATGTCTTTCCAAACACAGGCAGGGAAATTAAAATCCCATTCAGGCACCACCAGATCCATGTGCTGGAAGATTACATAACTGTCAGCTGCAGTAGTGGTGCCCCCAGCCCAAAGAATTGATCAGCCATGTTTTGTTAAACCTCTCGGGAAAAACCCAGGAGCAATGTCAGTGCTCAAGGATGAGATCCATGTGATGTGGCTTCAAAATCTTGCTCACAACCCCGTCTACCTCTCAAGCACAAAAAAGCACAGCTGAGGATGTTCTGCGGATTATCTTCACAGGAAACCAAGTGCAAGCGTCCACCTTTACTTACCGAGAACGCACGCAACGAAAGCTATAAGCCAATCACGTCTATAGCTAGTGGGGAGGCTACTCCTTTTCACGTGACACTGAAGCTTTAGGTTTACCCACCTGTGCTCTGTGGGATGCCACTGACAGAAACCTCCATGGCCAATCTGAGTACTGCAAGGAACTCTCCCTGCTTTAGGTGGACGGGAACTGTTGCAACTAAGCTAGACTCAACCGTTTAAAGTCATTAGTAAAACTGCTTACGGGTTCAGCCAGCCAATGCAGTGCCCAGTGGAGACAGTAGCGCAGGCGTAGGCCCTCCCACCTACAGCTTTCATAGAAATAACCAATTTGCTTCTTTTCAAATTTGTACTGTGAGAGTAAAATTTGAAATAAGCAGACTCAACTTCTACATACCAAAACAGCACTGTGCACTTTAGTGTAAGATGATGAAAAGAACTATGCTTTTATTCAGTGGGTGCAAAAGGAATAATTTGTCAACTTTTCACCAATACGCTTGGCTGAACCTGAAACATCCCATGAGTAATAAAAAAAGTTCACAGATGCACAAGACCCTTCGCACAAAAATGAGAAGCAATTTCAAGAAGTTCGCAGCTCAAGAAGGACTGGGGGTGGGGGGGAAGTTAAGCAAACAAAATACTTTCATTAAGGGCCCTGCAACATCTTATTATTTCACTCAATTTTCTTCATCTCTCAGCTGCAAAAAAAAAAAAGGATAATAACAGAAAATGTGCAACGCTGCATGCAACCATCCACATTTTCCCCTTCCTTTAAATGTGCAGATTATCCATCTCTGATTAACGCTGAAATCTATGTTGCTTAGCAACAGACAATTAAGAAATATGCTTTCCGATCAGCAGGAAAAAGCTGCCCATTATCAGATGAATTACCAGAAGCAACAACTGTCAGCTACATGCAAATGATGTTGTGATAAAAGTGTAGAGGGGAGGGGGGCGGGGAGTTGCCACTGTGACCTCGAAAAGAAACCGATTTTTCCACGAAACTCAAAAAGAGGACCTATGCCACCCCCACAACCTCTTCTCCATCTTCTGGATCTCACACTCTGCTTCTCATTTCCTTGACAACACATGAAGGGAGACCACTTCACAAAAGTCATTACTGTGTAACAAGTGCAGCAGCCCACAGACCCGTTAAAGAGGGAGTCAAGACACGGGGTTACATAACTAAAAACAGGGTCAGAAGATTTAATTTCTCCTTAAGCCAATCAGTTCCAATCAGCAGGGAGATGTATTATGTTGTTAGAAGCAAAAATCAAGGCATTTAAGTATAAAAATAACCCAAGATTATGTTTCCTTCTCAGTTAACCGACAATAAAAACGCTGCTTTACTGTTTGTATAAACCTTTTGAGGTTCTGCATCCTGAAAGACTATTTCTTATATCATCATAATTTTTTATTTAAAAGAAGAAATAAATAATGTAGAACACAGTTAAAAAAGAAGATTAGTCTTTCTATAAGTGCTATTAGCAAACACACCGTTTGACCTTCAAAAATGAGCGTAGTTGTAATTTTCGTCACGGACATCTAACTGAATTTCTAAGCGCTGTTTATCAACAATAATGTAATAATAATAAGTCATACATTACCTTCCAAAAGATTATGGCAAGTGAAAACAGCAAAACTTTAAATAAAAAAAACAATCATTTTGTATTTAAAAATAATTAAAAAAAAACATTTTAAACTCATTTTCCAGTTCAACAAAGAAACAATCAAATAAACATTTTCAGTTGTATTGCACAGCAACAGGAGTTTAAAGCTATAACAAAAAACAGTTACCTATTATAGTCTACACAAACATACATCCAATTAGTGTAATTGGATTTGTGGCAGTTAAGCTCCAGATTAGGAGAGAGTACAGTGTAAAATAGAATGACAGCAATCCTTTTACATTCTGACAAACAAGCTGTATGTTCTGTTTTTGACACTTAACTCCGTCTATCTCAGAAAAAAATCTGTGGTAGTATGTTTGAAGGGAAGCTGATAAACATTATTGTGTATCTAAAGTGCAGTTTTTGAGTGCTTTTCAGTGCATCCATACCAAACTTTCACTGTAATCCTTGAACACAGTAAGTACAAAAATCTTCTTAAAAACGCCACACTGCAACTCCAAAAGCACAGTGTGCAAAATAAATCTAACCGACAGCTTAATTAAAAGCAAACAATCAAAAAATGTTGACCTCAATAGCATGAGTGCTGCTCATATGAAATGCTACGACTTGGTGATGAGATAGGATCCCCTCAGGCAAATGACACAACTCTGTTGCAATACATGTATAAATAGTTGCATAATTTAAAAAGAGAGAGAGAGAGAGACCTCTCAGAGTAAAGCTGCTTAAGTTGTCAGGCTCATCTTACATGCTTCTCTTCTTTTCAAAAACAATGTCAAGTGTGATTTTGATTTTGTATGCTTAAGATCTATCACACGGTGAGCAAATATTCACTAAAGATTTCATTCCAACAAAATCAGGAGACAGGAGTTACTAGAGGAATAAAGCAAGAGCGACTGAAGCGATTAATGAGAAAAATAAGTTTGGACATTACTTGTTTCAGGCGAGGTGATCATGGTTGAGACTATAACGGGCGGACCAGTGCGGCGTCCCACCATCTTGTTGTTGGCAGGGTTTTGCCCTTGCAGAGTAGTGGAAGTGGTGACAGGAACAATGGTGCTCTCGGGAGCACCACCAATCCCTTTCCGGAGAAGCTGTGGGCTGTGAAGGGGGCTTGCTGCTGCTACAGGAGATGCTGGGGGAAGATTTGGGGCTCTCTTCATCAGCTCCATGGGAGAATAAGAACCAGAGTAGGTTTTGGGTGCTGCTCCAGGGGTACAGGGGGCCGGTGGAGGCTGCTGTCCAAGAGCAGACATGGTGAGACCGGTGTGGGGATTATACATGGAGAGAGGCCTTCCCTGGGTTGCTACGTTGTTATATCCTCCAGGGCTGACTGGAAAGGTTCCTGCAGCCATTGGCCGTGTTCCTGGGAAGGTGGTGGTCTCCAAGAGATGTTGGGAGGGTGCACTATTTGGTCTTCTGCCAAGAAACTCTCCCATCCTAGGGGACACGGTCTGGATGGTGTTGGGAGGTTGCTGCATCAGGTTGGAGTCCATTGTCAAACCCTGTGGCTGCATGTAGAGGTCGTTCCGATGGCTGAAGCTGTTGGATCTGGTACGTGTTGCCGCCCCACCTGTTTTGCATCCGAGCACCACACGGGACAGAACACGAGCTTGGGCCAAGTTTGGGGCCACAGACCGGATATCGAAGTCCTCCATCATTCCCAGTGTTGCTGTGGAATCAAAGCCATGTTGTAGGATGAGAGTAATAGTGCTCTCAGCCAAACCCTCAGCTCGCAGGTAAGCCAGGAAGGTAGGGTCAACCATCTTCTTGGGGTCTGCAGCACTGGGATGAATAGGGTGCAGGCTGGAAGTCATTCCAGCTGTGGCAGCCACCATGGTTGAAGTAGGATCATAGTTTGGGTCATAAGGCAACCTCTGGGTGGCTACAGCTCCATAAGCCCGTGGGAGAGCTCCGTCCATTCCCTGAGATGCTGGATCCAGCACAGAGCAGGTGGGAGCTGGTGCCCGAGGTTCCAGGGACAAGCTGTTGATGCTATTGTAAAGTTCACGAGCAGAGAAAGATGGTGGCTCAGCAGCATAAATGGGAAGAGCTTGCTGAATTCCGTAGACAGCGGGAGTAGAAGAGCTGCCACCAATACGCTGGATGTCTGGGATCATCTTAGATCCCAGAGTTTCCCTGTACAAACGGCTCAGCTCATGAAGAGGAGGGGGAGGAGGTGGAGGAGGTGGAGGCATAGGGGGAGGAGGCATGGCTGCAGGCACAGAAGCAGAGGCTAGTAGAGAAGGTGTGGCCCTTGCTTGTCCTTGATCCCATGTAGGCCTCATCCCCCCAGCGCTGGGGCCATAATGCGGGCCTGATCTGGTGAGCAAGTGCTGGCTATCCCTGTAAAGCCCAGAATCTTCATGTGGCTGACCAGATAAGGTAGCATCAGCCAAGTAGTAATCCTGAGTTGGTGCCGAAGCCCGGCCTGCCATTGCTCGCCTGAGGTAGAGGTTGCTGTTTAGATCAGGGACAGAGTTGTTCCTTAAAAGCTGCTGTCCATGCTGGTCCTGTCTGTAAAAAGAAGGCTGAACAACTGGATCCCGTTTCTCAGAAAGATCTAGATAATGGTAAAACCCAACTTTGCTGTCTCTACCACCCAGTGGCAAAGAATTCCTACGCCCCGCGACAGTACCACAGTAATGACAGCGACTTGCAGCCCTGTCGTTCTGGCCCTCTCCCCACGCAGGAACACTCTGGCCTACAGAGGCACAAAAATGCGACTGCTCACTTGAGTTAGGCATCAGTAAAGACAACAAAGACGACAGCTACAAAAGCAGAAAATAGAGCCGAGTATTGTGTTTCAACTCTCCAGTTACACTCACCCCCAATCAAAAGGGAGAAATAGAGAGGAGAGAAGAACAGGTGAAGCAGTAGGTAGCCTTTTACCTGATCTGCAGCTGTAACCCCCCTCCACCCCTCTCTTAAGTCTGTGCTATCATGTAGCTCCCTGCTGGCAGCCTTTCTAAATAATTCAGCCCTGGAAACATTAGAAATCCACGAGGAGAGACATACAGCATGATAAAGACAGAGAAAACACACAGACAGAAATAAAAACCCACACACCTTTAGAGTGAGGCTCTACTCCAATCAGCAGTGATCATGCTTGTGCTTGGCATCATGGTTTCAGCCATACTAAGACTGAGGGTAAGAAATTGGGGTAAAACCACATGCTGGACAATGGCAACAGACTGGAGGAGGGGACGAGACGTACTAATCCAATGGGGGTTGATAGACTGTATTGGCAGGGACTGTCCTCTCGTCCACTGCGTACACCACGAGGGGATTAGCGTCAAGCTAAAACCTGCTTAAATCCCCTACCCCTGTGACATCACTTGAACTAGATAGTGTACATAGCCATCACACTGCCGAGGCCCCAGGGTGTGTTTATAGAATGTAAGACAGGAGTGTTTATGGTGCTTACTGCTCACCTCTCTGCTGCCCTGCAGCTTGTATCCCTGTGGCTATGAATCGATCTTACCCGAGAGACAGAGGAGGACAGAGGCTAACGTGCTGTATGTCCCTGGAGAGATGGGAAGAGATAGGCCACAAAGTCCCCTCCCATGAGTACTTCTAAGGGTTGTATTTAATCAGGTGGCTGCTAGAAGAAAAAAACAGGACTCGAACCGTCCAAAATGCACAGCCTCCTCTACTGGACATCTATAGATTTGCTTATATAAGTACACACACAGGGAAAATGCATGTCAGCATACCAACAAAAGAAGTACATGCAACCATTCAGCATCATAATTACATAATTAATTGTTTCCCTTTTTTTTAATCAATTGACAAAAGCCACATTTCTTAAAAAGACAAATTTAAAAAATAAACAATTAGTTCTAATAAATAAATATGTGTTTCGTTTTTCTTTTAATTAGCATTTCAGTAAATCAGTGAAATGCTTTGGTTTAAACTCCTGAGTTGTGTTATTGTTCAACACAATTAGTTTTAGCCCCTGTGGATTCTTTTTCTACATCTTCCCTCTTTCATTCTGAAAATAAGACTGTTTGTAAAACACAACTTAGAAATTAATCAATTCTTTCCAATGAGAGTGTAAATTGCAGTGTACACAAATTAAGTACTGGTCTTAATATTGTCTGAATCACTTCCATTGACAGACTAAAGACATTCACATTGAATGGTGATCTCTATTGCTCACTAAATAGTTCAGCGTAATGCTTTTCTCACCCAGCTGACAGCAGATGCCAAAAGAGTTGTCTTCTCAATTTGCCTGTGAAGCTGCTCACTCGTAGAAAACAGAAATTTCTCTTTTCAGTCAGCAGCAACAACCACTTAATTCCCAAAGTCTATCTGAAAACCAAACAGCATCAACAATTACTTCTGTGTTGGATTATGTAGCACACTAGTATTAAATTCATACACATTTGTTTCTCTCTATATAGCTTTTTCACCAAGTTGACAGCAGACTCTTCAGTGAGTGATGCAGCCTGACTGTTAACCAGGACATTATTACTATAAGACATAAAGGCATTCTGTTGCTTGTGTAACTGTGTAATCTGAATATAATTACAACTGTGAAATAATGCACTTTGTAATCAGGATCAGCAAATATAGAAAAAAATTGCAATAATATTTTTTCCCCACATCATCCTGCAAGCCAAAGAACTGCATATTTGCAGTGGACACACATACTCACCGGGCTCTTCAATATGTCCATTTGTTCAATTGCTTGTTAACACAAATAGCTAATCAGCCAATCACATGGCAGCAACTCAATGCAATTAGGCATCTAGACGCGGTAAAGACAACTTGCTGAAGTGTAAACATCAAAATAGGGAAACAAGGAGATTTAAGTGATTTTAAACATGACGTGGTTGTTGGTAATAAATGGTCAGATCTGATTAATCAGAAGCTAACAGGCTACTGGGATTTTCACCCACAACTATCCCTAAAGTTTACAGAGAATGGTTTGAAAATGAGAAAATATCCAGTGAGAGGCAGTTGGTTGGATGAAAATCTCTTGTTGAGGCCAGAGGAGAACGGGCAGAGTGGTTCGAGATGATCAAAAAAAGCTCAAATAATCACTTAATCACCAAAGTATGAGGCTACAGTTCACATAAGCTCACCAAAATTGGACAATAAGAGATTGGAAAAACATTGCCTGGTCTGATGAGTCTTGATTCACTGAACTCCAACAGCCTCCGCAGTCCCCAGATCTCAATCTAATCGAGCACCTTTGGGATGTGGTGGAACAGGAGATTTACATCATGGACGTGCAGCTAAAAAAATCTGCAGCAACTGCGCGATGCCTTCCTGTCAATATGGACCAAAATCTATGAGAAATGTTTCCAGCATCTTGTTGAATCTATGACACAACAAAAAAGGCAGTTCTGAAGGGAAAGGGTGGAGGTCCAACCTGGTACTAAATAATAGTGGCCGGTGAAAGTAAACATGACAGTCAGGAGAATGTAAAAATCTTCCCCCTGAAACATTTCCTCCTAAAAAATGTACTTTTAACTCTCAAGAACAGTTTGCATCTGGTCAATAGGTGCAAATCTATTGTTAGGTTTGTCAAAAGTGTCTAAAAAATTTTGTAGATTGATTGCTGCGCTGGTCAAAAATGTTCAAACAAACATCGGAAATTGCTGCATTCCTGTACTTATGACTTAAAATTGAACGTTTCGATAATGCACCATGTGAGTTAACATAATTATAAATACAATTTGCAGTGTTTTCCATCCCCTAAATAAAATCCTTGCTGGAATATATTGTGCAAATAAGTAATAAGTAATTGTGTTTTATCTCTCCGATAACTGCCAGTGTATACTGACTGTGATAAAAGTTATAGGAATAGTTTCAGTTAAAGGAGGAGGGAGCTTTCATAAATGTGTGATGAGGAAAGAGGCTACCGGTTCTGACTTCACCTCTGTGATAAACATAAGACAAGCAAAGAAAGGAAGAAGATATGACTAACCTAAACTAGATGGCTCGACAATTGTTTCTCTGAAGCATTTGTGCAGCGAGTCTGACATAACGGAGATACTTCTAAAGCTAAGACGCTGAGACAGCGTGACTGAGATGGGGTACATTTATTAGCTCTGACATAAGACTGCTACAGCTTTTCTTTAAGACGTCTGTCAAGTTACTGGGATCAATGCTATTACTTTCATCTCAGAGCTCCATGACGCAATGATGAAATAATAAAAAAAAAAAACAACATATTTAAATTAAAGAAACATCAAATTTAGAGAATGTTAAGTGGGTCAAACAGAAGGAAATCTCATCATTTTCCTTTCAGCCTTGTGCAATACAGGAGGATGCACACATCTGAAGAGTGTTTTCTTTCATTAGATCCCCGACTGTTTCCTTGCAGTGATTTTTCAGCGCTACCCCCGCAGGTCTGAGTCTCTGTGTGCCTTTTGTCATCTGTAAAAGACACCATTAATCACAGTGTTGTATCGCTCTACGGCGATCGTAGACAATAACTTTTTTTAATAAGCCCTTTCCCGGGCTGTGTGTCACTCAGATCCCCGCTTCCTGACAAAATATTAATAACAATAATAAACATCTCCAGTTCAGTTAGGCGAGGTGTTGGTAAAATTGAAACAAGGACGTGGCGTATCATACCTCTCATCATCAAGCAAATTACTGTGTTTCACACATTTTATAAGCAGGAGGAGCCGAGGGTACCAAATTCATCTCGTCTACATTCTCTGACAAGCCTCAGGGCTGCTCCATAATTAAGAGGGGGATGCTATTCAACACTCATTGAGCATCGGGGATCTGTGTATTTGCTGGTATGAATTAAACAATGAAAGACAAAGAAATTTACACTCTGGGTATTTGATGAAAAGCATCAAAATTATTGGCAGGATTTGCCGTGCTCGCTTACAAACAGTTGCGCGGGTTTTGCGAACGACATATAGGTACAGAGTGTCGAACAGACGTCCAGCAACAGTCGTCACTTCGGAGCAATCTGGCCATCTTTCTAGGGCACAGGATGCTAACGGCAGGACTTGGCAGGCCGAGCAGACTGCAATAGCTGCAGAATGATTTAGATAGCGGCGACCCTACAAGTGCTGATCCATTAAACTTTCATGGGGACTTCATAAATTAAAGCTGTGACCGCAAGAACTTGAACATTCAACTCAATTACTGTGATTGTACAGTGTATTAAAGTTTTAACAAGCCTCTGAGCTTGGAGGAGAGGGGGCGGCGAGGAAAGAAAAACACATGGTACCAATTCTGGTTCGATGGCCTTCAGAGGGTTTATATGCATCTGCTGCGTTATCAAGACAGTCCCCCTCCCCCCTGCCTCTTTACCACCCCACATCTCTGCAGCGGATTACGCAGCATGTCACACATGACTGTGTGTGTGTGTGTGTGTGGGGGGGGAGTCGCTGCAGGCCAGGGCCTCTCGCAAACTTGGTGAGGCAAGCGAGCTGAGTGCTTTTTTTCTTTTTTTGCCTTCCATCTTAGCGGCCCATCTTTGCCTCGTGTGCGGCCCCGCGCTCTGCCCGCCGATCGTTATCAAGCCAGCGGCCCATACTGCATCACAGATGGGGCAGACAGAAGGGAGAGACGACAGCCCGCTTGTTTTTTGGAGGGATGAGGAGTGTGCAGCTGAGTGAGAGAAGAGGGAGGGAAGGAGCGAGCAAGAAAGAGAGGGGAGACGGACGGAGAGGAAAAATGCAATCTGACTCCACATCAATAATGGAAAAAGATGTAGAGTTTAGTTAAACTAAAGAAAGCTACTCTCAGATTAACCGATTATAAGCAGATATAGGGTGAGGGGTAATTGTTGCACATGCTGAACTGAAAATCTTACATGACATTTATGAAGATTTCCTGTGGTGTTAATGGTTTTATAAAAGGTCGGCTTTGGCACCTCTGATTTTACAAAAGATTTATTTTATCCATCCATAGGAGGTGAACTAGTTATTGCCTGTGTTTGTGTGTGCTTGTGTGTGTGAATTTCAATAAAATCTACAGAAAGTAATCTTTGGATATGCATCAACAACTGATTAACTTTTGAAGTGTACCAGATTTGAGATGGCTGCCACAGCCAAGTGGCCTTAAAAACACAAAATTGGCTATAACTCAGTCAATTTTACAGTTAGTGACCTATAATTTAGTATAGTAGTAGCTGAGACTGATCCTCAACATTTAATCTGAACAGATTGCACACTACTCTGTTTAATATTATGTCAATTACTATTTGGAGTCAACTCCAGTCTGTTAGCAAAATATCTTATGACCCACTAGATGGATTTTAATGAAATCTCTGGGGAATAATCACTGGATAAACATCTGCAACTTACTAACCTTTGAAGTCAATCCAATTCATAATTTCATTTAGATGATCTTAGTTTAAAACGTTGGCATGAAAGGTGGCGGGTGACATGCATTCCTTCAAGGAATGATAGATCTTTAGTAATTTATCAGTTTTTGATGCAGCTATAAGCTTTCGCAGAAATGGAACGTCACAATTACAAAAAGATCTGAAAACAAAAACTTTACAATAGCAGAAAGCCTAAAACCTCTCACTTTGTATGGTTTAATATAAAAACTAATCTTTTGATCTCATCAATACATGGACGACTGAGGATGTTTCAACTGGGAATGGGCAGAGAGGTAAAATTTACCAAGCTGGAACTCTGCAGTGTCCAACAAAAACCACTTGTGGGTACACTGACTGTCCAAAAAACATAAGGGCCGCTTATTGAAAACATACTGTAGTGATTATTATGTTTCAGCTGGCAAGAAGTTATTTAAATGATGCAAGTAGCTTCTCATTCCTTGGACATGCTGAAAAACACATCTTGTGGTTGTGGAAAATAAGTCTTCAGAAAGGTCAAATTTCCAATTTGTGGTGAGCAAACAGAAAACTAAGGAGACTGCTGAAATGACTAAAATTGGGCTACGAACTAGCCAACAAATTAATAAAACCAGGAACACGTTTTTTTTTTCTCCCACCTAATGGATCTAGTGCTTGTTTAGGACCAGTTATTTTTTTCTGTTTCGACCACTAGAACTGACCTTGAAAAAAGTGGAGCTGCATGAGCACCAAGTCTTTGATGGGTGAAGAAGAGCTTTTGTCCAGGGCTTGGAGGGGATGGCGCCATTTTTAAAAATTCCCCAATTAGTGGAGCAATTAGTCTGTTTTGGTTTTTAAGATGAAACAATGAGCATCAACATTAAGCAGAACTAAAAGCTGTTATAAATAGATTATTTATAATTCTAAAGTATTTGTACTTATTTTACTTCTTCCCGCTGTTCTGCTCTTTGTAAAGTAACATTGAGAGCCTGACAAGCTGATGTCAGTGAATTAATTAGCTGGTTATTAGCCTCCTTAGCAACCCTGCAGTAGTAGGTTGTTGATTGCACCTACTAACCTGCTAACTCTTGTAGGTTGTTGCAAACGTTTGTTTTAAAACAGCGTTACATTGAAAAGTGAGACAGGTGTTGGTCCTCTGGTAGACTGACTGGGTTATCTGCCATTCTACAACCAACTGATGAAGCTTTTTGTTATTGATAATAAAAGTTTAGTGGGTTACCCTCCTCGGCTAGTCGTCAATGTGACCAGATGGAAAAAAATACTTTGTCTCTGGTATCTTATTAAAAGGAATTTGAACTGTAGGAACAGTACGCAGAAAAATTGAGTGGTTTTGAGATTACTTTAACGCCATGGTATACCTTAAAATTGGCCATGCCAATGAAATTGTAATAACGTTGCTTTGTGGGGCTTTTCTGGCAGTAAACAAAAATGCTATTTTTGTAATCTACAATGCATTTCTGAGCAGTTTTCTGCTGCTATGAGTTTATATTTGCAAGAACGTATAGGTGGATGGTGTGTGTTAAAGTAACTTCTAAATGAATGCAGATTTCTCCCATTAGAACGCGGCACAGTCTCAAGACAATCAATAACAATGTTGAAGCTGATTAGTGTTCTCACCAACAGAAACAACAATTGACTCCTGAACAACTTGCCGTGTTCAGCAACTAATATAGATAAAATATATTCGTCATTATACCAGCATACAGTGTCATCATGTTGCACAGCATGAATAAAATGTAGATGTTGATTAAAACATTATCTGATGAGATTAGAGCAGCTTTAATCTAACCCGGAGGGAGGAGAATATTGCAGCCTACAAGCAAAACAACATTCTTAGCAAAGAAGGACAAAATAATATTAACTTAAAAAAAGACTGAAGAGCAGAACTCTCCTCGCTCCCATTACTCAGGCCATTTGTTGTTGAATGATAGGTTCAGCTCAAATTAAGAGGGGAACATGAAAAACCCTGAGGCTGAGAGGAACACGGGCCGTAGCGGATCACTCCTCATCTCTTCAGAAGACAAAACTGAATTTTTTGTCTCCCCCCCCCCCGATGGAGGCTGATGCTTCCCAGCAGCTGCTTTGATTGAGCTAACTAGCATCATTTGATAAAAATAAATAAATAAATAAACAACAACCAGCTTTCTGCCTCTTTATTTGCAGACAGGCCAGATTATGCTAAATACATATCAAGGTCTTTAATGGCTTAATCAGCCTTGTCATCTAGCCAGCAGGCTCTCTGAGATAGTTCATTTCTGATCCCACTGCCACAAATGCCAATATTAAATAGCCACAATAAACAATTTGGCTACCGGTATAATTTAAATAAATACGGCATTGCAAAGTGCCTCGGACGGCGAGCGTTTTACTGTTAGGAAAACAAGTGATGCAAAAGGAGATGGCGGAGAGAGTGTGGTCTCAGCAGATAGTTCTGAAACAGAACATTTCACATTTTCCACTTGAAAAAGACCAAGAGGAGACAGGAGGGAGCATGGCTTCGTCTGCTCTGTACATGTCTGCCAGCTCCGAGTTTGGCTGAGGTGTGAACCTGGATTAAGATGAGTTGCTCCCGACAGTAGCCCGTTTGGTCCAGTGAGGATTTTACCTACGCGTGAAAAGAAAAGCACAAGCCTGCCTTATTTGTGTGTCGTTGTCCCCCATGCTCTGAGACAATCGCCATGGCAGCCTTATCACGCCGCTACATGCAGTCAGTGGGACAACACTGCTGGTTGTTGGCTCAGGGACAAATCACAAGCTGGTTGTAGTTTAATGGTCTCACGAAGGTGACCAGAGGACAGATTTAGGGATCATATATGATGGCCATCTGGAGAGATTTTGCGCTTGTGTGGTTCTATGAGCACTCTGGTGTGTAAGATGAAACAATTCATAATGGAAATTAAAGGGGTAGCATTCGTTGAAGGAACTGGTCAAACCTTTAGGGTGACATTATCATGGAATCTTGTGAGCTCTGTTAGCAGGACAGGATGACTCTCAGCTACCACCTCGTCAAACCTTAGCTCACTATCTGTAGCTCTGACTGAGTCATAGCCATTTTTGGGGTTGCTAAGGTCGATCAGATGTGGCAGCCATCTTCAACTGGATCAACTCCAAAAGTTAATCAGTTGG
Organism: Kryptolebias brasiliensis; assembly: GCA_028566095.1. Classification (NCBI taxonomy): domain Eukaryota; kingdom Metazoa; phylum Chordata; class Actinopteri; order Cyprinodontiformes; family Rivulidae; genus Kryptolebias; species Kryptolebias brasiliensis. The sequence goes on from JAOXNZ010000064.1 coordinate 18,973,732, forward strand.
AAACAAACATCCAGTAATAACTTTCAGAGAGTTTCATTAAAATCCGTCAAGTGGTTCATGGGATATTTTGCAAACACGACAGCCAAACACACACACAGACCCGGCATCTGTCGTTAAAATGTTAAGTGACCTTAACGCGAATCGTCCAGTAAATGAGACAAAACATTAGTGCCAGTTGTTATAGGTTCATTTTTCTACTAATAAAACCACGCAAACTCTGAATATTAACACTCTTTGAGTAATGAATGCAAAAAAAAAAAAACAACAGTTTCTCTTGGACTCACTAAGTTTTTCTTGCAGCTGCACAGCAACAACACCTGCTGCCATTTCTCTTGGCGTCTCCGGTGAGCAAACAAATTGCCGTTCCCTCAGGAATGAGTAACTATCTCAGGTGTCTGATCTACCCGGATTCAGCAGCTGGACTCAAACTGCCACTCTAATCAAGAAGGATTTCCCCCATTAAACAAAACACCTGCAGCATCAAATATAAAAGCTTTTATACCTGCCTTTTAACGCCATATGATTATTCGCCAACATTGCCGACTGACTGTGGACTTGTTCTTGCCATGAAATAATCTTGTGCCATTTTACAAAATTAATCATTCCAAATTACTCTGTGATTTGTCATTATAAACTGCTAATTGTGTCATTAAAACAACTACTGGTTGTTTATTTGAAATGATTAAACCCACTATTATATCTGCATAGCTGTTTTTTTTAGACATGCTCTGTTTTTCTTTGGAACCCAACATCAGTGGTGATGATGGAATCGATCCACCCGTCGTTTTACCAGAACATCTTGTGATGGAAATCAGAGTAGGTCAGTCCGAGCAACATACAGAAATCCCTTAAAACACAAGAACAAATTTAAAGCTGCAGTCAAACCAGGGGTCAGAGCAGACTTCCATGCTGTAAAGACAAATCCGTCAAACCGAAACGACCCAGTGAATGAATATGCTGTCCAAATGTTCATACTCAACAGTTTTAATGTGCCACATTTAATTGCAGCACCTATTCATCTTCAATGTCAGAGCCAAATGAATGAGAAATGAACCAGGCTTAAAAGCTATTAAACTATGCTTTAAAGCACTTGAACTATGCCGAAGCTTCTGCACTCCGGCTGATTATAAAGCAACACTTTCAACTTTTCCCACCCACTGATGAGGCATTTAACACAACGCAGCTAACTTGTTAGCTTGATTTAAATTTTGATGACCATTTGACATGTTGTTAACTGCAGTTCTATGGCTATATGGCTTCTTAACTCACACAGTCCTCAGGTAAAGATCCTATTTTTATCCCATCTTTATAAACTACTAAACTTGTTACAAGTCAGGGTGTCAACACAATCTTTCACTTGTAGGAAAGTGACATTAGAGCCAACACGGTGAGTTAATATGAATTGTTATAACCATTTAACATGTTGTGGGGGGGGGGAAAAGATTTTTAGGTCAGTTTTACAAGTACATCTACATAGAAGAGTGTAAGTTTAATGCAAAAACAATTTGTTCCTTAAAGACTGAATGTTGTCACTTTACTAGATTTATAGAGAAGCTAATGTTCTGCATCTCATCTCTTTGATTTCAGACTTCCTGTCAGCAGCAGTAAGTCTGAAATCACCAGCACCTTGCACACACACACAAACCCTCTTCTCCAACAGCTACCCACCTTTCTGAGACCTCCATCGTTCAGTCATTTAAATATTAA
>JAOXNZ010000064.1:18975538-18986098 GCA_028566095.1 Kryptolebias brasiliensis
CTTAAAAAATATATTTTTTTACCTTTATAATGTATCTGGTGACAATAAACAAGTACCTACTACTGCTAGAGTGATTTTCCTCCTTAAATACTGCCCTGTTTGTCAATTTTTAAAAAATAATACTACATGTGAGGGTTGTCTTTTTGCCTAGAGAGAATATTTTTATCAGAATTAAAATAATTTTACCCCAACATGCAAATTAGACTAAAACTACACATTTTGTATTGATTTAAAGTCCTCATACATGGGCCTGTAAGCTTTACACTATAAATATTACAGATAGGGTGTCCTACAACAAAGAATGGTCTTTATGCAATTTTTCAATCTCTGGAAGTCAGTAACCCTGGGTGTTGTTAAAATAAAAGTGGACATTGCAGTGACTTTGTTAATTTTTTATTTATAGCTAATATATAAAAATAACTTTGCTTACTTCAGCAACTTTTTATTTTTTATTTTTTGTGCATGCAATAGGTCAGAAAGTCTTAAAAACACTATCAATTCTCCAGTCTTAGTTTTTTTTTTTTCCATTTTTATTTGGACCTGGGAAGTACTAGAATCAAATTCTATACTTTTCAAAACTATGGATCTCTTTGAAAATGAGTGAAAAAGCAGCCAAAGTCCCAAATAAACTTTAGCAAACTCTGAAAATGTGAAGACCTACTAATCAAGACCACTTTAAAAAGCCAACTATAAAAAGAATTTGCACAGTTCTGCATAAAACAACGTTTTCCTAATCTCTCTGAACTTTCCAAGATCAAAATTAATTACACTCATTATTCCACATCGATTGCAGGAATCAAAGTCTACTGAAGGACATAATAATTTCTTGAGATAAGTCATGAGCCTGTAGAGGAAGTGTGGCATACGCTCTTCATTATAAGTGGACAACACAGAGTTGACTACATCATGTAGCAAAACAAATATGCTGGCAGTGGGGGTAATGGTGCATCCAGGTTCATTTTCCAGCACTACAATCATGTCTGCCTCTCTGTGCAATGGCTCCAGGAGGGGCCCAGCAGCTTAACAAGCCTCCTGGGGACCCAGGCAGTGGAGAAGAGATGATTTTACCTCAGGATGCAGTCTGACTGTCCTACGCAAACACACATGCGGGCAGAGGCAAACAAGTGGGTTTTAAAATGTACACTCATGAGGCTTTAAATGCAGTTTTTCACCCACCAGAAAGAGCCGTGGCGAAGCAGTAATCTCATTTGCATCCCCTAAGTGACTGTTTGCTGCAAAGGTCAACATTCACGCACTGGTTTCTGCAGTATCTGACACGTGCTGTGTAGCAGGAGAAAATTATTCTAATCAATAGGAATTGATTACCAATAGGTGTTAGGAGTGTGCTAATACCAGCAAGCAAGGTTGACTATGGGGCGTTTAGCTCTGAAGCAATAGTAAATAAAAGAGGGGGAAAACGTAATTATGAGGATTCTGCTTGCAAAATGAAACAACATCCAGGGACATGGAGTGTGGACATTCCTCTGTGAAAATTACACAAGCGGCGATTAGTTTTCTAAAAAGTCAACAATGACGCAAAGTTTTACCACTTTAACTCGTGCGTGCAGTTTTGTTTAGTCTGATTTTAAAACGGAAAAATAAAGAAAGCCCGATAAAGAATCACAAGAGATTTGAGCTCTAAGATAACTTCTTCACAGACCTCAGACTTTGGCCTTTTCTTTAGAGCAGAAGCTGGATTAGAGTTGTCATTAGCAAAACAAAACAAAACAAAAAAAACACCTGATGAATTTTCAGCTATACAAATACTTCAAGTCTTGTCCCAAACATGAGCATTCACAGGCTCCTGTAAGCAGCTGTCTTAGCGCACTGATGAAGTAAAATACACTGATACCCACAGAGCAGGAAAGGTTTTTAGAGAGAGGCGGTTTTATTTTTGAGTTTCAGCAAAGTGCTCAGTTTGTAACATAACTGAAAAATAAGCCGACTCTGGAGTGTCGACGGTGCGAGGCCAAATTCTTGGAAGAGTAATCTTCTTAAAACCTCTGCTACATCTTCGCCACACATCTGATTTAAAAACTAAAGTGGATCTTTGAGATTACAGGAGGCAAATACATGTCTGAGGGAATAAAAAGTGCTGAATTTTCCACCAACGATCAGACACACGTGTGCAACACGTGTTTTGGGACGGTGCTGCAGCCAGCAGCTGAGATGATTTCACAATTAGAAAAGAAAAACAAAAATGGATCCAATTAAATAACGGCAAAAAGAGCCATGATCAAAAGAAATGTTAAAGCTGCAGCCAGTGGCTCCTTTGTGGTCACCATGGTAACCACACAACGCTGTCTGTCACTCCCTGGCAGCTAAGTTAACAAAAGGCGGACAGACTAAAAAAGAAGCCTCAAAACAAACGGTGGCTGTGCAAAAACTACAAGTCAACTGAAAACTTATATAAAAGTCAGAGTTTAAAAACTCTTCAACCGTGAGCAGCAGAAGACCGATAGTCACACATGTAAATTTTTATGTCTTTATGGTGTTTTCTGTAGGAGATATGAGAAGTTAAAAAAAAAAATACTTCACTTCTTGTTCTGAAGAGAATGTTTTAAGCTCCAATATGAGCTTGGCTGTGTACTCACTGCATTCTGAGAAGACCTAATCTTAAGATCCCTACGTTTTGATGTATAATTTGTATATCTACCAAAAAGAGTTGTGGGAGTAAGAAGAGTTTGTTTGCAAAAGATTTGAACATTTTAAACAACTCAAAGGTTTGAGTGGGACATCATCAACTGTCAAAACATGTACGAAATATCCTAAAACCTAAACTGTGATTGTGTAAAAACTGGAAACGAGATTAAAATGCCAGTTCAGACATGTGAAGTTCAATTTTCTGTCATCTGTTTCAGCTTTGTATAATGTCTCTACTGTGAAGTATGCCTGAGCTGGAGAGCTCCAAAGAGGGTTGGGTTTTTACTATTACAATTTGATTTATAAAGCACTTTAAAAACAACATCGCTGACCAAAGTGCTGTACACCAACAAATAAAAACACGAGAGGTAAAACACATCAAATTCCAAAACAAGAATAAAAACTATAAAATCAAATAAAAACACAATCAAAGCAATAAAACAATAAAAGCCAACATCTCAAACTAAGTTCAAAGCCAAACAGAAAAAATGTTTTAGGAGGTGATTTAAAAACAGGAAGTGAGTCGGCCTGTCTGATCTGCAAAGGCAGATCGTTCCACAGTTTGGGGGCAGCGTGTGAAAACGCTCGGTCACCCCTTAACCTCCTCTTTGACTTTGGGACGACCAACAGGAACTGACCTGCTGACCTAGGAGAGCATGAGGGAGCGTACAGCTGGAGCCGGTCGGACAGATACTGAGGGGTGGGACCATTGAAAAACAAAAAAAAGAACTTTAAAATCAATCCAGAAACAAACTGGAAGACAATGTAGAGACGCTAAAACTGATCTTGTTTTTTGGCACCAGTTTTATTACACATTTTGCCAAATTCTCAAATTCTCATTCCCATTGATCTCCAATATTTTTTCTTACCGTAATTTGCACGTTTTGCTTCAAAGCTGTGTGCTGAGACAATACAGGTCTGTATTGCTATCCTGATCAGGACATTGTATTGACTTCCACTCCTTTCTGTAGCCTAACCAAGACCATTACCTAACCCTAACTTATTGCAATTCACAACCTAACCGTAAACCTAAGCACCTAACCTCAAAATGATGTTCCACCATATTAGGACCAGGGTTTGGGCACCGTAAGGACTACCAGTCCTGACAAGGTAGGTGATTATACCAGAAAAGGCCCTAAAAAGGTAACAAAGCCTAAGTACTAAGAACACACAAACATAAAACTCACAGATGTGTGCCTCACTTCACTCAAGCTGGAAATCACACCCAGGTTTGTCGTGACAACATGTGATTGTTTTCAACCAGATTTGCCCCCCTTAAAACCATTTCCATGTTTGCTGACAAGCAAATCACCAAATGAATTCTTGAGGAATAATAATTATTCAAATGAGAATCAGAATCATTCTGCTCACAACTCAGGCCAAGATTATTTATCGAACTGTTTCTCAATTTTCAAGCATCTAAAATTTTTTTTAAAATAACAGCTCAGTTATTATCAATTTTGATGATACCAGAGATGAAAACACTTGATTTGATATGCTACAGAGCCAAACACCAGAAATCAACATTACACCCACATCACCTATAATTACCCATTAATAAGACTCCCTGACTGTACTGAAACTGGCTCTTGAAGCCACATAGTTTGTTAGAAAAATGCAGAAAAGACAAGTAAGATCGAATCGTTTCAAGCGTGTTACCTTCACAGATTCGGTCCAGTCGCTGCCTCTTCACTTTGTGTTTGTCAGTCAGGGACATGGCGTCAAACACGGCACAGGACGGCACGGCTTGGCACAGCACGGTGGGGAACCTCTCCTCCTCAGCCGCCAAATACTGACAAGGTTCAGACTCCTAGTGCACTGTCAGCACTACTCCCCGGGGCATACCGCCTCGGCACATACACCTACAAACACAAAGACACACGGTTTAACACACACACACACACACGCTGCAAACGCACACTTTACTGTCGTAAAAGCACAACAAATCTCTTACTTAAAAGACATTTTAGAGTCCTTGACAACAAAGTCACTCTGTTTCTTGCTCACAAAGAGCTCCAGGCAACAGATATACAGGAAGTCACTGATTCACACACATTCTCCCTCTCACACACACACACACACACACTCCCTGACACCGGTTTCACCGAAGTGCTCCGTTTTCGCTCTAAAATACGACAAAACTTTGACGCTCTAAAAGCTCCACTTTTCCTCTGTTTGACGCGTGTTCCCCTTCTCCGACAAATACACCTGAATCTCCATCTGACTCATCACATTCTTTATTGTTTGCGCTGACATCTGAGGCATTTTTATTCAGAAATAACAGAGCGTTTTTTGTTGTTTCTTTTTTATTCCCAATAAAAGTCACTCAAAGCTATTCGAACACAAGTAGAAGGCATTAATGTGACAAAAGCTGATTTAAGCAAATGTGAAGGATGCCGTCAGGGAAAATTTATTATTTGACAAAACAAAGCTGTACAGAGGAAGATGTGTAATGGCACATTTAAACCAACAGAGGGTACTTAAAATCTACTCACAGGGAAGCACATAATTATACTTTTCTTACACTTCAATGCATTAAAACAGAGGCAGATAACTGAATCCTTATTTCCTCTTTGAGCAAAAACCTTTTTCAACCTTTCAGTCCGATGCAAACACAGGCAAGTGCAAATACACAGTTCTTGCTCACATTTTTCATGTACGAAGGTCATAAAGTTAAAACCCCATTTGGTTTTTATGATTTACAAACTTAAAAGCTTTTAGTTCTCTGGAAGTGTTACCCAACAAGCCTTCAATTCAGAATCGCTGTCAATGCAACTATTTGAACAATTGCATCTTTGTTGGAGGGAAAACAGAGGAGAATGCATTTCTTCTCAGGCAGTACATGAAGAGGGAGGATCAGTTTCTAAGTGAATTAGAACAAAGTTACTAGAACGCAGCTGGGATTAAATGTTCTCGCTCGGGAAACTAATATTCCACATTTTGCTTGTTCATGACCAGAGCCCAAGGCATCTCTTCCTCTCAGAAAAGTCACACAAAAATCACAAAATAAAATCCATTTCCGTACCAAAACAAAGAAAGAAAAAAAAGACATCAGTGCAAAGTTATTACTTATCAATCTTATGTGGTCAGAAATGAGCTGAAAATAAAAACAGAATAAAGAGATCAACAGCATTTTCTGTTTCTGTCAGTGAGGTGAGGGAGGTGCAGATTGGAGGTGACCTACGCTGCAGCCTTCAGAGTAATTTGCCAGAATTGGCCTGTCGAGTCTGGAGCTCAAAGCTGGTGTGGGTGGTGAAGAAACCTGACATTATCAGGACACCTCAGCACCTCAGAGACCCATCACACTTGGAGGTACAAAAAGTACAGAACACTTTCAGAGATGAGCTTTAACATTTTCTTTTCCTCGAAGTAAAATTATTCAGTTACTTATGAATGATCAAATGATTAAAGCTGCATGCCTTTTAGGTAAGTCCTCCATGGGCTGTAAAAACCAGGTTGACCCATCATTAGCTGAACACAAGACCTTTGAGAGGCTTGTTGAATGTCTGGAACGAAGCCGAGCCCGTCGGTAATTTTGTCACGTCCCATAATAACCCCTATGCACTGCTATCTGAAGATTTTGGAGCTGGATTTAGATACAATTTTGTAAATCTTTCACACGTACCTGAGTTTTTTTTTTTAAATGTAACAAGCCACATTGTTCTGCATGAAGAGACTGCAGCCATCAGGAATTACACTGCTTTCCATTTGACTTCCAAGCAGAAGTTGGGATTCAGCCCTGCACTGATGTTGCACCTAACGGGCCAGTTCCAACTTGGAAAATCACTATCTAATTATGCTTAAGAACCAAGCAATACAAGCTGAAAAGAGTGCATTTCTCTGCATTTTATACATTCAAACACTGTGGCAACATGTTTCCTAATAGAAGCAGAATTGAGCTGATTTAAAAAGATGCAAACAGACAAATGTGAAAATAAAAAGTTTATTATTGCAGCTATTGCTAGTTTTCTTAAACACAGAGGCCATATTGGATTTTGGGAATTCTGACTCCTGACTAAAAAAGGACAGGGGTGATGATCTTTAGGCACCTTTTCAATTTAAGAAGATGATCTTGAAACTTACATGACTAGAGCTTATTCTACATAAATTAACACTGATTTATACATTTTCATTTCTAATAAGTCAAAAAGCCCCATTATTCACAAGCTGCTGACCAACAATTAGCATAGATGCTAACTTCACATTAAAACGCCATAGAAAAGCACCATAGCATCACGTTTATCACTGAAAATTTATATACAAATCAAACATTTCAAAGTCATTACTAAAGACAGCCATGCTGTGATAACTTCAACTAATATTTTCAGTCATATATTTTTCAGGGTTCAGCGAAGAAAAGGCAGGAAAGACATGAAAACATACAGTTTTACTGCAACAGGGAAGCTACGGTAGCTCTGTGAGGACAAACGTCACCGCAGCAACTACTCCACTGACTCGCTTAAAGTTTACAAAAGTTTTGACGTTTGAAAAACGATACAGATTCTTCCATGTCTAGAATGCATCTAAACCTAAATTCTACAAATAAAATGCACATTACTGTCGCCATGAGAGTGTGTGTGCTTGGTTTGCAATATTGTCAAGATGAGGGCTGCTAGTCAAAGTAACACCTTTATAAACTCGAGGATCTAAGGTTTTACCAATAAGATATGATTTTGTGATAAAACAATCATCGATCTGTGGATTCTTGTGGTTATGGGATCAATGAAGCCTTTAACACGGCATAACAAACATAACTTTTTCTTCAACGATGATCTTATAAGGTCAGTACTGTATTTTCTGTAGCGAAAAAAGTGACTTTGACAAGAGGAAGCCACACACCAGATTACTTCCAGGTCGTTCCAACAATGCAGCAGTCTGGCTCCAGCATGTTAGCAGCCGCTGGACGGCCTCACCCTGCTACTTGATTCATTTCAGCCGCCTTTCAGTCCCTCCTCCTGCCTTTTCATCTGTCCATTTTTCTGTAGTGCTGCAGCCTCTGAGGTCCCTCACACAGAGTCATCAATCACTGGGACCTCTTTACTGGTGTGTGTGTGTGTGTGGGACATCAAGAGTGAGAGTGGGTAGGAAGTGCAGAAAGAGAGTGCTCATTTCCACAAAGGCTAAACCTCCAATTCTAATGCCCATCTCTACGTCTATTTCTCGTTTTACTCAATTTTTCAATCAACAACAAGCAGATTTATCCCAAAGCTCAGAAAACACCTCCCCCTAAAACTTTCTACAATACAACCTCAAATAATCCCTCTTTTTTTTTTTATGAAACACGTGACGCTGGCCACAATCTCATCAAAGTGTAGAAAAAAAGGAAAGTCTTGAAAGAGTATTTAAGCGGGGATTTTGCACACTCAATCCAAACACAAAGGTCACATACATGAATCCGAATTTTTAAGAGGCATTAGAAGTCAGATGATCGATAAACCTCCCTGGCCGCGTGGCCCCAGCTCGCTGGAAGAGAAACATTTGGGCACATGAGGCCGAGACAATAAATGTAGGAATCCATATCTGTTACGGCCGAGCTCTGTCTCCCAAAGGGACGGCTCCGCTGTGAGCACAATCACACGCCACAAACTCTGCCCGACGTCAGCAACACAGAGATCACTGTCCGAGCGTGGAGCGCCGAGGTGGGGGAAGGGCCCTCAGTAAGTGGGGGTATTGAACGCAGCACAGTAGAGATAAAATGAGTGAGTTGCATTACTGCCAAAATGATTAGTGACAGAATAATCAGCAAACTACAGTCTACAGCTGCTTTAAAATCTATTTACAGTTCTTCATTTTTGACTGTAAAATAGCAGAAACAGCAATTTGATCTTGTAAATTTAAAGATGCAAGAAAATAAAAAGAAATAAAAGGTCTTTGAATAGTTTCTGAATTAGTGCGCTATGATCGGAATCACACTTTCTCGTTTTTTCGCTGACAGAAAAAATATGATTGTAGCGCTGTCGTACGCATGGAGGCCGAGTCAGAAAAAGGTCAGCTTATTTACCCCTCTGCAAAAGCCCATTCTTTGGATGAACTGTAGGCTAAACAAGGCAGCCATTATTGCGCAAATGTGGAAATAGCATTGACCTTCTCCTCTGGCATGCAGACAGAGGAGAAGATGCAGTAAGAAAGCAAAGAGGAAAGAAAAAACTACACGTCTTCAAAATCCGTCCATCAATAAAACTTGGTTCTGAGGGCAAAATTAAAGTGATGTATATTCCTGTCAAGTCAAGCTTTTAATTGCTACATAAGGTTAAAAAACATGCACATGGCGAATTAGCATATCAATACATATACACTTATGGTAAATAGAAAGTGTACTCTTTCAGGTCTAAAGCTTTTTTACATGTTAGAAAAAAACGTCAAACAATCTGGTTCAAAACAAGTGAAGCACAACCTCATGAACAACAACACACAACACTAATCCGTGTTAAAGACTTTTTTTCTTTTTTTAACAAAAATGTAGAGGAAGTGTGCTTCTTATTGCCTTCAAATTTTTAAAAATTGCATAGCAGTCCAATACTTCTACTAAAATACATCTGATTAATTGATCAGGAAGTGGGATTCAAACAGTTGATTTTTATCTGACTACACAACTTTGCCATTCACTTTAATGTTCTTGGACTTTACGAACATTAAAACAGTTTTCAGACCAGTCAAGCCCCTGACTTGATTCTTAGATTTGTACTCAGATGTAAAGTGGATCTTACAGAACAAGGAAGTGATTTCCTTTCATTTAAGACAGGTGTTAAAAAGCTGAAGTGGAGGCTGGACTCTAGGAGAGCGATTGTGAATGGGTTTGGGAGATTGAATAATTAAAAAAGGTCATGCTTCCTGCCCGCTGTGTGCCGCTTCACACATGCAGACACACACACATACATCCAAGACAGGCACAATCCTCACTGGGGCAGGGACAGAGAAGAGACGTCATTTGGAAAGAGTATTCATTTCCCCCTCAAACACAGTGTAGTTTGTGAACTAATTGGGTGAATCAGGAATTAATTTGCTGACATTAAGCCTTGGGGTGTGCTCCAGCAAGACTTTACTTTCTAAGCATGTAAAGAGTCACCGGTGAAGCCTCGAGCTTAAAGCTGAAAGGGAGCCTCTCGTTCTGATGCCTGCTGACATTTCTACATCTGACAGCAATGGATTTCCACACTTGTCTGTTATTTCCCCCCCCCACCCATACTGTGGGGAATCTTTTATTGAGAGAGTTTTCTCAATTAAACATCTGAGTGATGGATAAATCCAGGAAATCCATACTCAATCCCCAACATAACACAACAGGCTGTACTTCTCACCTGGATGTACTCCAGTCCGCGGAGGGAAGAAAAGACATCAATGAAAAGTATTAAGAGAAAGCTTTCCAGCATCAATAAGACTTTTATGGCAAATCCTGAAGTTTTTGCAACATTAGATCCTGAATCAACCCAAAACAAACATCAAATTTAATCCGTCTTCAGCCATAATTGTCAACTTTTTACATTTCATTTTCAGTTTGCCAAAGTCCACTGCTCTCAAAGGAACTTCTTGCAGTGAAATAAAACTTCTATTATTTCTTCTTAACTATTGCACCGTGAATATTTCCTTTTATGCAAAAGCCTGGCGAGGATTGGCTCACATATGTACGCCGAGCACATTCCCACCAAGTTCATTTCAATATTTGTTCAGTAATTATGATGAAAAATCTTCAACAGCTGCTGTGGTTCCTTTAACACAACATCGCAATATGACTCGCAGTGTAAATCTTTAAAGATTAAAGTGATTTAGGATTAGACGGGGAAACTGTTTTGCACGGATGTTCTTTAATTTTATTACGCTGCGACAAATCCTTCTACTGTACAAACATCTTTTTACAGCCAGTCGAGCCACGAGAGGCAAGAAAAACAGAAACTACATGAAGCCGCAGGGATGGGGGGG
>JAOXNZ010000064.1:18986104-18996117 GCA_028566095.1 Kryptolebias brasiliensis
CACATAAAATACGAAAAAATAAATAGATGACAAATTAATCTTTTTCAGACAAACAGTCCCTTGTCTTATTCTTGAAGACACCCAGGCAGACAGAAGCAGCATTTTTGTAGCTCTACAGAACAACAGAAAGATGTAAATTATAGTAACCGCTTCATATTATTTTTGGTTTAGTTTCCAAAAAAGTGTTTCTACAATAAAAGCTTTAGATCAAATCTCCCAATCAGTTGTCAAACACACCACAACCCTGGAGTCTGAATCTATTTTACTTTCTTTTCCAGCTGATGCTACAACCTTTAGAAATTTAGATATTATAGTTAACTGTGAAACCTTCACAAACTGAAAGGCCTAGCATTCCTTGAATGATGCATATTGCCAATCGCCTACTTCAACATCAAATTTGAGCTCAATTTCAGTAAAATTGACTGAATTAGATCTAATTTTGTGTTTTCTAAGGTCAATTAGCTGTGCCAGCCATCCTGAATTGGATTGGGTCCAGTTGTAGATGTAGATCCAATGACTATTTCCTGAAAGTTTCATTTAAGTTCCTACAGTAGTTCATTAGCTTTTGTTGTTAACGCACAAACAAAGTTGACTCCAAAGTGTTAAAGAAAGATCTTGTGCATTCTGTTAGTACTAAGAATATGCATTGGGGATCAGCCTCAGCTACTACCGCATCAAATCTTAGGTCAATATCTGTAAAACTATACTAGTTATAGCTGTTTTTGTTTTTTAAGGTCTGTTGGTAGTGGCAGCCATCTTGAATCTGGTGGACTTCAAAAGTTAATCGGTTGTCGATGTACATCTAATGAATACTTTCTGAAAGTTTTACTAAAATTTGTCCAGTGGTTTATGAGGTACTTTGGTAACAGACAGAGAACCACACACACACACAGACAGGCAAAAACATTATCATCTGCCTTCACATTTCAACAATAGAGAGAGAAAGAGAGAGGGAGAGAGATTTTTCTTGACTTAATTTCCCACTGGAGTTTGACAGGAAAATTGTGTGAAGAAACAACTGTTAACGTTATCTGACAGTGTGAAGCAGGGATACGCTGAGCAATCTCCATCCCTCTTACCGCTGATTCCTATCAAAAGCCGGCGCTCAGCGAGCCTCTTCAGAGACTCAGACATGAGAACCTCCAGAAAGGAAACTCAACTTTTACTGGAGCTCAACACTTTCACCCACGGAGGAAAAACACCTCCAGCCTCTCACTTTCCTTCAGAAAAAACAAACACGTCTCAATGACAGCACTGTTTATAGTACTCGTGTTGCAAACCATTATTACCAACATGTTATTTTATTAAAAAAAAAAAAAAAAAAAAAGTATCTGTTTTCTTTCCACTAGAGCCCAATTAGAACAATGGAGCCTATTTTTCCGTTTCAGATGCTGGAGTTCTTCCAGAGGTAAATCTGTCAGTACTGGACCAAAACAGAGAAAGAGAAAACAGGAAGGTGTGGACACCCTGCAGCAACAACTGGGCTCTGCTATTAATATCAGCTTCCATGCCTAAAGCCTCATCAGCACCTCGGCCACAGATGAGCGTGATTTCATTGAACTAAACACGGTCTGTGACAGCGTGGGCAGGTGACAATTTGACAATTATATTTAGCTTGATTAGCATGCTAAATATAACGCGTTCAAAATGCAGAAATGCTGGACTATTGGCGCTGGTAATTTACTACCACAGCTCCAAAAATGATGGGATGTGCAAAATTTAAATAAGAACAGAATGGTGCTTTGCAGTTCTCATAAAACCATATTTTGAACATGGTAAACATGTCCAATGTTTAAATTAGGATATTGTAACACTTTTTCGAAAAAGATAAGGTGATATTGAATTTTTTGGGCATCAAAAGGGCATTTTAGAGAGGTTGAATCTCTCAGAAGTAAAGATGGGCAGAGGTTCACCAGTCTGCAGTAGAATGATTTAAAAAAAAAAAAAAAAAAAAATGAAAATTTAGAAGACTTTGAATATCCCATCATCTCCAGTTCATAATATCATCAAAAGATTTCAAGAATCTGGAGAAATCTCAGAGCTCAAAGGACAAGACTGAAAGTCAGTACTAGATGTCCGTGATCCTCAGGCCCTGAAGTGGCACTGCACTTCCACAAATCATTGTCTGTAAACACAGTTCACCGTGACATCCACAAATGCTGATTAAAGCTCTATCAGGCAAAGAAGAAGCCAGACGTGAACACCATCCAGAAACGCTGCTATCTTCTCTGAGCCAAAGCTTATTTAAATTTTAAATTTTAAAGTGGAAAACTGTTCTGTGAACATAATGCTTTCGTCCAGATTTATTTTTTATCAGGGAAGGCCTTGGATATTTCAGCACGACAATGCTAAACCGCTACAGCATCCATAACAACAGCATGGCTTCATAGAAGAAAAGTAGGGGTCCTGAACTGGCCTGCCTGCAATCCAGACCTCTCACCAAGTGAAAACATTTGGCACATCGTGAAACAAAAAAACTGCCAAAGCAGATCTAGAACTGTTGAACAGCTAGAATCCTACATCAGATAAGAATGAGACATTCCCCTCCAAAACCTCCAGCAGCTGCTCTCCTCTGTTCCAGACTGTTATTAAAAGAGGGGATGCTTCACAGTGGTAAACTTCGCCCTGTCATAGCATTTTTGAGACGTGTTGCTGCCGTAAAATTCAAAATGACTTTGTTTTTTCCCCCAAAAATGGTACAATTTCTTAGTTTAAACATTTGATCAATTTACTATGCTCCATTGTGAATAGAATATGGGTTTGTGAGCTTTGCAAGTCATTGCATTCTGTTTTTGTTTACATTTTACACGTCATGACAACTTTTTTTAAATTGGGGTTGTAGAGCTTATGCAGAACCACAGCTGAATGTAAAGGCGCTCGCTCACCTTGTGCTATTTACATCCAATCAATAAAATTTTGGCTCTAGATGTTCAACAAGCTGAGGTTATCAGAATGTGTGGCAGCCAAAGCTGAAAACACTTCCCAGTACAGGAAAAACGCCTGTAGCGTGCCAACCTGCTGAGCAAAGGAAAGGCGTGGCCTGCTTTGTGAGGGTGAACTGCTCTCGTCACCAGCTTGGTGTCAGCGAGAGGCCAGGCTCCGGCTAAGACGGTCCGCTCGAGTCCAGCCGGCTCCCTCTGGGTCGCGTCCAGGAAAAGCCAGCGTGATTCAGCGCTTCCTGGTCCGAGGAGAAAGAGGTGCTTCCACAGCCCGTCTTACCACAAAGCGCGCCCAACAACACACACACATCACTCATTCGTCTCCCTGCGGACAGTGAGACAGCCAACTCCGTGCCGTACTCAAGCTTACGTTGGAAGGTGGCCAAGTCAAACAACGTGCTGATAAAGTCCAGAGCAGAGCGGTGAGAGGAACACCATGCTGCAACACACAAGACGTGGATTCACAGAGCCAGGACCACTTATGGTTAATTTCACTTTGATTTGTGTTTCCAGCTCTGGCAATTGATTTTAATGGAAATAATTGCAACAAGTTAACTGTTGACCTAAGAGAATAGCCCAACATCGGTAAACTACAGTTCCCACAGGAAAAGAAATGTGTGGCCAGAAATACACTTTTTAAAACAAACCTGCAGATTGTTCACTCTAACTTGGAGGCACACTGATAAATAATCCTCAGACCTGTCAGCTGTAAACTGGCTTTACAGCAGTTGCTTTTGGGCATACAATTTGCTAATTATCTGAGTGTCATGTTGCATGCTATGCCATCCTTTGTCATTCCATCTTTTTTCAGTTAAATGTTATTGCATCTACAGTACAGGTCCACCATTCTCTGGCCATTTCTGCCAGAGTTTCAAACTAAGATCATCTTATGCTAAGAAATGACGACACTGTTGTCGTTTTGGTGAAACTTTGAGAATGAAGTGGTGCGCAATCTCAGGCAATATCACGAGATGTCACTGCCATAGTATGTGTTGTGAATGATTCAGCTACTACCACATTACATTTTTGCTCAATCTCTGTAAAACTGACTAAGCTGTAACCATATTTGTGTTGACTAAAGTCATTTAGCTTTGGCAGCAATCCTAAATTGGATTGACTCCAAATTAATCCGTTGTAGACGCACATCAAATGATTCCTTTCTGAAAGTTTGATTAAAATCCATCCAGCGGTTTATGACATATTTTGGTAAATGTCAAGTACACAAACACACACACAGGCAAAAACATTGTCATCCACCTTCAACTTTCGGCAGTGGGCGATAATAAGTCCTTGTATCTTTGGGAGTGTGAACAGGGCCTAGTTTTTTTCTTTAAAAGCAGAATTAGCTGTGAGGTATGCCTGCTCCCAGATCAGTTTTACTAGCTGTATTTTGGAAAGCGTGAGCCTGTTACTGACTTTACAGGACATTTCTTCATCTGAGCCCCCTCTGATGGAGCTTGCAGCACAAGCTTGTCCTCCCTACGTCCCTCTCTTTACCACAACCTATCATCTCAAACTCTGCTAATGTGCTATCCTTCAGGAAACCAGGATGAAACATACATACACGCCACACACACACACACACACACACACACACACACACACACACACACACACACCCACACACACACACACACACAGTTCAGTCAATTAGTCCTGGCCCAACCTTGCAGCTGAGAGATAAATGGTGTAGGGTCTCAGCAGGCTTTTGCGCAAAGCTGTACTCCTTGTCAGCCGTATGTAGAACAGCTCTCTAGAGGACGGCTAGCCCCAACAGTGAGAAGACATGTGGCAAATGTGAGGCTGAGGAGGGCCTCAAAGTGCTCAGGCTTGTAATAAAATATGGCCACAAGGACCCCCAACTCCCTAATCAGAGCTGGTCTGCGGAGCAAGAGGAGCAGCAAAAAAGGTGGGGAGGTTGTGTTGGTTCATAAAGCTGTGCAGCATTTCAGGTCATTCCACTTACACCCCATTAACCATCTGTTTGTCCTGTAGATTTGTTACCTGTCTCCTGCACAGGATCTAATACAGCTCTGTCTTTGTGCTTTCAGTAGGGGAAAAAAATGTATTTACACTGAGCCAGCTAAAACTGAAGATGCTATTTAATGTGTAGAGTTAAATAATCATTGTCAATCAACTGTTATCACGTGAACACAAAATGATGTGCAGCATCTAATAACAGGCGTTTTAGCTCTTCATTGTGTTTTTCGACAAACTCGTTGTTTTCCTGGATTTTCTAGATTGTTTCTAGAGGTGAACATCACTCTGCTGTATTGAAACATTTTTATGAGTAAGCAAACACGCACATGGTACTGGTGCCTCCCTATATCCAACTGAACTTCTGTCTGTCGAGAAAAAAAAACAGAAAGCAAATTTTATCAATGCTGTTCTGCCACAGGTTTGTTGCTATTACTTGCCGCACCTGCTAACATCTGAACAGGTAACTACACTAACAGTAGAGTTGTTTACAAGCAGGGGTAGCTGCTTGACCTTTCCAAAGCTTATCTAATGCCTGAAATGAGACCTCAAGTTCAGACAAGTTCAAGAGGAGATGTCCCAAATTAGGGTTTAATGGAAACAAAGTTAATCAGTTGTAGACAAATATCCAGTGATTCCTTTCTGCAAGTTTCATTAAAATCCATCCACTGGTTCATGAGACATTTTGCTAATATGACAAACAAACACACAGACATGGGCAAAAACAGGATCACCCTTTTGCCTTTGGCGCCAGGCTGTTAATTAAGATAAACAGCACCGTTGAACCTTGCAATAAACTGCAACTTGTAGAGCGTTTGAAAAGTGGTGCATTTTAGAACTGAAAGGGAACAAAAAACATTTTTAGTTGACCAATATATGATGGGGAAAAAAATAACTTTCAGGACAAACTGTCACAGTGTGAACTTGGTTTCAGCTGAAGGTTGGGTAAGTAGAGACCCTCACCTGCACTGGTGTAGTAAATCAGGAGGCTAAGCTGCATTGTCTGCAACAACATGACAATCCTTTTAACACCTGACACGCCGCGGTAACAAGCCTTTCCCCTCACCAGGGCCTGCTGATATGTTATATATGGCTCCCGCTCCTCACTAACTTTTCACAAGATGTCAATTCTATCAATGCACACACACACTCACAGTCACACACACACACACAAGCTCTAAATCAGGCTCCAATGCCAGCAGGAAGGGGCAGATAGCAGGAGCCCAACAATCAACTGCAAGATGTGTAAACACACACACAAATACACAATCTTGCACTGCAAGGTGAAAAATTACAGCAGGGGAGGTTCGCATGGCCTGGTGGATTAACTGCGGAATAAAAGTGCTGATAGGCAACAAAAGAGTAAAAACAGCTATTCATCACCCTGGCGCAGGATCAAACTCACACACTCCTCAAACGCCTGCATTGAGTTATTGTACATTGCAGCTTCGGTGGCATTCCCCCCAGATAATGCTGCTCTAACTGAATTGATTAGAGTGTGAAGCGTCCCATCTTTCCAAAGATGGAGCACGACTCTGTGGGAGAAATCTGGCAATATGTATTTAACAGCTAGACTGAGACTTAAAAAATAAAAAACTTTCAGTAAGTGTTTTCGGGAGATCATCAAACATGCAGCTGTCGTGTGGCAATTTTCTCAAACAAATGTGATTTCCGTGCTGTGTTTCTGCTGGTATTGCTATTCTCTGAGCAGGAGGAAAACAAATTTACACCAGACTTAAACTCTCATAGATTATTAACACTAGCGCTATTGCAAAATACGAAGGTGCACACATATATTTATGCACCAATTAATCATATAGCATTAAAAAAGTGGTTAGTTCCAAATAAGGTTTTCTAAAAAAAACTATCAATACTTAATATATTTAATCAGACACTCAGTTGTGTTAATATCAGTGCTAGCAGTCTGTCATAATTGACCATTGTACATCTCACTAAACTGACTGATGTATCAACCATTTAATTTAACTAAACATGCAACTCAAGTTCATGTTTATTCTTTATAGCCTGCAGTACTGATAAATGTTGTGGTAATAAACTATAGATTGTATAAAACTAGACCAAGTGTCCCCGCCTTCTCTTGTTGTTGGGAATTGAAGCCAGCTGGACTTGGTTTATGGGCGCAGCCATGTTGTAGTTTTTGAACCAGAGTCTGCGACACTACAGATGCGGAGCTGTAAGTGTTGCCTACTCCCCTGCACACAATCATGGTGTCATATGAGCTTTCCTTTAGGTAGGAAATAACTAATTACAGCTAAACCTATTAGAAAAATAAAACATTCAACACACAGCAGCAAGATAGAAACCATGAGAATCCAGAAAAAAATGATCTGAAGTGTATTTTTTCATTTTACCAAGGAATATGTTCTGTTTGTTTACAAGGAGGAGGCAGGACTTAAAAGCTGTACTGGAATCAGCCGACAGGTAAGGCTAGTTCTATTTAAGGTCGCAAAGGGGTGGAAAAATTCCAGTAAACACAGAGGGTGTTTTTGCTAATAAAGCAATTTCTGTTTGGGAGGAATAAAGTTATTCTGATTCTGATTGTTGGGAACTGTGTTCAAAAACAATTGCCACAAAGTTCCCAATCTTTGATGCTAAATCTTCATAGCTGTTTATCTGACCAATAGTTTTCTATCTGTAGAAATTTATTGGTGAAAAACAAAGCATGCCAACAAAACTGTCACATTTGTGAAGCTGAAAACAGGGAAAGTCGTGTCAAATTAGGTTCTGTAACTAATAATTTATCTACTTAACTGATCTTTCAGGCTGTTAAAACACAGAACAGACGCTTTACAAAATTTACTTTACAAACCGCCAACTGTTACAGCTTCATGTCTTCTCTCAAAGACCAATCAAGACTCCATTTCATCAGAATCAAGACATTAAAAGAGCATTGATATATATAAGCGTCATCTAAAACCTGCAGTGAATGCTGTGCGATATCAGAGGTCCGCTAAATAGGCAACTTAAACCCATCAAGTCATTGAGAGCCTGTGAAATGACTCTAAGGATGTGCATTTACCAAAGAGCAGAGAGCTCAATGAGATCTCTGAGCCCCGACAGTACATTGCCCCATACAAGGGGGGAGGAAGCGCCATGAAAAAGGATGAATCATGGGATTGTATTCACATTAAAGACCCACTGACTGCCTTAGGCTTTAGGTCAGCTGTGATGCCTGAGAAGCAGCAACTGTCATCCATGATACAATCGCCAAACTCACAAATTTGATCTATTTACCAAAAACAAACCCTGATATACACCTCTGTTTTTCCATGTTTTTGATTGCTAGCTAGTTACTTTTTGTAATAACAAAACAGCTGCTCCCGGAGATTTTTAGCCCCTCAATTAGGAGCGAGGATTTGTGGTGGCCTCCATTTCAACTCACCGGGTCACGGGGGTCGTCACGCCTTTTTAAGAAGAGAAAAGCCCTTGTCACTGCGCTCGGTTTCTCCCCCTGCCTGCCACAAAATGTCTCCTGACACAAAGCCCTCGCACTCCCTATCAGTGCACTCCCGCAGCACTGCCAACAAAATGTGACCTCCTTTTTTTTTTCCTCCCACTGCTAAAACAAAAAAAGAAAACTGAACTCACCTCTAGCTCGCCAACTGAAATAAAATAAATGAAAACAATGTGCTTTGCAACTCTGCCAGGACCTTGCAAAGAAGTTTTTTTTGTTGTTGTTGTTGTTTTTTTTCGCTCTCTGCTAACTCCTGCTAGAGAGAGTTTTCCATGTTGGAGTTGGGGTGACGGCTTCAACTTTATTCGAAGCTACGTTGGAGGCCTGAGGGAAAATGCTTTTGACTGTTTATGTTTGGATGGCTGGTCTGCGCCAAGGCTTGTGAAACAGTGCAGAAGTCTGACGCTGGCACTGCTCAGACCTGCTGGAAACAAAGCAGAGCTTCCAAAGTGTTGCCATGTCTCTGAATAGTAAGTTACAAACATGCGGAGAGGAGGGCGGTTCTTTGTATCAGATTAAAGTTAATTAGAGATTTCTGCTTGAGCTATGATTAAAATTTCAGTTGCTTCTAATAAGGTTGTAACAGTATTCTTTTATAAGGTTTTTGCTTGTGTCTGTGTGTTTGTTTGTCTGTTTGGATGTGCATCTACAACCGATTACCTTTTAGAGTTAACCACATTGAAGATGGCCACCACAGCTAAGTAATCTTAATAATTTTACAGATACTGGCCTAAAATGTGGTGTGGCAGTAGCTGGAAGTCATCCTCAGATATACTCCAAGCACTATTCTTTGTGCAACATCATTGCTTTAAATGGTAAAATCAAAGCTGCCTCTCTGTTAGCAAAATATCTCATGGACCATTGGACAGATTTTAATGAAACGTTTAGTAAATAAACAGTGAATGAATATCTACAACTCATTAAAATTTGAAGTCAACCCAATTCAAGATGGCCGCCACACCTAATTAACATTAGCCAACACAAACATGGCTGTAACTCAGTCAATTTTACAGATACTGAGCTGAAATTTGACGTGGTAGTAGCTGAGAGTCAATCCCAACACATATTCTGAGAGTATCATCTTATGATGTGTGAGATCACGCATAATGTTGTTTCACGAAACGACCAAAAAATTTCTTGATATAAGACAATCTTAGTCTCAAACTCTGACATGAAAGACGGTGGGCGATATGCAATCCTTCAAGGAATGCCTTTAAATTTTATACAAAGTAAAGTTGTGTTCGATTTACATAACTTATATAAATCCTCACAACAAATGGTTCCAACTACATAACAGTTTTTCTTTTGACAAAACTTGCAAACTCTTTCATTGCTGCAAACTTGCGAACAGAGTTTGTATTTATAAATGTGATAATAATCCAAAAAATATATGACAGCTCACTCAACCCTGTAAATATTCTTTAATTAAAGGCCCATTTCTCAGTCACTTTTGAGTAAACGTCCTCCTCCGAGGTTAAGGTGTGGTTCCATCCATCTGCTCTCATGAGCATGTAACAATATCACTCACCACACACAGAGGTCTTCCCCCAGATTAAATAAGAGCCCTGAGAGCAGGACCCCTTCGACCCTGCAGAAGCCACTTCACTGGTTGGTTTCTAGCC
>JAOXNZ010000064.1:18996150-19019758 GCA_028566095.1 Kryptolebias brasiliensis
GTAGAGAGGTGGGGGGGGCCCTTGTAGAGATGACCTTTATGAACTTGAGGATGGGGGTGAGGGCAGGACGTGAACGCAGGGCTCAGGGTCAGGAGATGAGAGTCCAGTTTAACGATAAGGTGAAATAATGGGTTTGGCGCTGGTTAGAGAGGGTGGGATCAGTTTGGGGAGTAGGCAACAGCTAGGCCAGAGGTGTGTATGCGTTGGGAGGGAGGAGGGGGGAGGCTGCAATCTCAGCACAGAAAATTAACAATTCCACCCCGTGCTGTGTCTGCAAGACACTGAATGCATGAATTATTGCACAGAACGGGATGAATTGACTCTATATATCAAGCTGTGCTACGTAGTTCAGGGGTGAGGGGTGTGTGCATAAGCTGATCAGAGGGAAGGGGGGTGGGATGTGAGTGTTGCAGCAAGGAGGAGGAAAAAATAAAAAGTAACTCAACATTTCTATCTCCACCCATTAAAGCCAACCACTTCTCCCTCCACAGCGCTATAAAGCTGTCAAACAGACGTTTGATTTATTCGGCCCTTGCCCAGGCTCCTGTCCTAACTATCACATGCTTCCAATTAATTTTTTTTTTTTTTTTTGGATGCTTCATCCCTTCTTTGTAAATGTAATGAGACTGCAGCACCCAAAACCTGCTGACTCCCATTAATGCGCAATTCCTGAATAACACAGAAAGCGGGAAAAGAAAAAAAGGGAAAAGATTTGCCATTTACTGCATTTTTAAGTTGGACTTTTGTCACAGAAGTGATCAGCAGTCACGCTATCGTTTTCCTGTTTATAGTTTATTTTGTATGTTTTTTTGCAATCAAACCACTTTTGGATACTTTATGCTATTTTACCAATGCATATATCAAAACATGTGGCTCTATCAGGAATAGTGTGCTGTGACTTTTATCAACTTTTTGAATTATTTACCTTTATTTACAGAGGTTTTCCCCATAGAAATGCATTGAGATTGCATCAGTTCCCTCAAAAACACTTCTCCGAAATCTGCTTCTATATTTTTGTCTCTCATGATCCTTTTAGCTTTTAGCTACAGTTTCACTCATGTTAGCTTTTAGCTACAGTTTCTCAAATTTTAGCTTTTAGGTACTGTTTTGCTAATTTTCGCTTTTATCTACTGTTCTGCTTTGTTTGAGCTTCAACTCAGTTTTAGCCTCTTCCACAACTTTCAGCGTTCTCACTGCATTTTCCCCCGAAAAAATGCTAATTTGTCTCGTAAGCATGGTACCACTTTTCACATTTGCAGCCTGCAGCAGATAGTCCAGCTCAAACCTGACTTTGGCAACGCTCAAAACATGAATAATGAAAGGCCTTTTGTGGCAATTGCAGTTCTTAGGAAGCATCAGCGCTGCAGCCATTTGTCCAGTGAAGGTACGAGCTCCAGTCAAGAGAAAAAGAGAAGGCAGGAAAATCACCCTGAGTATTTACGTGAGGGACTTCTTGGCACTGGCTGAGGTAAGCAGACGAGAAGATTAGATAAGAGAAAACGGCAGTAATTGCATTTTGGCCTAAGATACAACATGTTAACCTGCAAACAAGGTCAACCATGCAGGGCTAATTGCGTCAAGATTTTAATTACCCCAATCATAACTTTCAGGAGCATCCAGCAGGCAGGCAGAAAGATATCATCTATTGGCTGATCTGATCGGCATGATAGAGCTCGGCACTGACAGTTACTGGTGGGCTGCAGGTGCACAGCGGGAGGTATTAAATGGACTGTTTTGGTCAAAGCTAAGCGCAGCTGGCAGGTGTTGGTGTGGAGGGAGTTTATTACCCTATAAACTATCCGAGACAATTTGCTCACACCGTCTTCTGTGGGCAGCAAAAGCCCCGATTCAATTATTGCTAAACCTCGACGTGGCGAGCCCTCGGAGACCAGCGAGGCCCGACTCATTGTTCCTCGTGTCACCTTCCTTAGCAGAAAGCACAGTGGTGAATGTTCCAACTCTGCTGGAGTGAAATGAAAAGAGACTTGTAAACACAAACCAATACATGAATGTAATAACGCAGCATTCTTAAGAGCGATTCATTCTCATGGGTGAATATTAGCTTTAGTCCGCATGAAAAAGGAGATTCAAGCAAGCTGCAGTGATTGATTGACATGTTTAGGACAATTACAGGCTCAAGCGAAGCAAGCGTTTCCTGCTTGCTTTGTTTGTCCTTTGTTTGTGTACATTGAGAAGATTCATTAGGCCTCTGCGTGGAGGATTTCAGGCTTGTGGAGAGCGAGGGACCCAGCCCAATTGAAGCATGTCAAATTAGGAGGGGGGGGGGGGGACCCACTGCTACTGGGACTCATTAGAACCTCAACAAACAGCATTTTGTTGTGCATTTGTGTCTGCCTCTGTATGCATGTACTAATAAAACAGAAGAGCAGCGTTGGGTTGTGTGGTTTTTGTTATTTTCATCATGGCAGTTTGTTTTATGAGGCACCAAAGCTGAAAGACTCTCCAAACAACTTTAATGAAAGCGGGGATCCAGCAGCCTCGTGGGAACAGAGGTGCTAAGAAACAGACTCCAAGATAAAAGCTGTCATGCTGCAAAATTAAAAGTATCGGATGACTTTGGTTAAAAAGAAGAAAAAAAAAAGAAGAAAAAAAAAAAAAAAGAGTATCCTGACTTATGAAAACAAGGACAGACAGTGTCACTGATGCAAGGCAGAAGGGTTTTGGTGAAAAACCGTGCTGGCTGAATAATAAATATTGCTGCATGAGGTAATAAAAGTCAATCCTTGTTTAAGCATAGTGGTTTTTCTGCTTTGGTTCCCCTGGATGTGGCTGCGAGTTTAATTAGATAAATCTGAAATCAGTTTAATGTTTCTCCATAATTATCTGATATTATTACAGAAACTTTTGTCTGGCACACAAACAAACACCTTAAAGTCAGCAAACAACACCCAGAGTAACTACTAATCATGTGTAAAATTCAGAAATGCTTTCAATTTTAAAGATACAAGATGTTACCTTCCAAGATTATAACCCCCAGATTTAAAACTAAATGTAAAATTGGGCACACCCCAACATTCAGCAGCTCAAAGAAATTGACTTAAAGTCAAAGGCAATTACTTAAAGTAATCATCTTCTGTATGACTTTCTCAGTCTCTTACATCGATGTAGATGAATTCTGGATCACTCTTCTTTCCAGTGTTTCTTCAGTTCATTCAGATTTGATCCATTCATTTCTGACCAGCTCTCCTAATGTACAAACACAACCATTCTGTATATATTTATATTGCTATAACAAAAATTGAGCTGATATTGGATGTATTAGTAGCAGACTAATTCACAAGACATACTCCGAGCACTAACAGATCACGCATGATCTCACAATACCGCACAAGAGAGTGAAAACTTTGGTTTAAAAGGCAGCAGGTAATTTGAATTCCTTCAAGAAATACTAGGTCTTTAATTCAACTAGATGAGAAAACCACATCAGCATGTAAGACTCATATTCTACTGTATACTGTCAGATGAGGGAGTTTGTTTCTCATTAAATTCCTGTTGGGAAAAGAATGTAAAAGGCAACCTAATATCTTTGAGTCCAATAAAAAGGCTTAAAACTTATAAAATAAACCAAGTAGAAATCTACCAAATAGTTGGATGCGCCTGCAACAAGTAGCCTATTACAGATATGGAAGTAAAGACAACTGACTGATAAAGGGAGAGGGGGGGGGGGGAAACACTGGAAAATCCAACATTTACTGAAGCTAACAAGCACAGCAGAGTGAGAAACCTATGAGACTTTACATCCAGCGGTATTCTGCCCACCTGCAGTGAGAAAGAGAAGGCCAATTTGCTTTGAGTGGGAAAAAACATCTGCTGCCCCATTGATCTTTGGAGATATGGGGAAGCTAATCTATCCTCAGGCATAACCACGGCAAGGCCTTTAACCAGCTCGCTCTATGTAGTTGTTGCTACACAACAACTCCAAGGGCTTCGGTTGGCATCCAAAAGCTCAACTCAGGCATCTTCCCCACACTTCTCAGGCTGCTTCCTCTCCAATTCGTCTACCTGTTTATATATATGTGGGATGTCTTTTCTTTACATGTGTAGAAACGAGGTGAATTCTGTCCTCGTCTCACTCCCTCACCCTTATCCCCTCTTTCACATTCCTCTCTCTCAAAAAGCCCCAGAGATCAAAGCCGGTCTGTCTTTCAAACCGGACACAAATGGAGGATGTATTTAGTTAATCGTATATTTTTAAAAGAAGGAAAGAAACCCCCACCCCTTGATCTCCCCTCCAGTCTCTGTCTTTCCACTCATCTTTTTCCCCCTGCTGTCTCCATCCTCCTGAGGCCCTGCCTGCCACCTCTTCAGGCAATTTTTTAATATGCAGAGAAAATAAGCTGGCCGTCTACTTCAGGCGATGCACGAGTGGGAAAGGCCTGGGGAATATAGTTGGGCTACACACTCACTTCTGTTGGATTAACTCCTACTGCACTGAGATATGAAGAAGTGCCTGAACATCATCCAGCTAAGACTGAGTGTGTATTTTGAACTGACTGACAGATACCTCATTAGACATGATTTATGTTGTTTGTCGAGTTATACTTACAAGGAATACTCACCGCTTTTATTGCACTGCAGCAGAGCAAACACCGAATTAATCTTTTGATGTGTACATCAGCCATAAAGGGTATTAGGATGTGGAGCAGAGCAAATCATATATTACAATGCATCCGGCTCCAAATCAAGATTAAAGTCAAAGACATCACTGAAGGGTGAGGTGAAGACACTGTGTGCTTGTTTTTTTTACTACACGCACACACCTCTTGGCTGACCAGCCTTCAGCAGGTGAGGATGATCCTGTGAAAGGGTTCTGTCAAACTTGCTGCCCAGCAAACGGACCGAGGCCTGAGGCAGATAAAGGCTTGACGAACCCACTGCAACCTGGAGCGATGATTTTGGGCCAGAGATGATGGGAAAGAGGGATGTGATACATATACACACACAAAGAATGAGGACGATGTGTCCATCTCCTGCAGTCAACCAGTGGCAGGGAGCTGCTTGCTGATGCCACAACCACTCATTAGGTTTCTCTAAGAAATTTGACTATAATTGTCCAAAACACATTAAAACACGTTTAATATGATGTCGTCATTCTAATTATTTACAAATCCAATTTCTCAGGAGCTCAAATGTCTAATTCAGCCTTAGAAGAACAGTCTGACTTTCGGGGAAATATGCTTATTTGTTTTTCTCAAGATCAATAAGAAGATCATCACAATGTTCTGTCCGGGACAATCTTTAAGACACAAATAGGAGATTAACAGCATAGCTTGTAGAAAAAAAACACAAAAACAGCAGTGAAGGTGCACAACTTTTTACATGAGATTTAGTATACGCACCAGTGCATGTTATGTAATCATACACTAAACATTGAGAACATTATAAATTGAAAAAACAGACATTTATATATTATTTGACTTAAATTAGATTACATATGAGATGAGATAAAATGAGATATAAGATGATTATATATAATAAGGTGAGAAACTGAGGTGAGATGTGATGTTAGATAAAGAAATAAGATATGAAATGAGAAATGATAAGATAAAATTACATGATATATGAGATTAGATATGTCTTGAAATACATTGAGCTAATGAAATGAGATGAGATATAATGAGATCAAATTAAATGAAATATAACAACATGAGATATTAGATGAGATAACAAAATGAAATAGGAGGTATGACATAATTAAATAAAATAAGATGATAGCATCTATAGGGGAGATGTGATATTAGATATGAGATGAGATAATATGATATTATTATATATATATTAAGATGAGACATGATGAGACAAAATTAAATGAGATATGAAGAGATTAAATAAAATAAGTGGAGATAATACTTAATTGTCTTCTAACACTGACAATAGTCTCTTTCTGTTAAACTATCAATGAACACATATATCTAACCTGTTTTAGAAGAATCATAAATGATAGATCTGGAAACTAGATTTATCACTTATGATTTTTTTAAAGACATAGTTTCACTCTTATCACTGCTGCACAACAGATTTACATCTCCTCTCTATCAACAGGAGCTCCCCGTGACGAACTCTCATATTCCTGAGCTGTCATTTCACTAACCATGACATGAGAGTGGAAACTACGAAAATCCTAGAAACAATTTATGTACATTTAACAGCTTTTTTTCCCATTTCTAGGATTTTTATGATAGCGACATAAAAACCCAAAACGTGCAACACCACAAAAACAAACGAAGAGTGATCCAAATCTTTAACATTTCATCATTTTGGCTCAAGTTTGGATTCGCTCTCACTGTTCCTGTAGCACCATTTCAGATTTCAGAATATGGTTCTAAAAATCTTCCACCCTCGCAACGCTGAACAACATTTAGGTACAGCATGGCTGAAATGTCGCAAAAAAGGAAGAAATACACACTGACAGATTTACTGAAACAGGTTATCTAATGCAACAGGGGCTGAAAGATTGCAAGCATGAAAGCAACAAAAGCTGAGAGCCTGGCGAGAAAAACTAGAGAGCAAAATTATGGGATGAGCTGAACCACTAAGATTTGTTTTTAGCTTAGCACGTCATGTTGAATGTTAAGGCATAAATCATGATGTCCGTATGATGCAAAAATTAAAAAGCCAAACTAAGAAAAGAAAATCATTAAATGGATCCAACAGCAGAAGCATTCTCTTTAGATGTTTACTTTTGCTGCCTTTTCTCATGTTTTTCTTACGTATTTCAAACAGGGACTCCATCATGTCAACATCCACATCCGAGTTTCTCATATTTTGGACCAAAACTGACCAAAACACTGCAATTAAATAGGACAGATTTTCTTATTTTTAATCTAACAGAGAATAAGTTATAGGTTGGTTTCATCAGGATCCTCACTTGTTGCAATAAAAGTCTGGGAAACAAAGACTGAATGTTCTACAATCTCTCAGCTTAACATTTATAGGTGTTTAGTTACAGATTAGTGAGGCGACCATACTGAATGCTGCAGCTCCGAGTCCCTGCAGTCTATGAAAACCCAACTGTCATGATGGGGGTAAAAGACTCTCCTTTCTTCCCTTTCACTGTCTGACCTAGATGTGTATGGGTGCATGCACTGGTGTGAACGCAATCCATGTTGGGTGGTCTCATCTGATTCAGCAGGGGTGCTGGCTGCGGCCCTCTTTCTGATTCACCTGGAACGTCCTCTATATCTCTGTGAGCTTGAGCTGTTCTGCTCTCACACTCTCAAAGGCGCACTGGACCCCACACGGAGAGTCTGGGGAAGGAGTGTAGGAGAGAGCAAATTAAGCAAAAGAGACAGGAGGGAACAGCCCAGATGAGCCGCAGAGTCTAGTCGGTCAGGCAGAAGTGGGCCAAGCTGGTGCTGCGCTCGGGAGATGACACCCATACGTACACCTCCAACTGACTGGAGACGAGCATCGCAGTCTCTCACTTTCTGTCTTTCTTTCACACACACACTCACACACAGAGAGTCCTCTTGGGTCCTGGTTTGTCAGAGCTGCATGCTGATGTTGTGAAAAATACAGCTCAAACATTAGGCTGACTCGGCAAAAAAGGAGGCGACTTAATTTCAGCGGGATGAGGAGGAGGTGGACCATGAGGGTGACGGCCTGAAATTGTCCTGTATGTCCTTACCTTTCAAAAAGCTAACCTTTCATTAGTTTTATAAGCTGGGCTAGACTGCAGCAGTTAGCTTTTTCATTATTGTTACTTTTTTCCATAAATGTTTAGTAAAAACTTTAACGAAGAGCATCTTTAAGAGAAATATTGAACTGTAAACATGGATAAGAAAAAGCTTAAAATTTGTCCATTTGAAAAATAAAAACTACCCAGTTTAACAGAAACATTAACAAGAATCAAATACAACCCTGAATAATCAATAACTTCATTTACAGGTACATTTAGGCCTGGTCTTGTTTTAAAATAAGCCTAAGTACTTAAAAAAAATCTCTTTTTGTTTCTATACATTACTGTTAATCTTTTAAAGCCCTCATTCTTAAATTTCAGATACTTGCTTATTTATTGTTAGAGATATACAAAACCAGCCTGTACACGGCCATTATGCAAATAAGTTAACCATTAATAAAGATGTGCAACAGATAAAAACCCTGAACTCCAAACTAGACGTTTCAGGCACTTCAGTATCTTCTGGGGAAGAGAACAAAACCTTCTTACCTATTAAACTTATCATACCTTTTTACAAGTTACCTTTTTCATCTTAGGTCATTAACAGGATGGTTTTCAACTAGATCTCAAGTATCATTTGACAGAATAGCCTCTTTGAGTCAAACCAGTCTGTTTTAAGGACTGGACTCCTCACTGGGGCTTGAGCTGCAACATGTTGCTCAATTCTTATGTTGCCAGACCCTCTTTGTAACCTTTGGCATAGTAAACTATGGCATCCTTCTCCCTGTACTTTTTGAGATGGGCATTTCAGGTGCGTTTTCAGACAATGGACTTTCTTAGTTTGAATAATACCTTACTGGGGATTCCTTCAAGGTGCAATGGAAAGAACAAATGTTTACTTCCCATCACTTTTCTAACAGGGGTGCCACAAAGCTCAGTGACAGGACCCCTTCTTTTTCAATTTACAACACCTCATCGGGTCCAGTCACCTACTCAACACAAGGGATCTATGACCCAACCGAACCCACCTTTCTCACCAAATGACCCTATGACCTCAGCACAAACATGAATCTAACAAATTATAGCTTTTGTATCTAAATCAGGGAACACAGCATCACAACACAACAAACAGCAGATTTCTTAATAAACTTGCCTCTGGTTGACAGCATGACTATCTCAATGCGTTAGTTTGTTTACTCTGAATTAACAAAATGCAGATTTAGCAACAGGCTGCACAAACTGCAGCTTCTTCCTAAAGAGGCTCCTTGAATCCATTTTGAAGTTCTGTGTTTGGCACAAAAAAAGCTAGTTTCATAAACGTGACAGCAGCAAGGGTTCAGACCTACTTAAAGCAATGACTTTCAAACTTTAAAAACAACGTGCCTTTGTTAAAGACACATTACATTTGCAGTGATATTCCTGTTGTTTAAAATAAAAACGTAAAACAAGGAAGAAAAAAAGCGCAAACAAAAAAAGAAAATAGATGATGTAATTAAATAAAGGCTCTCATTTATAAGATTTAATCTTGTTCCAATTGTGCGTTTTCACGTTAACTAATTGCAACACAGCAAAACCACTAGTGTGACAGAAAAGTAGCTCAGGGATGAAAATGCATGCTTATATAAACTGAAAATGAGGAACACACACAAAGAAAACAATAAAATAACCAACAGAAAGTTGGTCAGAGGCACACACACATACATACAAACTAACAAAACAAGAAGAAACTAATAATAAAACCCATCATAAATATGTTTAGAATGCTATTTCTCTTTGCATGTTTGACCACAGTAATGAGCAGAGCTCTACTCGGAGAGGAGTCACGTTTTTCCACCAGTTGCAAACTTTTATTGCTTTGTGGGAAAAAAAAAAAGATATTTTCATTTCACTTAGCAGTTGGTTCCTCATAAAATGAGGAGGCAAAATTAGTTTACGAGCTTTTAAGTGCTGCCACGACTTTTCCTCGCACCAGAACGCACAGAGTACACTTCTCTCGGATGCTGTTACCCTGAGAAAATGTCAAATGATCGAGAAACAATTCTCCTTATAGAGAGAAGCTCGTCAATTCGGTCTGAACTAATCCAAAATGACATAGCTACATAGGTGATAATGTTTTTGCCCATGGCTGTGTGAGCGGATGTGTGGGTGTCGGCAAAATATCTCAACAACAAAAGGACAGATTTTAATGAAACTGTAAAAGTAATCATTGGATGTACATCTACAACTGATTAACTTTTGGAGTCAGCACAGTTCAAGATTGCTGCCATAGCTAATTCACATTAGCCAACACAAAAATGGCTCATAATGTTATATATAATGTCTTATAAACCAGATTTATAGATATCATGTCATTCACAACACTTTACTTCAAGCACCAACGCAGCTTGTGAGATCTTGCATGACATCATTCACAATGTTTGAGCAAAGCGGCCATAATTCTGTCATTTTTCATCATGAGATTATTTTAGTCTGAAAAGTCTGGCATGAAAAGCGGCGGACGATGTGCATTACTTCAAGGAACGCTAGGCCTTAAATGTTGACTTTTGCTTTTAACTTGTCCTGACAAATAACTGGCCTTCTGTTCACATGTGGTCTGCTTCTTAACATCTGCTGCATCAAGAAGATTGTACCAAACTGACAAGTATTTGAGCAGAATATATTTGCTCTGCAGAAACGGTTTGGGCCGAGAAGAATATGACAACTAAATCTTGAACTGTCATCCTTTAAGTTGCCTTTTAGCCTTCTGAATTGGGTAATTAATGTTGCCATCAAAAATGACATAAAAACACTAATTTAAATTTGCACCAAATTAAGCAAATCATAGCAGGAGACTCTCAAATCTTGAACATCAAGTCTTATTAGAAACAGTAGGAGGCTTCTTTTTACAACACGAAGCAATGACCCGTGATGATGGAGCTGCCACTCTCGGCAGGAAGTCGCACACGATTTTCCTCCTTAGCCCTACCTCCTAGTGATTAGAAGAACATCTGCAAACACTAACAGTCCTCACCACTTCCCTTTTTTTTTATTTTACACAAGCAAACTCCAGGAATCATTACCCCGACGTGAGCTCATCATTAGCACATTCATAATTCAGCGTAATGGATTATATAATTGCTCCATTAATCAAGGGAGCAACCCCAGCATACTTTCCTATGTGTCTGTTTAATTATGGGCAATGC
The DNA here is from genome assembly GCA_028566095.1 of Kryptolebias brasiliensis. NCBI lineage: Eukaryota > Metazoa > Chordata > Actinopteri > Cyprinodontiformes > Rivulidae > Kryptolebias > Kryptolebias brasiliensis. The sequence goes on from JAOXNZ010000064.1 coordinate 19,006,972, forward strand.
CTGTGCTAAAACAGATGCTCTCTTTGCATTAGCAGAATTTAAAAGTCTGCACTGCGTGGACTCGAAGCAGGTTTGGAAACAACTCGGCAACACGTAGCCTTGAGTTCTCGAGGCACACTCAGACATAAAATGTGTCATGGCAGGCGGATGAAATTAAAAAGTAAGGAAAAGGGCAAACGGCTTTCAGGAAAGCGGTAGTCCAGTTCAAGAGTTGCTTAAGTCACATAATTTACTGGTATTTGCAGCCTGAACCTCTAAGATTAACATTTTAGTTATACCTCAAGAGACCTAGCATTCTTTGACAGAATGCATATCGCCCACCACCTTTCATGCCAGAGCTTTAGGCTAAGATCATCTTGAGAAATGATGGAGTTGTAGTCGTTTTGGTCAAACCTAAAATATACCGTTATGCAAAATCGAATGCAATATTACGATATCTTGAGTGACCATGCATGATCCATTAGCACTTGGAGTATGTGCTGTGTATGACTCAAATACTACCACACCCAATTTTAGCTCAATATCTGTGAAATTGACAGGAATTGGCTGTGGCGGCCATCTTGAATTTGGCTGATGTACATCCACTCATTACTTTTTCATTTTTACTTGTTTCGTTATTTTTTTGCGGTACACACATATGAACACACACATACACAGACACGAGCAAAAACATTTTCGTCTGCCTTCTCCTTTCAGTGCCAGGCAGTAAATATATAGATGATACTGGAGGAGTCTGAAACAGATTAAGAGATGTAGACATGAAGGTACTTGTCTGATTCTGGCAGATGGCTTGATTTGTGAGTCCTAAATCCAACTCTGTCATCAGTTATTTGTCAAGAAAAAGAGCTAGAGGCCTCTGGACTATGATGTATGATGGTCTGAATGCGGTACTTTGGTTTGATTGACATCATCACTGACGGACACGAGTGGTATTTTGGTCATTTTGTCCTTATCATAAGGTCAGTGAATGACAGAGACCCCTGTGCATTCATAAGCGAGCCAAGTGCTGAAGAGAAATAACAGCCTTTATTGAAACTCTTGTTACATAAGAGAAATCACTTTGGACAGACAGAAATTGCAGCACACCTATCAGTTATGTTCCCTGTCTGCTACCTCCCCCAGATTGTACTTAAAGCAATTTCTTCTTTCTTTAGCCTTGTTCCTGCACTTAGAGGGGAGAGTGGGAGAACCTGAAGATTATTGTGTACTTTATGCTCCTGCACACTCGCAGTAGTCCAGAATAAGCCTCAAATCCAAATAGGACCTAAAGTTAATGATCCCTCATTCAGTATCTGCAAAAAACAAGCAGCTAAATGATTTGTGGTTACTGTCAAGATGTTGGCAAAGCTACACAAGGCTTAAAGCCTTCTGCCAATATCACAGCCCGAGCCAAGCAGAACGACGGAGAGAGACAGAGAAAAATATGGCAAGCTATGTTTTTCCATTGTCAGACATGCCCGTGTAATGGTTGGAGAAAAAAAAGAACTTACACATTCACCTCAATGAAGTGACATTTAAATAAGCAGCAGCCATTTTCTTCCTCTATCCCCCTCCACCTCACCCCACTCCTCTTTCACCCCTTCACTCTGTGGCACTGTAATTTGAAGCTGTCACAAACAAATCCTCCTCACAGACCTTTCCAAATGTCAGGTTTCATCAAGCAGGATGACGGCCTCCAAAAATCAGGCCCTCGGAAACTTTTGTCAGGAGTTCAAGCACACATACATATTTATGGGCACAGATTCACAAATTCACCCCTCAGACAGTAGCTAGAGTACAAAAAGGACTTTCCGAAAACCCTGATCTGACAGTTACTACACTTCATTTTTAACAACAACTACTCTGCATGTGCACACATGTTTACTTTTCTGGGAAATTATTTGAATTTGGGTTAAGATTGATTGTTTTAGTCCTGTTTTCACAAGGCAGTCAACAGCTACTTCATGTAATGGGTCAATATAAACTTTTATCTCCTCAACCAGATACTCCAGAACATGCAGTTCCCCAAACCAAAGCAGTTCTGCCATCAGAGTTGCATTTGGCACCAACATCTGGGATTGTGCCATAAAAATCACCCAGACCTATCACAGTGAGAGCTTCCCAAAATGTAACAACGGAATTCCAGCAAACATTACCTTAAAGGTACTCATGACAAAGACCTCCATGGAAGAGCCATTTGGGATTGAGACGTCTGATAATTCTGGTGTATTCATACGTATTTACGCTCAGATTTGTTGAGATTTGCTCTTACGCTTCCATCCAAACGTCTTCTCTGATATTCTACGCTTGTCTGATTCAGCCATATTTGTTTTTCTACACAGACTACAGCCAGCCTAATGTAGGTCACTCACCTGACTCAAACTTGCACGTGTTTTTTTGGCAGATTCAGAGCATGGAACCGCATTTCAGAATTACATATGGGTTGAAGAAACAATAGGTGTGGTAAGATGGAAACTAAAATGGTGTTAATTGCAATTTTCTAGAACAAATTGTGTTCAGACAATTTTTTTTAACATCCGACCTACCAGTTGAGGGTTTTTTTGTTTTTGTTTTTTTATTTCAATTTCACATTAACCTTTTTTTAACTTATTAAATGGTTTGGTAGCTAGTCATGTGTCAACATATATTTTAATACTGGACACAATACAAGATCTTGGAAGTTGAAGCCAGAATGGGAACAGTGTCCCCGTAAGCTGGTCCCAGTACTCGTTTTAAATCCTGCTCCTCCACGTAAGTAAACATGACTTTTCCCTTAAAACATAAATTTTTTATTTTTTCAGGTGTTGACTTGTTGGTTTACAAACTTCTTACCTTGCTGCTGTATATTCAAATATTCATTTTTCTAACACATTTAGCTGTAATTACTTATTTCATGCTTAAGAGAAAGGTCATGTAACGCCATGATTGTGGGCGGGGGAGTAGGCAGAACTTAAAAACGCCACATTGATAGTTCGCAGACTCTGGTTCCCTAAATAAAACGTGGCAGCGCACATAAACCTGGTCCTGTTGGCTTTAACTCTCAAAAACAAGACAAGGCAGAAACATTTGCTCTAGTTTTATAAAATATGGTGACGGTCAAAATGCAAACCTGCTGATTTCTAATCACAGGCCAACTGATTTGCATTTTACTATAAAACTATGCAAGAAAAGAAAAAAAACAATCATTCAAACTGGGTTCCCTGGCGGTGCCTGGCTGGTGCCAATCATTTAGAGAGCAGAGGTAGACCTACTCTGACCTCTGTCTGCAGCGAACTTATTTAAATTTAAACAGCTGCACTGACTAAATAATTGTCCACAGAAATATTTGAAACACTGTTCTGCGGCAGACACACAAACAAGCTTGTTTTATTTTTACGACACTGCTTTAAAAGTCTGTTCAGATATCACTAGCTGTGTCTTAAAAGAATTTGCCACAACTGTTCGTCACAAATGGCAAATATTTTGTCTGCCTGATTATATTTTGTCTAGTTCGTCCTGAGTTTTAGACTGAAGAGGAGTGTGATGGGAAAACGGGTACGATTTTTACACACATATTATGTTAAACAAGGGCACCGTTTATTTCATTGAAATAACAAGCAGAGGTTAGACACAAAAACCTTGGAATAGGTCAGATTCAATTTTCTAACCACACATTCAAGTTCTACATAATTTTAACAACCTCTGGCACAAGGAAAGTTAAAGTGTTAGCAATGTGCATGATCTCAAGAGTCGTTTTACTTTCCCAAGTGTGAGGGAACGAAATGAGGGAAAGCGTAAGGAGCCAATCAACTCTAACGCTTCGGTGGCATTTTATGAACTGTCTGCTGTTAGTTCAGTATGCACAAAGGGCACGTAGCATCGATAAGTCAACATGCTGCTACAGCAGGAGTGGATCCGGACTCCTCACCCATGAAAGGAGAGATGTATCCAACTGCAAGAGCAGAATTAAATAAATTCTGCAGATGACCTGCTTGAGGGACGAAGAATAGCTTGAGTTAACATGATGACCGTGAAGAACAGTAGTTGGAAGATGCTGAGAAAAAGTATTTTACTCAACTTCCTTCTTAGTTATCGCCCACCACTGAAAAGCTGCAGTGTTTTTACCTGTGCGTGTTCATCTGTCTGTTAGCGAAATATCTCATGACCCACTGGATGCATTTTCTTGAAACTTTCAAGAACTAATCATTAGGTGTACGGCTACAACTGGTTAACCTTTGGAACCAACCTAATTCAATATGGCTGCCACAGCCAATTGACCTAAGAAATCACAAAAATAGCAATAATATCGGTCACTTTTACAAATATTGCGCTAAAATTTGGGGTTGGTTGTAGCTGAGAATCATTCACAACAGATACTCCAAGTCCTACATGTTGAGCAAAACTTTGCTTAAAACTTTGACATCAACCTGTTAGCAAAATATTTCATGAACTACCACATAAATTTTAGTGAAACTTTCAGAAAGTAATCATTGGATGAACCTCTACAACTGATTACCCTTTGGAGAATACAATTCAACAAAAAAGGCTATATCTCCGCCAATTTTATAGACACTGCGCTAAAATCTGGGGTGGTTGTAGCTGAGAGTCATTCACAACACATATTCTGAATGTGACATCTTGTGACATCGCATCAGATTGCGCCTAACATTATTTTCAAGGTTAGACCAAAATGGGTACATCTCGGTCATTTCTAAACATAAAATGAAGTTAATATAAAAACACTGGCATGAAAGCCACGGGAGATATGCATTCCTTCAAGGAATGCTAGACCTTTCATTTTAGGAAGTTTTTACCACCATCTTCTCATCAGTCGTGTCGCCCAGAAGGCCCAACTGGTTTTGTTTGGTTTTTTTTCCCGCCTCTCACATTTTTCCTCTTCGCTGCCTTGCATCAGGCACAAGATCTGAGGCTTTAATATGGCTGCCAGAGAGGCAACAGCCATTTAATAACAATGCAATAGTTCCTCACAGCAGTGGTCCAGTGTCGCTCATACACCCCGCCGTGTGCAGATGGTACATTGTCTGTGATTTACGAAAACACTTTCCTTCCTGAGATGTTTTCCCCATCCCTACAAAACACAAACACACACACACACAGACTGCCCTTTTTTGTCAGCAATATTTAACTCTCATCTTGACAGAAACGGCACACATTTGCTCTGCAGCCCATACAGTTGTATTTCATAACAGGTCAGCTGAGGTGGCCACCCCCAGAGGTGATCGTTAATGTGTGTGCGTGTGGGTATGTGTGTGTGTGGTTAGCAGTAAGCTTCTTGCATGTGCCTCTCAGCCTCCCGCAGTGGGGGACATCTGGAGGAGGCGTTACCATGTACACAGAGAAAAGAAGAGTTCAGGCCAGAAATATAATCCTCCAAGGACAAAACTGGCTTTCATTAACATACAGAGAGGGAAATAATGGCCACGATTTATTCATATCAACACAGTTAATGTTGCCATAAGATAGTCACCTTGCCAAATCAGTCTAAACCTCATTTTCTTCATCACTGGCCCTTCCCCCCTCCCTCTCCAGTGCTGAATCCAATTAGGACACATTTTGATGAAAATGACCTGTAATTCAGTGCGAGGAGAAAAAAAAAAGGTTGAGCACAACCATTTCACAATGTTCATTATGAGCCAGCAGGGAGGAACTTCCTCTTAATAGAGTGTCTGCCATAAACATACCTCTTCATCAGCCAGCCTGCCATTTGATCTCACCTCTGGGTGTTCAGTGTTTGGGCATCTTCATTCATTTCTTCTGCGTTTCTGTCTGTTTACTCAGTAATGGACTCTGCCCAGAGAGCTGTTAAGGGGAACGAAGTGACAGCACTCGAAACTCTGCCGCAGCGGTGATTAACGAGTGAATTAGAAAACAACTCCGGGTCACCTTCTTTAACATCGTGATGGATGTTCTAATGTAAGAATCTGACGGCCTTTTTGTTAAAGGTGGGAGCACAGCCTGGATCATAGGTGGAGCGAGGCTATGAAGCATTCACAGTGTGTATCAACCTCTCTGTGAATCTACAATCAATACAAACATAACGTTAGGATGATTAGTGCTCCTGTTGAAAGGCATCCCACTGACGAGGGTGCAAGCCCAAGTTAGCGTCGGCCTAAATCCGCTGCGTGCATGCCATCTCCTGTCACAGGCAGTTTACAAGACTGGGAACGAGGACTGCCATCTGTCCCACCTCTATGGGGTGCACAGACGGACATTTTGCACGGTTCTGACATGCCTGACTTCCCCTAATGCTGCACAAGTGTTCAGACACATTACATAAGCAGCTAGACCTTCGCTGAGGTGGAGAAGGGTTGGAAATGGCTACCTGTGGGAAAAAAAAAAAAAAAGATAAGGAAGCGCAAGAAAACAGGAAAGATAAAGTGTTACAGAGCAGCCTGGTCTTTTAATTTTTCCTGACTAGCTCTACTTTCAGGCAGACAACAGCACGACGGGGCTGCATTGGTGTTGCTATAGGGTATATATAGAGGAAAGAACGTGTTTAAGGAAGTCCAGCTTGAAGGTGATTCAAATGCTTCACATTCAAGACTTCACATGGGGTGTTTTCACACTGCTGAAAGAGGAATGGAGCAATCTGGAAAATTTTCACAGCTGCAGTAAATTTATCTAACATCTAAAAGTCAAGGCTAGAAAAAGCTTAAGTCAATATTGCATCATATATAAGATATTAAGTAAGGTTGTGTGAGTTACAATTGTTGTCATGTTGCATTTCTATTAGTTAACCTAAAATTGTTGCCTCCGAGGCTACTCCCTCGACATACCACAGGCATGAGCAAAGATTACACGAGGTCAAAGTGTGTCAGATTTGATCCATTCCTGAGCAAACTCTTTTGTCTGACTGCAGCTAAACTGGTATAGCAAAAGAAAAAAAATCAGTTTATGAAAGGAAAGGTGATCCAGAACTCAGTTTAAACATGAATGACAACTTTATGAAGAGAGATTTGACAGAAGCCAAGTGAGAGAATTTTATTTTTTTAGATTATTCAATAAATGTCCTTCCAGGGTTAACATGTACTATGAGAGACACTGAAAAGTGCTTGGGGCTTTGTTAAAACAAAAAAAAGGTTAATGGACATTTTCGAAGCATCTAAATGATAATTCAACTTACAACGCTGAACTGTCACTTTTTAAGGACAACTTTGTGCTTTCAGTCTTTATTTAAAATATAGTCTATTTAAGGAAACGCTCAGCTGAAAAGTATACTTAAAAAGTTGCTCTTTCAGATTAAATCTAAACTTTATGTCATTGTTTATTCAGCATACTGCATCTTCTACCCCTTTCAGAGACATGTACCTGATTATGTTTGTTGCTGAGCTGGACAAAGTTTTGACTGTGTGGCAGATCATTTTAAAACATTAGCAGGGTTTCAGCCCAAATTCGCTGTCAGTTGTAACAAACATTAATCAAACCCCTTCCTTCTGCATGTCTCACTTTAGTGTAAAGTCACAATGCAAACACCAAAACTATTCGGCCTCATTTTTTTATTACGACTATTGTATTTTAATGACAAAGGGCTGTTAAAAGTGATTTGTGGAAATGTTACTAATTGTGCCGTCCTCCATAAAGAGCCTACATCCCTCCCACTCATGACTGAGTGACTTTAATCACTGATTTTATCACTTCCTTGAATTGCATACATACTGTGAGCTTGAACAAATGCATCTATACTGGTGCCATAAGAGACGCACGCATATCTATGAGGACATCTGTATTGCGAAGAAATTGCCAGCAAGATGAGGCAACCGGTTTCATTAGCTGGCCCGATACACGCATACACAACGATAAGCTGCAGATGCCGTGTGATAGAGTTGAATAGGCATCTTAGGCCAACTAAGCAACAAGGCATCTGTTACCGCGGTGGTCCTTCTCCCATCCTCATAGCCTGCCCTGTAATTAATGATGCACAGTGATTTTCCTGGAACCACCTCCCATCCTGTGCCTGTGCTGTTTTATGTGTTTACACGTGACGATTTATGCAATGCATGCTTACGTGTGTAAAGAAAAGCCAGGTTCAGGTACTTTGACTGAAAGTAAGAGGGTAAAACATTCAAAAACAACCTTAAAAGACTCCCTGAATGCCTGAACCATGACCACTTCAAAAATACAAAGTCTATCTCCTTAAGGAAAATATAAAAACTAAATAACTCAAGACTTGTCCACAGCTTTAAAAGTAATTTTTTTTTAGTATAGCAACAAAAACCAACATAAAAATATAATATTTGAGACTATATTACATAGAAAATGGCAACTAAGATTAATAAAGTAGTCTCCAAATCTTTTGGTTTTGAGGTTATACTAATGTGTGTACCATACATTTCTCTGCCTTTCCTTTTTCCTTGTTGACCTAATTCTCTTAGATTACTTTTACATTTTCCTAAATGTTATTCATTATAAGTATTTGCGCTTATGCAGTGAATATTTGCTCCACACAGCTCAACCCTGGATTATGTTGCATTTCCTTACATGCCGCCCTGAGCCTATTGTTCTCATTCTTTCTCGCGAAGTCTCGCGAGAACTTACATGAGCACGTTTCCTGTGTAACTTGAGCGCGTTTCCTGTGTAACTTGAGGAGCTGGAACAGACCGGGATAAAGAAACGACCACATGTAAAATTATTTGTTTGTTTTTATATGCGTTTAGTGACTAATAACATATTTCTGCGTGGCAGTATATTTTGATACTGTGTTACAGCGCAGGGTCGATTGCTTGCCAATTAGTGTGGCTTGTACGTTTGACCGCTGTGTCTGTCCTGCGGTTGGCCTACTAACTCTGCTAATGCTAATGCTATAGAGCTAACATTTTCACGGAAGATCGACGGCAGAAATACGTTTGCTAAAATACTATCTAACTCAAGGTCCAGGTTGATAAATGTTTTCATTTGGCTGCATTAACAAGTAGATGACGTGTTTTAAGGGCGCAGTCACTTGAATTGGGTGAATGAGTTTAAAGGTTAATAGCGGCTACGTTAGCTTACAATCAACACTAGCTCGTCTGAACAGCTGTGATAGCTGCGTAAATATTCCCAAATTCAGTTCTTTCTAGGCTAATAGTTTCCGTCTTAACGAATTAACACGGGCTATATTTGTTTCCTGAAACCAAAAAAGTACTGCTTACCAGCATTTAAGTTTGTAATAGTTTTAAAATGTGTTGACTTGTGCATTATGTCTGGATTAAATCTTTGCATCAAAGTTGAACATTACCTGTAGGAAATATAAACAACTTAGTGGATCTCGTTTTTAACAGTGAGGGGGAAAACATCAAATAAAATCATGCACATGTAAGACTGTATAAACGCTGTTTTATTTTTATTTTTTTAGATTGTCTCTCTCCCATAATTTATGAGGTGTGCAGCCTTTATTGACCAGAATAGTTTTAGTCCTTTATTTAACTGGCATGAGGGTGCACAGACAGTGTCCAGGGCTTGTATGTCGAGGAGTACTGGAGGGCTGGTCTTTGTAAGTATTAATGGTATTGTTTAATTTTCTGCTTTCTTGTGGCAGAAAGGATGTCTTCAAATGATGAGGGTTATGTGGTCCGGATCAGAGGACTTCCCTGGAACTGCACACAAGAAGAGGTGGCCGGTTTCTTCTCTGGTACAAAGAAACTTACTTCTTTGTTTTAAAGCTGTGTTATAAAGTGAATCATCTTATCACTTGTTAGTTTGTTTCAATTCCAGATTACCACGTTGCCTGTCTTCAAACGCATATTCTTTTGCAATTAAAAGAAACCCCAACAGTATTAACTTTGTTTTCTCAGCGTAATAAGGAGTAAAAAAGATGATTGATGAGAGTATGGGCATTTATACACTTTTACTCTTATTTGAAGTGTGCATAATGTACATATCTTGTATTTTATAGAGAGTCAGCATTTTTGTTGTTTTGGTTGGTCATCATAATTTTGTCTTCTCTGTACTTTCTCTAGTAGTCCAAAATAGAAGAAACTGTTTTTTGATTGTTTCAGGTCTGCTGTTTAATCATTTTGTTCTGCCAGTGTTCAAAAACTTTTTTTTAAATGAATAGCTTCAGTGCAATCCAGTTAGCTGGACTGAGTTTTTATTAAAACTGTTTTCCCTACTTCAAACATATTTCCATTTTGTGATCACAAGAACATATAAAAGATGGAAATGTATGAACAGTGCTAAATTAATTAAATCAATCTTATTTACATGCAGACTGCGACATCGTGGGAGATTTAGGTGGTGTGTGTTTGACCTATTCTAAAGATGGCCGTTCCACTGGTGAGGCATTTATTGAGCTGAAAACATCAGACGATTACAAGAATGCTCTTGCCAAGGATCGTAAATACATGGGACACAGATATGTAGAAGGTAAGCAACTTCTGCATTTTTAACAAAGAGACAAAAGTCTTAGTGTTGGTATTGTGCTGAGAATTACTTTTTCTGTTCATTTTCTTTTCGTATGTTTGTGATATTAACAATTTACAGTTCAGATAACAGTTGGACTTGCAGCTGGGTAAAGGTTACGCTTGTTGGTTATCCACGCGTTTGTGTGTGTGGACCGTGATAATGATTGTTTTCCTTTTGGCTTAAATTATCATTTCAAATGACAGATATGTGATGTGTGTATGTCCATCTGTTTGTGTGTCTGAATCAGTGTTTAAGTCAAAACATAGTGAAATGAACTGGGTGCTGAAACGTAGCGGTCCTCCTCCCGACAACTGCAATGGCTGCGTGGTGAAATTAAGAGGCCTGCCCTTTGGCTGTAGCAAGGAGGAAATCGTCCAGTTCTTTTCAGGTACGTGAAGATAGAAATATTGTTTTGAAGTTTGTGTAATGAATTGAACTACACTGCATGTAGATCTAAAATATTCTTGCATACTCGGTCATCTAGACTTCCAGGTTTTAATTGTTGACATAAGGATCTAAAGGTTCTGAAGTGCAAGTAAACAAAACATGACAAACTCATTTACAGAAAGTCTCATTACTAATTATTCATTACTCTGTTAGTAATATTACTCTTATTTTTTGCTTTGCAAATTTGTACTAAACAAGACTCCCAAAACTCTTAAGAAGTAGTTTATAAAAATTACATTTAAGAAGTTTTAACTTTATTTCATTTAGCTCTAACGGCCTGGATATATTCTAGGGCTTTGGAAAGTTGTTTCTGTTATTATTACATCTGAACATTAAATTTCTATAAATCTTTAACAGTTAATGTTTCTTAAAAAGTGCCATATTTAGAAATGTGAGTTGGACTGTTTGATTTAAAAAGTCCAAGTACTGCAAACTGCACTTTGATCGAGGCTTTCCACCTTGCAAACTAACCTAACAGCAACCTGTCACCCCACCACTAAACTGTAATGTTTGTAGTAGAGTCGCAACTGATCATTCAGATTGATTAACATGACTAGAGTATTATGGTCTAAAGGCCACAACACTCATAAATGGTTGCTTGTTTTAGCTCATTGTTTTATGTTCTTCTGTTAATCCATTATTAACTTTGCTCATATGATTCTAATATTATCTCTTGTGAAAGAGTTTAATAATAGAATGAGCTGGGCTAGTTTGGCAGAGGACAGACAGTCCCATAAAACTGATCTGGAGTCAGTATTATCAGTACTATGACACTGAGCCTCAATCCAGATAATTAATATTCAGAGTTTTAAATGCAACAAAGAACACTTTTATGACTGATTTAAAATAAATATTGAAATAAAATTCAATGTGACCGGCTATATTGGAGTATAAAATGTTATAGTCATAATATTGTAACTTATAAACTGATTCCAGGTCAGTTTTTGGTTTATTGTACTAAAGGGGACAAGCAGGTGTAAATCCAGACTCCTGACTTTCTCACTCTTAATGAAGTTTAACCAAATACTACAGTTGTTGTTTAGTCATGACACATTAATCCTGAAAGCTCCACTGATGCAGTGGGTGTTGTTCTACTCATTCCTACCAGTCTACCTACCGACCTATGTATTTATGTGTGCTTGGGTTAAAGGGTTGAGAATCGTGCCAAATGGGATAACTCTGCCAGTGGACTACCAGGGGAGGAGCACAGGGGAAGCCTTCGTGCAGTTTGCCTCAAAGGAGATAGCAGAAAAGGCTCTGGGGAAACACAAGGAAAGAATAGGGCACAGGTGGGACAGATGGGAGAGGGACGGGCTGGATTGGGTTGGGTTTCTATTTTAGCATTTGATGGGTGATCATATTCGAATGATTGTGATATTAATGAGATGGGTTCTGCTTTCGTTGAACAAAAAGTATGGGTTGGTTGGCGGGTTAAAAAATGTTGGTAATGCAGTAGAAACATGGTCATTTAATTGGGTGGGGAAATGAAATATTAAGAAGGTTGTAATGGGTTTAATGCTAAAAAAGCAAATTTTGACGTTGGTGTGGTCATTGAATGTTTTAAACTGTTTTGTGTTAGTTAAGACAACATCTACAGTTTCTTTATATGCTGAGATGTAGTTAGTTTACAGTGATATAGGGACCAAGTTTGCCTCTACCAGCAGAGCATCACAGTTATGCTGAATCTAAACAAATTACCACATAAAGATCTTAGAAAGACTTATTTAACTAGGTATCAGTAGTAAGGTTGGCATAGATTTTATTTTTTTCTTTGCAGTTGTAGGCCCAGCTAACAGTGAGATGTTTTTAAGGTTGTTTAGACATTCAGACTACTATTAAAAATGTTTATCTTGTCCCTGTGTCAGTCATATGTGTGTAACCAGTGTTCAACCAGTTCTACATCTTAACCCTCTCCTTTACTCCCCCTTTATCCCACGGACCTCTCGTGTTGCAGGTACATAGAAATCTTTAAGAGCAGTCG
>JAOXNZ010000064.1:19022848-19039748 GCA_028566095.1 Kryptolebias brasiliensis
AAAAATCACCCTGCCTTTCAGCTAAATCAATCTTGCCTTTAGTTGGAGATAATGAGCACGTTGAGCGGACTTCAAATGAACGCCGCAGCTCCGGGGCTCCTCAGCTCAACGCGGTCGCGCCACACGGACAGTTTTGAAGAAGACACAAAGGGAGAGGAGAAGTCTCGGGCCTTCAGAGACCAATTAGAAGCTGCACGATTAAAATGACCTAAAAGAAGTGCAGCAAGACCTTAGTTTACGGTGCGTTCAAATGTATTACTTCTGTCTTTATTAGACCGACAAACTCAACAGAAGGTAAAGATAAAAAAAAACATCTTTTTAATCTGTGAAGGGTTGAAGACTACATCAAGAGGTAGGGAGCACATACAGATATACTCATTTTGGACTCACACTTGTACAAAGAACATGAGGGCAGGATTTACCAGCACAGCAGCCCCGTATGCATAAATTAGATGATCCTCTTTAAAGACCATAGTGAATATTAGATCATTGCTATCTCTGCCACAAGAAAGACTGACTATAGAGGAAAAAACTTCACAAAGGATGGATGATTTTCTTTCTCTGTAGCATTTAAGATTCAGTAAATATTGGACTCACTTCAAAGATTGTCAATTATACGAGTTGAGGCTTTTAGTAAAGCACTGAAAGCTTCTAAAATAAACTTTTCAACTAATGCAGTCCCAGTCAGAATTCCATCCAGTGCCACAGCCCAGCGGGTAAGCAGCGAGCGACTCGGAAACATGCTACGTCTCGCCTCCATGGCACTTTTTCGTGGAAGCCGCTCTCATAAATCCCCTCTAATGGTCGCCGGCCAGGGAAAGTTTTTAACACAGAACTTAGCAGCCGCTGTTATTCACCCGCAGAGCGCGAGTCTCAGGATGATGGATGGTAATAAATATTGCACGGGGGCTAACAGAGGTCCCCTCAGAGACGTTCAATTGCCTCGAGTGATGGGGGTGCTGCTCGACAACACGGGAGAGGATGGCAGAGGGCAGGCTCTCCACGGGGTCGACAGAGTGAGCCTGTTCAATTTCCTCTGCGGGAAGAGGACAGTCTCCGTTCGAAATGATAAGAGTGACTCATAATGTGGGGAGCATAAAGAAGGAAGGGATTCTGGGAACTTTATTGGTTCCTAATGAGGAACAATCCACTGATTGTGGATGTACCTGGCATACAAGGCGTAAAAAAGAATACCGCTCAGTGTTACGACCGCTTCCCCTGCTGCTCTTGTGACTGATAACTGAAGCTTTCTGACAAGGGACCTCTGTCAAGCTGATCTGTCCACCATCTTAACTGCCTGCCTTGACAATGGCTCACAACAGAGCAGATGTCCAGGCTGAACACATCTGTAGTGGCCTTAGACACCCCCCACCGTCCTCTTCCTGATCACATGCACTCATAAGAGAGACAAAGAGCTGCGCCAACCAAGGTCAACTCTTATTTAGCTTGCAGGCATCAACAACTATACCAGGAGTTCTTGTTTAGGTGAGAACAAAAGTGTTTGTTGCTGCCAACAAACAAGAGATTAGGATAGTTTCAGTTCTTCATCAATCCAAAACATGTTTTGTTGATGATGTCAGAAAAATTGCTGATTTAATTAGCCCAGCAATATATAAGAGCACTTACTAAAATGTGTAATTAACAAGTTAACACAAGGCAATTAGCAGCTCATTCGTAAACTGTCTGCTCCTAACAGTGGCTGTTAAAAATATGCAATTTCTTTACTTCTTTTATTTTTGTTTACACTGTCAGCTGTGGCGCTAAACTCTCACTGACTCAATTAAAATCCCATCTCTCCCGCGGCCTTTCATGCCAAATTTTTAAACTAATCTTACGTTGAAAACTTAAGGAGTTGCAGTTTTGGTTAAACCTCGAAAGTAACGTTATGCACACCATCACTACACGTCACACTCAGAGTATGTGCTGAGTTAGCTCAGTATTTGTAAAACTGACTGAATTATAGTAACTTTTGTGTTTCTTAAGGTTGTTCAGCTGCGGCGGCCACCTTGAATCGAGTTGACTCTAAAAGTTCATCAGTTGTAGATGCAGCGATTATTTCCTTTAGGTTTTATTAAAATCTGTCCAGGTTTTTATGAGATATTTTGCTAACAGAATGAATTGGGTTGACTCCAACTGTTAATGCTTAAGTTTTAGGTAAAGATCTCATGCAGTAAGTAGTACTTGGAGTATGAGTTGTGAATTACTCTCAGCTACCATCACGCCAAACTTTAGCCCGATATCTGTAAAACTGACTAGATTATAGTAATGTTTGTGTTTCTTAAGGTTGCTTAGCTGTGGCGGCCATCTTGAATTGTGTTTTCTCCAAAAGTTAATGAGTTGTAGGCGTACATCCAATGATTAATTTGTAAGAGTCTTATTAAAATCCCCCATCTGGTTCATGAGATATTTTGCTAACAGACAAACACACAGACACATGCAGCAATTTGTAGCAGATCCATTAGTTTCCAAATTCTTGGCTCAGTTTAACCGTATTTACACTCTTTTTGTTCCTCACTTCCTATTTCTATCTATGCAAAATTGCAAATCTCAAACAGGAAAAAATAATAAAATAAAATAAGCCTTTCAGGTGAGGCTCCTCAGGGCATCACAAGCAAAGTGTTTGATCTTTTTTTAAAATCTTGTTTTGGGGGGGGGGTTCCTGAGAAAAGAAAAAAAGTTTAGGGAAGCCTCTGATCCTCTCTGATGAGGATGTGTGGCAGCTTCGTTTTCTTTTTTTTGAAAATAAATAAATGGTGTTGGAGCAGGACAGGTCAGAGAAGATGTGCTCCATTGTGGCTCAGAAAGATGGACAAGCTAAAAAAAAACAAACAGCAGAGCGTCGCGTGAGATTACACAAAATGACGCCTCGGGAAACACCGTCTCCTTCAAATTAAACTGAAATTATTCGGGATTAACTGAGAGGAAATTTACGAGCGAGTAATCTCCCCGGACACGAAAAAAAAACAAAAAAAAACTCCACAACCATTCAACACACTCCTCCGGCTACTTCCTATTCTCTTTTTAACCGACACACACACTTTCGCACGGAGGGTCGCGCGAGCAAAAACAATAGCATCTTAGCTAACAACAAGTCCGAATAAATAAGGAAGGAACGTTAGCATTTAGCAAGAACGCCTGTCCACATTTGACAGGGGCAGCCAAGCGGGTCCAACCCACCCGTCCCCGTTCTGTCTCTGTCCCCCCCTCCCTCCCCTCCGTCTTCATGGCGCAGTAAGGTGGACACACATGGTCCAGAGCTGTCCGCAGTCGCGGCTAACTCTCATTTCGAGCCACAAACTGCTGGTTTCGTATCGCAGTCTTACCTGAATTAATGAATCGCAAGTTGAGGACTTTTTCTTCTTTTTTTATTTTTTTTTTATTTCAAGCACACGTCGTCGTCGGCGGCGGCAGCAGCATCCCCTCCGCTTCCTTGCTTCGGGGGACAAATGTCAAGCTCTTTCTTGTTTTGGTTGTTGTTGTTGTTGTTGTTTTTAGGGAGTAATTCGGATTCCAGCTTGTTTATTATTAATCCTCCGAGGCGAGTGGCGTCCTTTCCCACGCAGGCGGGGGGAGAAATGAGGAGGTAACGGAGGAGTTAACGGGGAGCAACGTGTTAAAAACCGAGTCCTTGTTTATTAAAATAAACGCCGAGGAGGTGTCTTTAACTGTTTCACCGCTTTATTATTTTTCCTCCCCCTCTCTCTTTCTGTTTCTCTCTCTCTCTGGCACTAGTCTAACTCTGCTTTTCTATCAAGGCGGGGTCTTGGGTCGTTTAAGCCAATGACATAAACCAAGACGAAGAAGACCCCCCCCCCTCCTCCTCCTCCTCCGGCTCTCCTTCCTCATCATCATCATCATCACAAAAATACTCAAATTCTGCTCTCCACATAGGATAAGGTCAAATATGAAAATGTTGGGGCTTTCCTCCCTCAGACATGATGACTACATCTATTTTTTTTTTTTAAGAGTTGAAACCTACTTTTTAATTTGTCCAAGACAATTAAAAGCCAGGGACTCGTTGAGGGAATGCATATCGCCCGCCGCCTTTCATGTCAGACTTGACAGAAATGACAGAAGTGTCGCCATTTTGGTTAAACCTTAAATATAACGTTACGCGCAACCCCGTGCGCAGGATGCCACGGTCAGAGTATGTGTCGTGGATGACTCTCAGCTACTACCACATCAAATCTTAGCCCAATATCAGTAAAAATGAAATAAGCTTCCTTCGTAGGGTGGCCGGGCTCAGCCTTAGAGATAAGGTGAGGAGCTCAGAGAAGAGCCGCTCCTCCTCCTCATCGAAAGGAGTCAGTTGAGGTGGTTCGGGCAGCTCATTAGGATGCCTTCCTTTGGAGGTTTTTCAGGCATGTCCCACTGGGAGGAGATTTCGGGGCAGACCCAGAGCTCGCTGGAGGGATTATGTATCCTCTCTGACCTGGGAACATCTTGGGATCCCCCAGGAGGAGCTGGAGAGTGTTGCTGGGGAAACGGAGGTCTGAGTTTCTCTCCTGGACCTGTTGCCCCCGCGACCCGACTACGAAGGAGAGGTAGAAGATGGATGGATGAATCTGTAAAAATTGGCTGCCCTCTAAATGATACTTCCTTCCAGTTATGACAAGACTTTTTAAGCTGGACTCCCTAAAGAAATCTGCTCTCGCCGACGTAGTTGAAAATGACGTCATTTTGTTCTCGCGTGAGCCCGTTCTCGACACGAGGTCTGTGCCAGCTATCGTGTGATTGGCTCCGAGGCTGTTAGAAAATACAGCCCTTTTTACGGCTGTTCCAGCAAAGCTAATAAAGATAGTCAGGTGTCAAAGAGCCTGTGGAAGTAGACAGCACAGAGACGCAGGTGGCTCTCCGTGGCCGGGAGGGAGTTTGCCTCTGCCGGGCAGCGTAGGGACACGTTCCCTACATTCGCTCGTTATTGTGCACCGTCTGTCGGAAACGCTGGCGGCGGCCCCTTTGTGACAACTTTGCTAATGGCAAATGGCGTGTACTGTCTCAGTCTGTATATTAAAGATGTCAGGTAGTGGTGAGGAAAGAAAAAACCTGTACAGGGACAGGAGAGTGGAGTTTCCTAGGAGTTCTACGCTGTTCTTGTCTCACAACTACGTGAGCGAGAGCAGATTTCTTTCCTTCTCGCGGCGTATAAACGCAGCTTTATGTCTTACTGATGAGCTTTGTTCAAATGAGCACTCTGACAATCAGTCTCATCCCTGGGATGTTCTGCTCCGCATTTCTTTTGTAATAAAATGTTAAAAATCAACAAGCTGGGTCTTCCTGTCTACCTTATTTTTGTGCTACGACATTAGCTGTGGCGGCCACCTTGAATTGGACTGACTCCAAAAGTTAATCAGCTGTAGATGTACGTCCAGTGATTACTTCCTGAAAGTTTCATTAACGGCCGTCCAGAGGTTGATGAGATATTTTGCTAACCAAGTTGAATGTGGATTGATTCTACTAATGATGTTTGTAATTCAGACACATTTAATGACGTGCACTGTGAGCCAGAAGACTGGAGATGCCTCTCAGAATCAAGAGTTAGAATAAATGCTTCACAGATTCCTAAACCTAATAAAATAAAATAAATACTACTGATGCAATGGATTTTGGGGTTTAAATACAATATTCCACCAATTTAGCTGAAGCCAGGTAACTGTCATCCATGAACTAATGTAGACTTCTAAGTTTAGTTTCAGACCTATGAGGACAAATTAGAGTTAAGACACATTTATGGTTTGGGATCTATAGATTTGTCAGCTTCACTTTATAGTTATTTATTAAACATAAGCTCAATAAAAATCTGTTTTATACTCAGACGTTATTGATCAGTCAAGGGAGAATGTGCCTGTTCGAGTGGTGGCCTCAAAGAGAAATGAAGAAAAATATAAACTGAAAAGTAATTCAGCTTGTAGTTCACGGCAGCAGTTATGTATTTTACAGGATTCCTGTTAAATATACAGATGTTTTTGTATCCTTTGGTTTGATTTAAAGTGCAGCAATGAGCTGCTAATGTTAAATCTTTCCATTGTGTGTGTTGGACCCTACATCCTGTGGAATGAAGATGTGTCTTTCTGTTCAAGAGGTTCAGCACTGTGCGTATGGGGTGCTTATGGATGAGCAGGCACACGTGCACACGTGTCCTTGCATGAATATATCTGTCTGGTGTGGCAACAACACCATGCATAGGAGGCATGGCAACAATACGCAGCACACACTGCATATTGATGTGATCGCTCTTCAGCCTGAGTTTTGTCTTTTACTCTGGTCATTAAGAACATTTGAAGAGTTTAGTAAGTGTCAAGACAAGATGCAACATTGCCCGATTTTATGCCTAACTCCCCTTCATCTACTCCCCTTTCTGTTCCCTCATTAATATGCAAATGAGTTGCTTATTGTTGGAAAAAAAAAAAACGAGAAGAAAGCTGTCATGTCTTTAGTGACAGACTCAATAGATGTGTTTGGATTGCGGGGCTTGCTGTTTTCTGAGAGCACATCTTATCATTGTTCAGGCAGCGAATCAAAAATGTAAACATCCCTTCATTAGCATCTGTCAGGAAGCTTAATGATATGATTTTTTAATACATGACTAAACCCCTGAATAAGCAAACAGGGCTTTGTTATCCTGTCTCTTCCCTTCATCTCGCTTTGTGTTCTTGTTCTGTAATCCTAAACATTTACAGTGAAAGTTACATGTCTGCTTCCTTGGCTGGAAACTAAAGCTATTATCTCACTTGCTGTGGCTGTTAGCTTAAAAAATTGCAAGAAAACAGGCAAATTTTCACTTGGAATCACACTGAAATATTTGTATTTATGACACATTTGCATACCTACGTAAATTGGAACATTTGCACAACATTTTATGATGTGCAATTCTTTTTAAAATCACAGTTTAGGCCTTGTCTACACGGAAATGTAGTTTTTCCAGAACAATCTTTGTTTGTTGTTGTCTCTAAAAATATCCTAAACACAGCTGAGTTTCCAGAAATGCCTTCATCTGCACGGAAACACTGAAAATTACCTAAAACACTGTAGTAACTATGCCAGGCCTGTATATGGCGCTGTAACAAAAGTACACCACAAACAGGAAACAAGGTGTGGAGCACACATAAAGCTTACACGCTGGGTGCAAAATGTAAACACAACAACAAAGAAAACACCATCAGGTCATAGGTTCAATTAGAGGTGGGGCGATGACATCATTGTTTTTTAAAGGTTGTGTTGTAGCTGTCTACACAAAAACGTGAGGGTGGTGCTTCAAGATTTTTTTCCCTCTGAAACCTGTTGTCTTGGTGCTCCGTAAACGCTGTTTCTGTGTGAACGCAAAGCTGAAAAATAAACAACTTTTGCCTATTCAGAGAAAAACGTTTCCACATGGATAGCCCTTTAGTCACAATGTCCAAATTAGGTTTTATTTTAATTGTAGTTTATCTATCTCTAATCGGTCACAATTTGGTTCCAGGTCACCAAACCTCCCAAAGTTGCCTCACACTTTCTGACTCACAGAAACTAAACTGAGAAGGGTTTGAGACAGGTTCCAGACACCTGAGACCAGTCTGTGACTATACTGAGACTAAATTTTTTTTTCAGACAGGTAAAACAACTCAGAAATCTATTCCTTGTAAGTGAATGCACTGAAAATTAAATGCACCGTTCTTGACCTTTAAGAAAATCAAAAAGATTTGTGCTCCAGCCAGTTCTTGGCACCATCAGCGGCCCACTTCATCAAGGCTTTCTTCATACCCAGCATTTACTTCAAGTATAACCTGCATATTGAGGAGCGATAATATAATTACTGAGATCTGACCAAAAGCAACCACGATTGGGCAAATGCAGCAACTTATCTCAGTTAAGTGCTTTGTTTCTATCTAGATTTGCCTGTTGCAGGGGTACATTTGCGCCAAAGCTCAAAGGAGTTCAAATCTGCTGTTTTTCAAACAGAATTGATCTCCTGGGTTCTGTAGTTATCACCAGATGGCTGGTTTTGCAGCTGCTGTCTCGGAGATTTCTTAGATTGAGTCACGCTGAAGAAAAAGTAAGTTATCCCCAAAAGCAGAGGCATGTTTCAGGGCATTGTGTTGGGTTTAAGTGAGTAATGTCAGTGGAATGCGGGATACCATACTCCTGTGTCGAAGCACCAAGTCAGTCTATGAATTTATCTTCGAAGATCAGTATTTATATTGCTTAAGTCACTTTACTTGACTTCATTTGTATTTACAGTGTTTCTTTATTAGCAACCTGTGCCAGTTCATTGCACAATGTCCCTGGTGAGTTTCTGTTTCTTTTGTAATGTGCCTGTTAATTCCTGCTTTTGGCACCTGCAACCCTGAGTTTTCGTTTTTATTTAATAAAATACTTTTTTGGGTTTATACCTGCCTTCCTGCATTCTTACGTTCTCAACAACCAGCTATAAGCATTACCATAATGCGTTTTTAAGACTTTATTTGTCTTGCCATTTGGAATTGTACTGCGTGATTCGTGTTACTGCAGATCTATACAAAAACAAATATACCCTCTCAGTTAAGAAAATTGATTTTACAGTTTTCGTTTTCAGATGCAACTTGCACAACTGGAAGACAAATGTAATTAACGCCACAGTAATTAGAAATCAATGACTTTGTAATATTTTAACAAAGAATCAACATCCAGGTCTACACTGATAGGGAAATGGTGCCTTAGTGTGGAAAAAAAATCCAATTAAGAGGTTATTAATGTACAAGAGCCTCTCAGATGGATTCTTTTCCACTTTTACATCACAACTTTTGTTGCATTCCTAATTATCTATTCAGAAGTTGCTCCATTTGCTGAAGTGCCTTTGTGTGATAGAGAGGCTGGAGGGAGATGTCTGTGTATGTAATGTTTTTGCATTTGTATTCTTGTATTCATCTTCCTTTTTGTCAGAACAGTTTCATTTTCATGTCAGTGATTTATGTAAGGAGATAGGAGAGAGCCTGTTAATGGGATATTTCTCCTGCTTTCCTCATGGACGGCAGCATGTCAAAAATAAAGATAAAAATGAGCCCAAAATGAAACAAATTGTTGTTGTTTTGTAGTCAATATTCTAGGGAAATTTGTTTTTCCATGATGCGTATGTGTTCATAAACATTCAAACATCCTTTAGCTTTCTCTTTTGATTTTAAATAAGGAAAGGTGTTTGTGTAATTTATGCCATTTGTATGTGTATACACCTGCTGATTTTAAATTAATCCCACCTCATTGTATTGTCTTTCTAGATATTAATACAATACAATACAATATATGATACAATATACTTTATTGTTCTTTTTGGGAGTGTTTTTTTTCTCTTCAGAGCTGTCTCAGTACCTACCTTTACAAAAATAAAAATACAAATCCATAAATAAACTATTAAATAAATATATGTAAAGAGGAAAAATACACTGTACTGCTCAACCCCTGCTCCAGTATGAAATATATTGCACTCCATTCAGTGTTTGGAGACAGTATTTATACGTTTGATTGAAGGGGGAACAAACAAATTTTAAAAACAAATCTCTGTATTTTCTGCTAGAAGGGAAGAACTCACACTCTGAAAGGAAGAATGTGTGATGGGTCCAACAAAACTTTATGGGTTTATTTGAATACAGACTGCTCGTGAATGTTCTCGAATGAGATTTTCAGCCCTGTGAATGTACCAAATGCAGCAGCTTGATTTTTGCCTGTGGAGAAACATCGCTGTACCATGCAGACATCCTGTACCTGACAATACTCTCCAGTGCAGCTTGATAAAATAGGAATATTATTTTCCAGTGACACAAAAACCCTGCGTGCTTAAGAAACACAGACTTGTTCCAGTGAATGCTGAAAAAGAAGTGATTCAAGGGGAGTTTGAATTTTGGGTGAACATTCAAGACTTTTGTTATTTTAAAACATTTATAAGCAGTTTATGCAAGCTTGACGCTGCCCTGTTAAGCAGGAGGCTGCTACTCTGAGGGAGTACAGTTGCTGTGTAGGGAGTGCGACTGCTCTGCATAACCGTTTAAACTGGTGGAGTGTCTCAGAGTAACATCCGTGTAAATAACAGGTTGCAAAATCTCACAGAAGAACAATGAGTGTGACAAGATGTCTGTCAGTAGTCATAGTGTTATGATACATTGGTGTATATGTGCACATTTCTCAATCAGCTTCACGAGGTCATAGCTTTAAAAGCTTTTATTTTTTCTCAATATTTTTGATTGGCTGGTTGGTTGATTGTCGATCTCAACCCAATTAACTGGTTGGTTGTCCTTCCTAAGCCAACAGGCTGGCTGGTTAGTTGATTGGTTGGTTGGTTGGTTGGTTAGTCGATTGGTTGGTTGGTTGGTTGGTTGGTTAGTCGATTGGTTGGTTGGTTGGTTGGTTTGTTGGTTGGCTGGTTGGTTTGTTGTCCATCGTAATTCAAATGACTGGCTGGTTGGTTGGTTGGTTAGTTGGTTGATTATTTTGTTGGCTGGTTGATTGGGTGTTTGTCATCTCAACTCAAATCATCTCAAATTCATTCAGCCACAGTGGTTGAGGACTCCAAGTAATCGACAAACCGTTTCTTTTTCAGTCAAATATCCTCAGCATGGCCTGCAGGTTTGATCTGAGTCATTTTCCTGTAAAAAGAAAATATTGGTCCTGTTACTGCAAAATCCAAAGGTAGTGATCTTGGTTTAGGTGTGCCTCCAGTTTTGACTGAATATTCAACAATATCACCTGCAATGCAACATCACACCTTCACACCTTCTCCTCCTTCATAATTCATGGTGGGAACCACACATGCAGACACCATCCGTTCCCCTTTCTTACTGGAACCAAGTACTGCAAATTTGCATCCATCAAACCAAAGAACAAATTTTCACGGATTTAATGATTTTTATTTGTGTTTCTTTCACAATTGTTGTAATTGTGAAAGGTCTGATTCACTTGTCTACTTTAAACAATTGATGCAGATGTAATTCAGACACTTAAACCATGACTCATGTAAACTCAAATCAGAGGTTGTGGGTATATGTGGCATCTGACTCTAACTCTAAACTTTTAGTCTGATATGGAGGTCTTCCTGTTTTGGGATAGTTGTTAATAAGCAGTATATGTACTGTAGCATTTAATGTTTTTTTGTTTTTTTTTTACATTGACACACTGAAAAATCTAGCAATTTTTGTGTTTTATCTTGTGATAGTACCCTTAAATAATGACGACCTCATTTCTCTTTCCTTCACAGTTTCTTCTACTTTACTAGTGGTGTTAAACAAACCTGTTTACTGCAATCCAAAACAACATCAACAAAACACTAAGAAGGCAAGAAATGTATCTAATTAGGGTTGTACAATGCATGCTCATTAAGTGAAGAGGATTCCATAAAATTTACTCCATGAAAATTGTTTAGACTATGCTAAAAGTATGCAAAGATACTCTAAAAGAAAATGATGTCAATTTGAAGAAATTACACTAACTATGATTCTAACATCTTTCTTTGCAGTATTCTTTTAGGAGGAGTGCCTCAGATGTTTTGTGGGATTTGTTGACAGAATCTGACCTGGGTTGTCCGCTAACCTCAGTCCCCCTGAGTACCGCAGGTCTGGCCAGGACCGGAAGGGAGTAACGTCCTGCTGAGACTCAGAGTCTGATCCGGAGGTAATAGGCAGAGGGAACAGCCTTGTCTGTGGTGTGGCATAAAACGAATCAGAGCCTTCTTTCTGCTCCCCTGCCTCACAGTGAGCATGCAGGCCCAGATAACGGAGAGGCAGAGAACCACAGAGACAAAATGTAGACCGGCCCAAGACAGGAAAAATAAAGCTGTCTGGCAGAGTTAACATCATGTCATTTATGATGATTTTGCTGAACGTGTGATGGGGTCATTCTCATTTGGCAGTTTTAAAGTCTGCTCAGACAGTGGAGGGAAGTATAGTGGCAATGATTGGAACATTTCCTTTTATTTCTTTGCTCTCACTCGTCTCATTTAAACTAACAAAATATGGAATTGTTTTTTAGCAGTAGGGTCCTACCTAAACAATACACCACGTCTGTATATTTATCTATAAATATCTTGGCATAAAATAAGATTTGGATTTGAAATAGTTTGTGAGTCATGACGTGAACATTCGAACAGGTCAGGTTGTTTTCTTACACCGCTCACAGATAGTTGACTTTGGCAACTGTATAAGTCACCATAGCAACAACGAGGGTATTCATCACTTTTTTATGCCCTATGGGGAAAAAAATCGGATTTATTTCCTTTCTGTTTTGCAGCCTGTTTCTGTTGTAGTTCCAATTTATTTAACACTTCATCTGCTTTGTCATATTCTCATGTCTGTCATAGCGAGGTTTTGTCTTTAAGTTTAAACCCAGAAATGGTTTGATCAAAGTCCAGCACACAGAGCTCTCAGGGCCAGAATAAATCAGAGACCTGTATGCCACATTATATTATACAGACAGGAGTCAGTCTGCTTGCATCAGTGTGTTCATTCTGCACATCATGCATGAGATCTGTATTTTAAATTTTGTCATTAACTATTAGAGTTTACTGTGTCTGTCTATTAGCAAAATATCTCATATACCACTGTCAGAAAGTAATGAGTGGATATACATCTACATCTGATTTACTTTTGGAGTCACGCAAATTTGAGAAGGCCGCCACAGCTAATTGACATTAGGAAAAACTAAATGGCTATAACTCAGTCAATTTAATAGATATTGAGCAAAATTTGGTGTGGTAGTAGCTGAGAGTCATTTCTAACATACTTTGAGTGTTACATCAATATGCGCATGAAGTCATTTACAAGGAACAACTCCATCCCTTCTCAGCCTAAGGTGATGGGATGAAAAGCGTTGGGCGATATGCAGTCCTGGCCTTTAATTCCTTTAATTGGATTTTTGATGTTTCTGCTTTTTGACGCTCATTTTGTCCACACGAGCGCAGTCACCTCTTCCCCTTGCATGTGCACATGCCCGCACGAGGATGTAAAATGATCTGTTCAACCTTAAGAGCATCCTAAAGAGGAAGCACTCAGCAACACGGCAGATCAGAACAAGAAAAGTTTCATCTTTCCGCCGCCTGCAGCGTATCCCCTTACAGATTTTTTTTTTTTTAAATAAATATTGAATCTTCCGGTAAATTCAGTTTAAGTCAGCAAAACTACAGAGAACCAGTGAATCAGCAGAGACTTTTTTAATCAAAACCAATCCTGAATATTTCTGGATGAGATATGACTAACCAAAGTAGGGGAAGAGAAGGCAGAAAAATGGGTGCATAATTAGGTCAGAACATTAAGAAACTGTTGAGTTGCATTTTGATTCATTTCGCCTTGCCCCGACTGAACGTGTCACCTGCATGCAAATGATTCTCTTTCTTGTCTGGCCAAGAGGAGGGAGGAAGAAGGGGGGGTAGGGGAAAAAAAAAAAATCTACTTGAATTCATTGACGCCATTGTCTGTTATGAGGTAGAATCAATCTGGTGAGTGGGTGGGGAAGCAGTATGAGAGGTCCGTGGAGATTAAACAGAAGCCTTGCCATGAATGTTCTAAAAACAAAATAAATCTATTCATCCAATTAGAGGCTGCAGCATATTCCAAAACACACACAAGTTGGATAAGAGCTTCTGGGTTAATTTACCCTGGTCTTCTGAGTGTCCTAATAGACTGGACAAGATTAGAGGCCACATCGAAGTCTGCAGGACGTATAACAAATGTGTCGGAGTGACCGCGTGGCACAAAGGATTTACAAGAAGCTGTAAACGTCCTCAAAAAGAAACTAGACAAATTGCATTTTCTGTAAAATTGCAGTGTGAGTGCAGAATGACTGCTGAAACATGCCGAAGAAGCTGAAACGGAGTTGTTATAGCCTAAAGAAGCAGAACACTACAAAGACCTAAAATGAGCTTCATACTAGCTAGAAGCTAGAAAAAGCAGAACACGAGCTTAAGCAAAATGCTAGCTTAATGCCAAAAGTACTAAAAGACTAGCTAAAAGCTAAAGTAGAAAGAGGCTATCTGTAAGCAAGAAATAGCAATAAGGTGGCTAGAGCCTAAAAGTAGCAAAAGGCTAGCTAAAAGCTGAGAGTAGAAGACCGTATCTAAAAACTAAAAGTATCCTAAGATGATCAAAAAGGAGCAAGCATGCAGGATTTTAATGAAATTTGCTGAGTTGTTAAAGGTAAAAATAGCAAACAACTACCTAAAAAGTAAAAGTAGAAAAGGACAAAAACAGATCAAATACGCTGATGCAGATTTTAAAGAGAACCATGTTTTTGAAGGAACCGAAGAGACTTCAATGTATTTTTATGAGGATAATATTTGTAAATAAAGTTAAATATTTTAAAAACTCTAAAAGCTGCAAAAACCAAAAGTCAGAGCAGCCATTTTCTGAATGAGCCAAACATTTTAATATATGAATGGCTAAAATAGCACAAAGCATGCAGAAGTAGTCGAATTGCAAAAAAAAGCATGAAGAAAATAAAAACAGGAAAACACTTTGACTGCTGAAACAGCGACAACTGGATGTGGTTTTGAGTAAATCCTAAAAGTTAAACCAGAAAATTTCTCCCACAGTTTAGCTGTTGCATCTTATCATGCACCTTTTCTCATGACTAAATATGTGCTCTGTGGTATTAGCTTAGCTGTTCCAACCTTGATTAACACCTAACGTTGCCCACCCTGCCGAGCAGCTCCCTCTGTTTGAGGAATCTGGCCGTTTGTTTTCCTGCTTCTCCCGGTGTTCGACGCATGACAGCACTCCCACTCAAAATGTGGCTTTATTCCACACAGAGCGTTAAAAAAAAAAAAAAAAAGGAAGACAGAGCGGCTCTTCATCCCTCCTTTTTTCACAGAGCACCTTTAAAACCTTGTGAAAAGGGAAACAAAAGGCGCAGCGACGCGAGGCTTTTATTTATTTATTTATTTTCATTTTGCTGAAGCAGCGGGCCATCCTGTGCCAAAATGATAAATGCCGAGAAGTAAACTAGAAGCGTGCCGTGCCTCGGGGCGCCAGATAAACTTTTAACCTTGCAGGTGAATTGCATCTGGTGGCCCTCACAGATGCAGCGCCACACAGTATTAGATGCTTCACTCTATCTTCTGTGAGCGATTTGATTTCATTTCAGCGTCGCCTGGCATATCTGCACCCGGCCTATCTATCAGGACGGTAATGGCTTAGGGACAAACATTTGTTTATGTGGAAAATACTGTTGGGATCGCTGTCTCATTTCCATCGGATTCGTGCTCACAAGTGGGCTTGAAAGAAAATGGAAAAAAATGAAAGAACACAATGAGAGATTTTGATAAGAAGATGTCATATTTGCCCATAATAAAACAGAGCAAAAGCAGCAACATAAATCAAAAGCCTATGCTAGAGTTTTAAACTAAGATCTTTTTATGTTGAGGACTATAGCGTTGTAGCTGCTTTGGTCAAACCTCGTACAGTACTGGAAGATGCATGGGTGACTCTCAGCTACTACCACATCAAACTTTAGTTCAATACCTGTAAAACTGACTGAGTTAGACTAATTTTTGTGTTGGCTTATGTTCGATTAGCTTGAATTGGCTTGACTCCAAAAGTTAAGCAGTTGTAGACATAGGTCCACTGATGACTTTCTGTAAGTTTCATTTAAATTGGTTCATGTGATGTTCATGTAACAGACAGGCACACAAACACGCACACAAATATTTTCAAAATCTAGTTGTATTTCTTGTATTTGTAGTAAATATCTAAAATGTGCCCAGCACTCAAGAACGAAGCTGACTTCCCCCCCCCCCCCTGCAGGTAGGTGGGTTGGAGGTATTTTGGAGGGGTTCTGGGTGCATGTGAAGCCTTCTGATGTCAAGCTGCTGGTAATTTGTTCCGAAACAAGAGGGGGAAATATTGCTGCGCTGTCACTGCAGTGTCAAGACTCGCGCTGCAGGACAGATTTTGCTGACACGCTGTATCCGGCTGGAAAAGTTGCAACTCAATGCGATTCTGAACGGCGCTGGCAACAGGGAGAGCACACACTCGCTACTCATGCGAGCAACAATCCTTAACTTTCTTCTCTCGCACTGTGCTGCATATAAGCTGCAGACAGAACGCGGTGAAGCAATTACAATGAGCTGCGCCTTCCTCCCCTCCCCCCTTCGCTGTAAAGGAGCCAAACAGAGCCACCATCCAGAAATCAATGAAGCGCTCCTCATAAAAGGATTGTCAAATTCAAGTCTGTGCAATTTGTTTTGTGATAACTCTGCAGGCTCATGCAGGGAATCAATATGAGAACCACTGGCAAAACTAAAAAAAAAGCAGAGAAATGAATTATACTCAGTAGGTTTAAAGGGACGGTTCTTTTGAAGTACGGTTCTGTGGAAAGGTTAGACAATTAGTATCTTACCTGTTGTAGATAGGTGTTTGAAAGACCTCAGTTTGGAGAAATTGTTTAATTGTGTGAATTCTGAGCATTCATATTACGGTTTTCCTGCTTTTAGTTTATTTCCACATTTTGTTTGGACGGTAACTACTTCAGCACACTTTCAGCCATTTTAAACCATTCATATATCAAAACCTTCAGCTCATTCAGGACATTACAGCTATGACCTTTGCAATGTTTGGACGTTTTGAAATATTTCACTGTATTTACAATTTGTTCCTCACTGAAAGGAACTCTTCAAATCCTTGAAAAACTAGGAAACAACTTGGGTTATTATTACTAGTTACAAGTGTATATATATTTAAAAAAGACAGTTGCTTTAATTCTTTAAATTAGTCCTTTTTAACCAGACATTGAATATTTGAAAATCACTGTCCAGCCCTCATCACTGTACCATCACAAGGTACCGGGATGAGATCCTCAGACCCATTGTGAGACCATATGCTGGTGCAGTGGTGCCTGGGTTCCTTCTTATGCATGACAATGCTAGGCCTCATGTGGCTGAAGTGTGTCAGCAGTTCCTGCATGATGAGGG
>JAOXNZ010000064.1:19095244-19137767 GCA_028566095.1 Kryptolebias brasiliensis
AGTTCAGTATGTGGGCTGTGCCCATTAAAAACTTGCCAAATCTGTTCAGCCAAACAACTTATCCTGCTATTGACAGCCCACATACTCCACTCTGCTGCTCAACCCACAAATGCATTTTCCTAACAAATGTGACACCATATAAGAGGAAATAAACAGGTTTTCCAATAATATAAGATTTATTGTTACAACAAAGACATAATCAACTAAACACAAATTTCCTTACTTTGTGTGATAAGTTGATTTGCTATTTTGGAGTGAAAGGATAATGGTTTGTAAACCTGTTTTTTTAGAGCAGCATTTAAACAGTTTTTATAGTCTAAATAAACCAACATACTTTATTTACAGTAGGTCACGCATGGTGATTATGCATAGAAAACCAGACTATTAGTTTGGCTTTTCTTTGCTATAATTTAATATTCTTCAAATTAGCAAAAAAGAAAAACTTATTAGCTAAATATTGACATCACATTTTCCAATTAAGGTTCTTAATTGCACACTTAATTCTTATTATCTTGAGTCAAGATATAAACGGAATACCTCACATTTTTTTAATTACATTAAAAGACGCCTGATAAGTTCTTTTTTTTTTCAGGATAGAACAAATTTAATCAATAAAACTAACACATGAAGACATTCCTGAATCAGTCTTTCTGCAGTGTGGAGAGAGATGAGCCGTATCTGCAACACACCTCTATAATGTAACATTTTTTTATCACACCCTGGAAGAACATCTGTTTTATGTTAGCTGTTATCATGATCCATGCACTGAACCAATCAGCAGCTCTCTGCCTCCTGATGCAGACGGACGACAGAATTTAATCAAGTCTCGTCGGATAAGATTCAGTGTGTTGGTGTTTGTGAGTCTGCTCCTGCACATACAGTTAGGATGAGAGATTATTAGCTGATGGTTGCCTTTTTTGTATACAGCAGTCTCAGGAAGCAGCTCAATAAAAACATCCATTAATGTGCAGAAAAAAGTCTTGACTGGGCTGTGAGCTTTCCAAGAGACAATGCTCCAAAATGCTTTAGTCAAAGTGGTCATGAAATGGCTAACAAAAAGCAATATCAGCAATTTGGAGTGGCCAATCTAGGGTGTAAAGTCCAGAATTAGGAAAGCTGGCTCCTTTCAACCTCAAATGTCTGGAGATCACCATCAACGAGGAATACGCCAGAATCCCCGTGGTGACAAAAGAAACTGACAAATATAAGAAGTGGGACTGTTGTGAGGTCAAACTGACTTAATGATTACAGAGAAAGAATATGACTCAGTCTGTGTGTGGTGTTTTCACTAGGTATCTAAAAAATCAACAGAAATGGTGACAGAAGTTGCTCCAGTGCAGCATCTTATCCTCGTTTGCCATGTGTTTGTCATTTCCAGTTAGGGGAAACTTATTGGTCAGTAAAAACTCGCTATAAATCAAACTTTGGCATCATTTTGAGCTTAATTGTATGATCTCACACAGAGGCAGGTTGACTGGCCCCCCGAGGATTGGCTCTTTCCCTGTCGCAGTTATAGTCTGAGTATACCGTACATCTGAGTGCCGTAAGAGTCAGGAGGAGGAGGATGGATGGAGCTGGCAGGGGACACGGCTGACATGATGGGCCTTCCAGAAACCCCTTTCAGGCTGAAAAACCATAAAGGGGTCTTTCCCATGGTCCTCTGGGGCCAAAAGAAGTAACTTGTGATTGTGAGGAACGGGATCCAGGCTTTTTAATGAAGGCTTTATTTTAATGGTGGGGCCGTCTGATCTGGCCTGGTTTGGGACAATGCTGCTCAACCCGGTGAGAGCCTGATTACTGCTGCTGGCTTGAGCTGGAGAGGTTGTGGTAGCTCTTTGTTTAAAAGAACAGAGAGACTTTCAACTCAGCCCTAGCTGAACTGAACAGCTCACAAAAATAAAAATATAAACAAACCACAGAAGACAACAAGGCATTCTCTCATTTGGGCTATTACATAATTCAAACCATCCTTCCTAATCAGAATAAGTGTCTTCTCCACGTCCCCACTTCTGCTAATTGTCGGCTGCGCCATGGTTTTGCATCCTGCTCTTGGAAGAGTGAGCAACATGTGCAACCATTACATATGTGCATGTCAATGTGGATTCACTTAAATAATTCACCAGCTGACAGAGTGAAACTGTCAGCTGTGTTTCCTTTCAGCAACTTTTATTAGAGTCAGACAGGACTACTCCTAAACACCTCCTCAGCGCTCAAGCTGAAGAAATTCCCACTTGTATCTTTAACTCAGTTCTTGTAGGTGTTTGAATAAAAAAAAAAAAATTAAAAATACAAACTTTGCTGTTAGATTTTGAAGGGATAGTTCAAATCTTCTGAAGTAAGTTTCTGTGGAAAGGTTATAAATAAGTATAAATGAAAAAGCGCTTGCATGAACCAGAAATATTTTTATCGCCTGATGCCAAAAGGTGAAAGGTGGACAATAATGTTTTTGCCTGTGTCCTTGTGCGTGTGTTTGTTGTGTTGTTGTTTGCCAGATTTGTAGGAGGTTTGGAGTTAAAAAAAAGTCTGTTTATTGTGTTATATAGCACCCTCACCTCCAGTTCTCCACAGTCACACTCCTCTCCCTCCTCCACGTAGCCGTTGCCACATTTCTGCCCACCGTAGAGCACCTTCAGCTCAGGCATGTTAAACAGACACATCCCAACACCTTTCTCAAAACTAGCTGTCAGGTCCTTCTTGCTGCAGCTGCTGAACACCGTGGGGAAGGGATACCTGTGAGCGAGAGAAACGATCTGTGAATGACACACAGAGCAAGGAGGAAGATGACTGAGCTTGCCCTCGAGAGTCCTCCTCCTTCTGATGTAATCAGTGATAATTACTGTTAATCACAAAATCAATTAACCACTGTGGCTCAGCAACCTTTCTGAAAGCACCATCGGCATGCAAACAGTGCAGGGTTGCAGAGACAGATCTCCCCATGTAAAGGAGATATGATTAGACATACGTTATGAGACAGAGAATTATAAAAACTCAACTCAAAAATGCTTTGCTAGATTTGTAAGGCATAAATTTGGGAGAATGGGGGGCTTTTATTACTACTTTTGGATCTGCAGGGAAAGTACAAAACCCAAGACTCTGCTTGCCAAAAGCTTTGTTAAGAACCTCATGTGGCTTTATTGAGCTTTTCTGTGATAACAGAGCACCTTGGATGAAAGCGAGTGTGTAAAATGTGCATGAATATGTGTAGATTTCTATCACGTTGTCAGTGCATGCCACATGATACAAAAGCACCGTATGAGATTTTTAATAACTCTACAAATGTTTAAAAAATCAGCATGGGGCTGAGTTTTATAGGCGAATCTGAATGTAATCCTCCCATTTATAGCTGTGCTCGTCTCTGAGCACACAGGTAAGTGACAGGAAGTGAGAAATTCAGGTCAGCTCTTTCAACAAGCCATATAAAGGGCTCTTGAATTTTCAAAATGTGCATTGTGAAGTATGCCATCAATCATACCTTCGCACCTCTCCTACTTCTGCCACCCACTTTCCTATCGGAGCTTGAAACGGTTGACTTCCTCTCTATTGAAAGGGCCAGTGAAACTTTTTTTTTTTTCTTCACAGAAGTGGGATTTCTAACAGTTTTTGCGGTAGGCATAATACAAAAAAGAGCAGGAGTGGCTGCAACATGCTCAACATCTGGATGTCAAGCAAAACAGTCAGAATGCATGTTTAGAAGAATATAAGCTACAGAGCCGCGAGGTAAAATATTATTCCATAAAACGTGTCCTCATTAGTCTGTTTTAATGACTGAGTCATTTAAATATGACTCATGAAATCACCCAAATGTTTGATGTCACACAACAATCACACAACATTGCTTCTGTTTATGTAAAAGAAACTGATTAACCTTGATGAATGTGTCCAATTTTATAGTGGAATTATTTCACTTGTACCTTTTGTGACTTTGAATTAAAGGCCAAGACGTTGGGGTACGGGTCACACAAGGAAATGGGTTTCAGCCAAACTCTGATGTATTAATAGATCTAAATTTCGGTAAAAGAATCCATATGAAACACACCAAGGCAAGCCACATCTTGAACCAGCAAAGCACAGTTCCTAAAAGATCTGCTGCCAGTGATGATCTTAGCTTGTTTTGATCACACAAAGCAGACCTACGTAATATAGGGCAAGTGTTTTTAAAGTAGTGACTAATGGCTGTAACTCTCTGAGGTGTTAAAACTAGAGAAACATGAATTTAAATGTGCTAGAGCTGTTGAGTTAAATCCAGCCACTCGTGTAAGACCGGGCCTTAAATTGAAATCCACTGGGCCTACCGATTTGGAAGCTGTTAAAAACATCTCTTCTGATTGTTTTAAACTTGCAGGAAGGAGGTGCCTCCATGTTGCTCAGTTGTGGCAGCCCTTTCCATCTGTGTTTTGATCTCGTTTTTACACCAAATAGAGTTTTTACTACGTCACAACACTTTGAATGTTTTGACATGACCTCATTTTTGGCTGGTCTTTGATGTGGGGAGGAAGCTTGCATCAAATCATGTTGCTGACCCCCTTTTTCCCTCCCGAACCATATCCATAGGTTGTATAGGGTGAAACTAGAGCTTCAAACATTCTGTGCTAAAGTAAAAGATCACAGAAGAATTTTAATGACAGGAATTAGTAAAGGTAAATAACTATAAAAACTTGTAATTGTACCCTCTTTCCCACCCTCTTTTCTCTGATGTACAGCTGTCAAAGTTGCTGTTCAACAGGAAGGTCACTTCCTTTGCAACTTCTGTTGTTGATTTCCTCTTTGCCCTAAAAGCTGGAGCCTAAATTGCTCAGTCATGCTGCACCCCCCCTCCTTTCGCTGCAATCATTCAATTTCCATGAACTCAGCCCTGGTCTTCAATTACGAGCAAATGTAATTCATGATAAACACTGACATCCTTGTTTTCCTTTTCCTCCCCTTTTTTTTTTCAGAGTAACTGAAGTACATGAGTGGTTCAGGGATCCAGCTGTTCTTTATGAGCGGCAATACAGAAATAATTGGTTTACCCAGCAACAGTCCTGGGGAGGGAAAAAGAGTAATGTCTGTGATGGCAAAGGCCCTGATGAAATACACTGGATGGCATTTAAGCAGCTGCAGTCCCAAGAGCCACTAAAAAACCCTTTCAGAGTCAGTTAAGGTTGGCCCATACGGAGCTTACAGTAAATAAAGACACTGTGGACACCCAGCTGTGGTATAAAAGTCCAGCTCACCACCTCAAAAAAAATAAAACCTGTATGACTCTGTGGCCCTTAAGCTTTTTCTCAGTCTGTTCTCAATTTAAGATGAGCTATGCTCACCTCCGTCGGGTGTTTAACACTCCTCTTTGTTCTGTCTCAAACTGAGGCATTGCTTTCCACTTGATCGAGCTCCAGTTTCACTATGGGCTAAAATCTTTCAAGCTTTGCCCCGTTTTGTTCACCTTGAACCAACAGTCTGTGTTTGATAGTTAACCTTAAAGCATCAGAGGAACTATAGTTGAGGATAAAGTATACAGAAATCTTTGTGGCAAAGCAGCAGCAACAGAGACAAGGTTTGACGTATCTGTGTGAGGTCTGTAACACTGAATCATTTCCTGGTATATCATCGACCACTATGATCTCTCCCATACTGTGATGATACTAAAGAGCTAATAAATTGACAAAGCAAACAATTACCTCTTATTTTTAGAAGGATTAGAGGAAATAAGTAGTTTGTAAAACCACAAATAATCTCTGACAATTCACAAATAAACTCTCAAATGCTTGGAACGGATAAGGAACTCAGATTTGCAGTGAAATGTTTCCACTAACTTGAATAAAGGACACTTAGTGTAACCCTGTGGGTAAATAAATATTAGGTAAATAAATATAGCAACAAATCTCAAATCTATATTAAACATGATCCAAAAAGCCCAAATTGTAAAATAAAAACCTTCACAAACTTGGCACTAACATGAAAACTAATTAGCGTGATATGTTTTTGTAGACTGTAGGGAAAAGAATCCCCCTCATCATTATTAGTTACTACACTCCTAAGGCTAAATATAGCTTTGAAATTCAAGACATTTTATCATAAAATTAGTGGGCAGGGATCTCTTCTCATTTCTAGTTCTTATGGTTAAGATCACAGAGAATGCAAGAAAACCTGTTCAGCCCAGCTTACGTGGCCATATTTACATAAATTTATCCCCCAAAAATATTTTTTTTCTAATAATACATTGGCTAAATAATTTCTCAACACTTCTGGGAACACTTTTTAGAGAATTCAAAATGTGAAAATATTTTTCATGATTCTACTACCATAGTTTATTACACAATGAAAGACTTTGATCTGAGTCACCTGTGAATGATGCCAAACTAAAGTGGTAAATGATAAATATTTAGCACTGTTGATTCACTTTACATCCATTGTGCTGCATATTCTGAACATTAGGTGATATAATCTGTTGTTGGCCTTCTGTATCTGGCAGTCTGGCCTACATTGCAGGTACTGAAAAGCATTTTCACATTGATTTCCCTGTAGATCTAATTAAATAAGGCAAGAGAAGCAGTGAGATGCTGTTTTACTGAAGGCATGAGATACATTTTAATTCAATTCCTTGAACTGACATTCTGTGATTTCAGATTATTCATATGTCCATTGACAGCTCAGCATGTATGACTCATTAGGCTGTATCAATTTACTCCATGGCGTTTTACAACGCCATGGACATGCTTGAAAAAGAGATTTCAAATCTCCAGCGTCCCATCTTCTTAAATATTCAATTATCTCAATTTTTAAAGAACTACATACATAGAGTATGAAGTATATATTTAAAAATGAATTAAACTGATTAGCATTATAAAGGTATAATGCTTAATAAAACAAAACCTCAACATTTTTTGGTACAAATTCAGCAGACAGTTCTGTGGTTGTTTTTTATAAGCTTGGAAACCAACTTCTTTTAGACAGACCTTAGCAGAAGTTATGATTTACTCAGAATGCAACTTGCACCCCCTTCTGTAATCCTCACATTTCTCTGCCCTGACTGTATCCTGCCTGCCTTTTTTAGGGAAAAACCTTAAAGCAGTCACCAGTTTTATTTCCCAAACTTTAATGGAGAAAGAGCTCAGCAAGAACACCAGGGTTTTGTTTCAGAAAACATAATGAACTCCCAAAACTAAAGAGTCAAATAAAGTCTGACAATGTTCACATAAAATCAAAGTTACATGTGAGTAATATAAAATTATGACATCATTAGAGCGCCACTCAGTTAAAACATGCAAAGATTCACCATATAAACTAATGTATAAGAATCTAAAACTCTATTTTAACTTACTTTTATTTTGAAATGAAAAGAATACTTGAATAGTGAAGTAATTACAAAGCCTTGTAACCTGTCTGAGAAGATCTAAGCAAGAGCTTGATGTAGCATGAATTTTCTTAAATAAAAAGTGTTTGAATAATGGTGTTCCTTGATGAATGACAAGTCGAAGAAAAAGAAAAGAGTCTGTGAGAAAGAAACTGTTGACAAAAGAACAGCAAGTGAGCACGTACTGGGCAGCGAATGGGATTATCGGGGTGAGCCATATCAGTGATGGCCACCTGGGCCTGCTCCCCCACTTTCTCCCTCATGAAGATGAAGTTGTCAGACTCCATGGTTAGAGTGCTGATGCCAATGTTGGCTGACTAAATACCTGAGCTTCTCTGGAGTCCTGAAATTCCAGTCGCTCCACCTAGTCAGCCAGGCAGTAGCTCTGTGCTAGCTAGCTACAACCTACTCACCGTAGGTCAAAAACGACAACAGGCTGTTGCATTTCAAAAATCTGATACTAGTGAAAATGTTAAATTTGTACAACTTTGTGAGTGTTTTCTGCACAGCATCGATATAGCAGATAGCAGAGGCTGATCTGCACTCTGAAATCCAAATAGTTACTTAGCCCAGTGAGATACAGACTTAAACAAAGTCACTGAATCAGAGTTTATTACCTGACTTTCTTCATTGGAACAATAAAATAATTAACCAACTCAAACGACCACATAGCATAAGAAAATCAAGTATGGAGAAGAGGCACAATATAATGGAGTTGAAAACTAATATGAAGTTCCTGCATTAGTTTTTGGAAATACACATTTTTCATGGATATATGTGTATCTTTGTGCCCTTGAAGGGGCTATAAAAGGTTTGTTTGGTGTGCTTTTAGAGAAAATAATTTCAGATGATAAGAATCACCAGTCTGTTCTTGTTTAGAGCTATCAGCGGAATGGAGAGTAGGATGGAAAGAAGTTGGGGGGACACAATTGGCCTCGGCCAGTTTGAACAGGAAACAAGCGGGGCTCTTTGCAGATGTGCTGCTGGTTCAGGAACAGCTTGCAGTTTGATTGTCCCCTCGCCAAACATCCAACTAACAACCCCTAACACCCCACTACAGTTTAACAAGAATAAACTGCATCTCTTTCTCTCCTGTTCTTGAAGCCATAACAAAACCGGTCATGGTTGATGTGAATCAAGATAGGAGCATAATGGGGCTCTTCTTCCTGTTAAGTAAAACATGAGACTTTTTTTTTAATAAAGTGCAGTTGAGGGTTGCCAGAGCTTTTCAAAAGTCTGATAATCAGTTTGTTAAAACTCGTTCAAGGCCTGATCTCGGTATGATCACACTGTGCTCAGAAAAGACCTAATTTCCTGAAATAAAAAAACTTGGCAGCCACTTTATACAGCGGGCAACATTCAGGTGATTTCAGCTACATGTGGTAAATTAAGCCATAAAACTACAAGCACACTGAGATCCACTTGTAAAAAATGTAGCACAGCGCCAGAGAAAATATGATGCTGACCTGGATTTAACCTCAGCAGAATATGTTTCTTAAAAATCCTTTGGGTCTCAATTTCTATTTTTCATCCTAATTAAACATCCCTATGTCAAATAATATGCCTTATATTGAAGAATTATAGAATTATAGAATATTTTTCTTGTCTAATTGAATGCCAAAAATGCCTCAGAAGAGAGCAGAGCAATACAAAACACATCTCTTCCTTTACTTCTCTCTATAATTCAGGTTGATTTAAATTATTTTATTTTTCTAATATTTGCTGATGTTTATCTGTGCGACCTGTGATCCAGTTTCAGTGTGATAAAAGCTGGATAGTAGAAAGTTTTCTGATGTCGTTAACTATTTATTCCAAGCTGGAGGGAGATTTTTAAACATTAAAGTTGTGCGTATTTCAAAGAATAGCTTCACTGTGAAAAGGCGAGAATGACAGAGACAGACAGAGCTATAGAACGACTGACAGAGAAAAACATTTTATTTACACTTCAGCAAACATTTCTTTCTCTTTTTTCATGCTCATCGCGTTGCCATTTTTGGCAAAGTTCTTACCCAGGGAAACCCTCAGTCAGGGTTAAATATAAATCTGTAAACCTCATATCCTTGTGCTGTTTGCTAAGTCTATAATTGAGAAGAGTGTTCCTGTGCTTTCTGTGGGTCCGGTCCAAATCAAATACAGAGAGATGTTTCCAGCATAAACACCCGTCTGCGGCTCCCACACACCAGCAGACCTTGGCTGCAAAGTTTCCAACCAGAACATCCCCCAAGATTCTGCAGCTACAGGATATTTCAGTCTTGACATTTAGTTACACACAAAACAATTGTGCAGACTTGAATATCATCCTATCTTTTGAAGATTCAACTCTACTTTGAGTCAGAATTTGTCAAACTGTGCCGTCTGAACCATGCGCTGCCAATGACCCAATGATTTTCCCTCATTCAGAGTGAGTCAGTTTGCTTCGGGGCATCGGTGCAGCTGTTGAATCCGCCATAAAACTCAATGGACCAACAATGAAAAAAGGCTTCATTTGCTTACCACTCAACAGACAATAAATTACAAAAGGGAGCACATGTGGAATGATGTTTACCTAAGATCATAATCTGGGCTTTTGAGGGAGAACTACTACATGCTACATCACATCATGATTATGTATTTCTTTGTGGTTTTGGAGACTTGAAGATGAAAAAAACAACAAAAAAGGTAAGAAAATATTAAACAGTGTAGCAAAGAATAAGGAGTCATCCATCTTGTAGAATGATTGAGTTTTAATTGCGTTGATGAATGATGCGACCTACCCGGTGGAAGGAGTCATGATGCAGCCCCCACGATCCACTGTCACTCTGCATCCACACCCCCGTTCCGGTGTGTCATGATTCATCCCAAAGTTGTGTCCAAGTTCGTGGGCCAGAGTGACTGCAGCTCCCAGAGGATTGTCCGAATGATCCTAAAAATGGACCAGAGTGAAATCTTACCTCGCCGGCATTTACTCCAACGAGACTTACTTTTATATTTCTAGGTGTGAAAAAATGTCCAAAAAGGAAATCTGTTCGTCTGACAGCTCTGATGCAGAAATAAACACCGAAAGTTAATTAGTAACAGATTATTTTGATAATGTTATATAAAAGATTCAGTGCAAAGCAAATTGTTGCTCCCTATTAGACAGGCTGAAGAATTATGACTTGGAGCAAATGAGCATAATTACAAATTGCCCAAATTAAACAATTCAGACGAATCTGGGCTTTGTTGAGTGTTTTCACCACATCATGGTTCTGTAAAAACAAACAGATCTTCATCTTGCTAAAGCAAATTTTGACAGGTCACATGTGCTCCTACATCCTCCCAAAGAAAGAGGAAAACTAAAATTGCTGCCTAGCTTTGGTAGCCATCTTGAATGGGGTTGACTCCAAAAGTCAATCCGTTGTAGATGTGCATCCAATGACTGCTGTGAGAGTTTTCAATAAAATCTATCCACTAGTTCATGAGTACAGTGCATACAGACACAAGCAAAAACATTATCACCTTCGTCAGTGGGCTATAACTAGCTGCTAAACACACAAACAAGCTCTAAAAGGACAACATGAGAATCACAGATAAACTGTTTAAAAGTTAAGCAGCAGAAAGATGAAGCTGCGGTGACGTGTTGAGTGAAAGCTGCTGAGGATTTCCTGCAAGGTGTGTCGAACATGAACACATGAAAAGGCCGGATTAATAATGCAGGTGCAGGAGCTATCAGCTCTTCATGGATGCAGAGCTGCGTGTCAGAGCACCTTGCCTCTGGAATTTTCTGACACTGTGCATTATTCAGCAGAGCCGCACGAGTCGAGCTCAGCCTGACGAACCGCTCTGCTGGGGGCTTTTGAAAGGAACAAAAATCAGCTGTCAGCACTACGATTCAACCCAGCAGCCTGGATTAATGGGAAAAAAAACAAACAACAAAAACTACAACAACCTCTGATTCTGTTTCCTGGAAAAAAACACAGGCACAACAGACCAAGCTGAGACACTCAAGAGGGCACTTCATGAAAATCGTCTATGCTGCATTTCATTCCACCAGTTAAATCAACAAAACAATTATGGCTGCTACATAGAGATTCCAGATGTCTTATTTGAGTTTAACTGCTTAAAAGAATAATAATAATGAGCCCTTTTGAACTAATGAGCTCTAGAGTACTCTCTAAACACAGAGACACAATTCAGGCAAGATGGTTGTGATTTGTCCAGCAAAAACGTCAGCGGTTAATCCTTTTGCCTGCAATCTCAAAAATGGATGCATGTACACTTTATCATAAAGATCAAGTCCTGACTTTATAATCTGGGAGGATAAAAGAGAAGAACAATCTTTAGGCAGGATGTTAACCATCTAACCAGGCTCCAAAGAAAGAGACAGTGAAAGTACAATGACACCATGATTTGTGCTAATGCAACATTAAAGCACAACGTATAGGATTGCAGATCTGTAATGGGTCATACCCCTGCATTTTCACTCAGGCTGCGACATACTGTAGCCCTAAATTCACTCGTTTAATGCACCTCATTAAAAAGCAAACCATTTCCACTCATGCAATCGATATGTACTGATTTATCACTGATACCACATATTCCCTTCACTTGACCTTCCTATAAAAGGACTTAATGATGTGTTTCCCCTAAAGTTGATAGCAGGTAATATCAGCTCCAGAATCATTCCTTCAACTTTAACTCCAATGGAATATTTAAAAGTTTATTGTGGGACAGTAGGGAGAACAGAGTAAAGGACACAGGACAGGAAGAAGGGAGATCTGCCAATATGTATTTCCCTCTAGAGGAACTAAAGACATTTGAAAGTCTGAGTAAATTGACGCACCATAACAATTCCTCCCGACTGCTCTGCCGTGCACATACTCATGATGGGTGCCATTCCGATGGTGGTGCCTTGGAAGTACACGCCACTAAAACAGAGAACAAAGTGCTGGTGTAGCATCTCAGTCAACCAGGACATGACAAATCCTAAGGGTTTGAAAATAAAGCAACAGGACTTTTGCTCTGTAGTTGAAGATGTTTTACTTCTCATCCGGGGTGTTTTCAGTTCAAAACTAGAATGTGGAGTTCCAAGCTTTAAACAGCATGAGATGGTTTGTTTATGCAGCTAAATTGACACGCAGATTAAACTAAATCCCCTTCCCCCTGAGGGTCGTCAGGGTCTTTAAAGTTTAAAGCTTGGAACTCCGCATTTTCTAGTTTTGAAATGAAAAAACTCTCAGATGAGAAACAAAATGTCTTCTACTACAGAACAGAAGTCCAGTTGTTTTGTTTTGAAACCTTTAGGAAAAGAACAAAGTGGTTACCATCTCACTAGAGCTGCACACTATATAAGAAATGTATCAATATCTAATATCAATGTGTGCAGTCTCAGTATCAGTTTTGCAGAGGACTAATTGGACTGACTGCAATGTATTGTCTGAAACAACCGTGCTTTGGTCTCACGTAGATCAGAGTCTGGTTTTCTCTCATCGTTGGTTAAGCAGAAAACCAAATTTAATTTATCAACAAAAGCATACATTTTTCTTAAAGGTTTCTGTGAAAACTTTTAAATTGTGCTCACTGGAAAATACTGTAGTCCAGTTTTGAGTTAAAGGGTTATTGAGAAGGGTGTGTTTTAAAAGATGTGGTTAGATTGTAATGGATAAGGTGCTACTGTAAAAGTATGCACGTTTTCTGTCAGTTTCACTCCTAATATGACCATGTCTGGTTTCAGAAAGCCACTT
The DNA here is from genome assembly GCA_028566095.1 of Kryptolebias brasiliensis. NCBI lineage: Eukaryota > Metazoa > Chordata > Actinopteri > Cyprinodontiformes > Rivulidae > Kryptolebias > Kryptolebias brasiliensis. The sequence goes on from JAOXNZ010000064.1 coordinate 19,108,280, forward strand.
CCAAAACCAAATAGGTGACAATACATCTATCGTTTATATACTCTAAGAAGATAAATAAAACCCACTCTGACATATACCATATAAAGTGCTTTAATTTGGAGTTCTTTTTAAGCTAATTGATAAATGCTGGTTTAAATAATCTACCTGATTAGCTGGGCGTTGTCATGTGGCTTCTGAGGTAATAATTTGACCTTCCTCCAGTCTAAAAACTCGTGTAAGGTAGTGAAGGGATCCTGGGTGATGGGACACTTGTCAGCGTCACTCCATACCTCGAGCCCCACCAGTGCCACTCGGATATTCAAAGCCCTGTAGAACTGAGGGTAGGGGGAAGAAGGGGTAGCAGACATGTCTTCAGGTTATAGTCTACAGTATGTTTCATTTCTTTTACTATCTGCAGATAGATTTTCTAAAAATTGTTACATGAAATGACAAGGGACTCTGAGGTCTTTCAAACTACCACTTCCTATTAAGAATAAATTATCTTCTGTTCCTGTTTTATTCAACTGACACGGCACGATCTTTCACACTGTTCTCTTTACAACATGTCTCAGCCGAGTTCTGAAATCGATCTTCCATTCATAATCCAATCAGCCTCTGCTCACAGGTCTCATAATTCTCACCAGGCTTGATGTGACCTCTAATAAATCACATTCCAACCCCACGTTCACTCGTTTCCTTCAATTGTTACCTTGTCCACATAATTGGCGATCTCAGCCAGCCGCTGTTTGACCTTCTCCATGTCTTTACCTTGCTTCTGAAACTGAACGGCACAAGCAAACGGAATAAAACATGAAAGGGATGGAAAGAGTGTGTTCTTGAATGTTTATTATGCTCACAAAACAAAACAAAAACCTGCACAATTCGGAACATTTTCAACGCTGAGCTTTGCGTTAGGCTACAATTCACGAAGTGTTAATTCAGCTACTGCTTCTGCAGCACTCATCATCAAGGACCTTCTCGAGGTAACTTTAATGTGTGATGCTGAATCAGAATTCACACTATTGTTTTCCTGATTATAGTTCCTTTTGTATGCTTTTGAAAATCAAACTTAGCGCTATTTTAACCATTCATAAATCCAAACATTCAGCTTGATAGGTAATAGTGTGCTGTACTTCTTGTTTCTTGTAAACTACACTTTTAAAATTTTCAACCTTATTTAAAATAAAATTTCCCCATGAAACACATTGAGATCTCTTCAGTTCCCTCAGAATATTGTGCTCTTTGAAATCTGCTTCAGCATACTTCTTCTTATGCTCCTTTTAGCTTTTAGCTATAGCTTTTCTAATTTGTACCTTTAGCTATGATTTTGCAAATTTTAGATTTTAGCTACAGATTTGCTTATGTAATCTAAGGTTTTGTTACTTATAGGTTATAGCAACTGTTTTGTTAATTTTAGCTACGGTTTTGCTATTTATGGCTTTTAGCAACTGTTTAGCAAATATTAGCTATAGTTTAGCAGATTTTCTCAAGTTACATGTAACATTAGTTTTCCAGCTTTAAAATCTTGTAATGCTGACCTACAGTGTAGGTTTCTTGTCTGTGAGGAACACTCCTCTCTTTAAGATGTTAAGTTGAAGATTTAAGATTGCTAAGAGAGCATTTAAAGCTTCATTTGTGAGTCATGTGCTGCCATGATGTATGCAGAAGGAGCTGAAGAGCGAAACGGATAAGTTAGTGACACATCAGAGGTGACAACATGGCCCTAATGGAGCCGTCTTATCCATGCGTCATGGGAAAAAGGGCCATTTAGCATGTGACCTCGGGGTCTGTTTCATCATGGATTCTGCACAAAAGGAGAAGAGGTTGTGACCTCTGCTTACCTCTCTGTTGTCAGCCACGATGATGAGCTCCACATACTTGGTTGTTGTTTGGAGGTGGCGTTTATGCTGGAAGAAAGTGCATGGGAAAATAATTGGTGGGAAAGGTCGAAGAGAGCAATATAGACATTGAAATGAGCAACAAGTTTGAGAAAAGAGAACAGGGAGAGAAAGGAGGAGATAAAGAAGGGCATCTTAAATTCATCAGGTGGCCACTCAATATGGCTTTTCTCCTGCATGTCACACAACCCTGTACAGGAACCAGCTTATTAACTAATAAATCACTGCTTCTGGACAAATGCTGGCTTCATTGCAATACTTTTGCACCTCGTTTTTTTCTATCTAAAAATCAAGCAGAATGTGAAATGCTACAGTATGTGTTGATTTATGTGACAGTTTTACAAAAGAGTACCCTCACACTGAAGCAACAGTTTTAGACTGAAATTGAAGCGTTTTTTTCAAAATGTTTTCAGTGTATTCGTTTGCCTGTTCTGCACAGGCAGGTAAAACATGGCTCCTATCCAAGAAACATATTTATGATCGTCTCGTGCTGTGTTGGACAGCAGCTCACTTTTGGCGCATGTCGAGTTAGAGTCTGCTTCACATGCACAAACACACGCAAGCTCATCCTTTCTAGTCGCACGCTTGCTCTGCTGGCTGAGGGTTCTGCCCTCACACCGTGGCGCACTTTCAACCCGATTTTCTTCATCCATATTGGCCTGGCAGCTCTCTGCTCTTATCTATCGCCTTCATAGATAAACCAGGATGGGCAAGTATGCTTAAAATGCACCCTGTGGTGATAACCAAGTTTCTAGGATGCTAGAGAGGAGACACACATGAATAATGTGTTGACAGTAAGCAAAAAGCACACCTGTTCTTAAATAACAAAATAGAAGATTGTGGTTTTGAAAAAAAAAAAAAAAAGAAGCACAATGCAATAAGGTTTTCGGCAGGACCAGACTTTTTGGTTTTTCAGGACTGAATCACTGGATCATTTTTGTACTCCAAGCACTGAGTTATAAGCTTACCCACCCACTGAATATTTTATAGCAAATGTAATTATCTCTTCCACACAAATGCAAAGTGTTGTGATTTCAGTCAGCAGTGGCACAGATTCTACCTCCTCTGATAACCACATATTCCTTCAATCTAGCATCAGTCAAGCAGGAGTATTCTTTGCTCAGCATCTTTCAAAAACTAGAATCTAGTAATGCTGTTTTTGATCAATATACTATTGGTTATTTGCTAAATGTGTTATGTTCTTTTTTTACATTTACCAACAACAGATGGGAATGATTAATACAAATTATCTCAAAATACAGTAAGTTGTTATCTGTGTGAAGCATTAGACATGTTTGGAGAGATGACATTTTCTATTTGCTATAGTTGAAATAAAAACCTGTCCTGTCATACATCATCTCTTTACTAGTCTCTACTCGGTTTGGCTCCTCAGGAACACTGACCTCTTCTTCTAAAACTCTTAAGTAGCACAGGCTGTATGTTACTGTTGTTGGGAAAGGTGGGTGATAGTGTAATTGCCTATGTTTGTGTCTATGTGTTTGTTTGCCTGCCTGTTAGCAAAATATCTCATGAATACTGGACAAATCTTGAGAAAGTAAGTTTTCAGAAAGTAATCATGGAATCTACCTCTACAGCTGATTAAAAGAGTCAACTTGATTTAAGATGGCGGTCACACCTAATTAGCCCTAACAAACACAAAAAATGGCTATAACTCAGTCACTTTTAGCGATACTGAGTGACAATAATGGTGTGGTAGTAGCTGAGAGTCATCCCAATCGCCTTATCCAACCACTAGCATAATGATTAAGGGTTTTGTTTAAAACTGTTAGAGTTGAACCTGTTTGTTAGCAAAATATTTCATGAACCACTGGATGAATTTTATTGACGATGTCTGAAAGTCACCACTGGATGTAGATCTACAACTGATTAACTTCTGGAGTCAACCTGATTCAACATGGTCACCATAGCTAATCAATCCTATCAAACACAAAAACAAAAGCTTTTCACAAAAGCTGAGCTAAAACTTGGTGTGATAGTAGATGAGAGTCATCTCCAACACATACTCTGAGAGCTAATGCATTGTAGATCTTACAAGATTTCTGTTTAAAACTCTGGCATGAAAAGTAAAAGGGCAATATGCATTCCTTCAAGGTACGTTATTTTAGCACACCACCAAAAAGTGCCAGAGTTTTAAATTAAGATGATCTTTTGTTGATCGGTTTTGGTCACACCTTGAAAATAACATTATCCATGTTCCCACTCTTAACCCTGCAACATTTTACTATTACAAATCATGAAACTTTTCTCTGTAATAGAATAGTGTATTTTTAACTCGTCACAAATGCTAAACTGCTGAATGAGGGAAGTCACATCATCTAAAGTAAAATAGTATATTCACATCCATCCATCCATCCATTGAATGTGAATGTGTTTCGTTGTTTAACTGACAATAAAATAAATGATTTTTAAGTTGCATGCAAATCAATATTTTTTAAGGTGCTTAGTGACCTTTTTTTCACAAAATGTGTCTTTGACAAGACAAGAACTTTCTATAAAGTTTCTAATACTTTTTTAGATGCTTTATTTTTACTTTTCTGATGAAACTGCAAGTCCACAGTGAAGTGACGGAGGTTTAGTCCACCAGAATCTCCTACTTCAAGTAACACTGAAGAAGGGCTTTCTTCCAGCGTGGATGTCCTTGTTGGTGAGCTTTCAAAAGCGGTAACTGCCTAAAACTTCTCCTACACAAGCCACAGTAGTAGGGCTTTTCTCCAGTGTGGATCCGCTGGTGAATCTTTAGTTCTCCTGAACTGGTGAAGGTCTTGTCACACTGGCAACAGGTGAACTAGATTTAATGTGAACAATGAAAGAGTGATTTTGACAAAACTGCTCAATGACTTAGTTTATGAATAATGAAAAGATTTTGATTCAAGAATGACCACTTTAACAGAATTATGTCGATTTGCCAAACATTATACAACATGCAACTTCAATAATTTTTAAAATCACATTTGGGTGCACAAGTTTGAATTTATTGATGATTTTCTTTAAATTAAATAGGGTCAAAATTATACAAACAGGCCAAAATGTATACATGCATTCACCTAAATCTTCTAATAAAAGATGCTGAAAGTTCAAGAAGGTCTTTAAACTTGACACGGCCACTGTAAATACACTGGTCTTCTCTCTTTGGCAGTCAGGTCTCCAAGAACATCAACTAACCCATCATCTGTGAGAGCGTTGGACATTTATATTCTTCAAAGAGACAGCAGAGCCCAACGCAAGGAGCACAGCCCATTGCAGTTAGCAACAAGCTAACTTAATCACAGCTGCATTCTTGTACCCCAGCAAATAGAATTTTTATGTTAAATTATTTTGAAATCTTACACAATATGCTCTAAGATTTTTTTTCTGAAGAATATTTACCTTTATTAAAAGGTATACTATGCAACTTTTAATTTATTTTGGTAAGGCGGTAAAATCTATTAAGACACAGGTTAAAATTGAACATTTTGTGAGGTTTTCTTTCAGTTTTCTCAGTTAGAAAATATACACGTGCTCAAATACATCACCAAACTGCAGCTTTTGTTGTCAAAGGCTGTGCATTACGGAGCCCCCAAGGGGTCAAGTTTAGAGATAAAATATGAGGTTGTGAGAATTTGCTCCCTCAGTTTAGGAAACCATGCAGACAGATTTACAATCTGTGTCCAGTTTGGTCAGTTGGTGTGTATGCAGCAGGTGGTGTAGAGACTGTCTACAATCAACAGAACTGTCTGTGATTTCACCTAAATCACATTAGTCATTTATAAATCTCCTTTTTTTAATGTCATTCCAACAGTTAATTCAGAAAACATGAATGTTTATATAGTTTGGATTTTTTTTATCTTTGTGCAACTTTATTGACAATTAATAGCAAAGTATTAAAGTTAAAGTAAAGTTTTATGTAAAGATGGTGCGCAACCTATTAATGCTTGAAGTATGTGTAAGGGAACAGGCTCAACTACTACCACACCACATTTTAGCTCAACATCTGTAACAATGACAGAGTTACAGCCATGTTTGCTAAGGTCGATTAGCTATAGCTGCCATCATGAATTGAGTTGACCTTTAAACATTATTGCCCACCGTTTGAGTTTTGACAGCGTCTGAAAAATAACAAAATAGTCCACAACTATGTATTTCTGTATAACAAATAGATGTAGAGTTTATTTCCTTGCTTCATCAAAAACACCAAATTGTATTTTTAATCTCATATTGTGTGGATCTTATTTGGAACTGTGTCTTTCTATTATTTGTTTTTAATTCTCTTTCAGATGTTTTCACCCTCTGAATCTCATCTTCTGCTGAATCAAGAAACACACATTTCTGTAACAACAGAGCACTACAAGCTCAGCAAAACACTACAAAAGGTACACTAAAAAAAAATTACGCAGGGAAATTAAGCCAGATTTTTAACACGAGTATAAATCATTCGTATGAGACATTCTTGTCTCCTTTTGTTCCTGTTCCCACTCTGTTTCTGTCAGGCATGAACCTCAGCTTTGGGCTGTTGTCAAGATATATCCTCTGATGCCTAAATTTTGCAGCCCTTTTATAAATAAGGACAATAGTTGCAACTAGAGCCAGCACTTTAATCACCAACAGAAATCACGCTGCACAATAAAACATAAAAAAAAAGTAGCTGAATGACTAAATAAAAACCAATAATGTGGTAAAAGCATGATCTTTTAGCCAGGAAACTCATATGTTTAGCCCATTTCCCACACTGACACCAGTATGCTCAAAAAATGACAGCAAAATACTCCCCAAAAAACAATCTGTTTTGATTCAGTGGAAAGGCCCGTGTATTAAAGCTGCATCATGATTATATGTTTACCTCCTTAGACGTCCTTGAGCACCTGCTTCATCTTTTACACCATATATCTCTATTGCTGTTTGTACCGATGTGGTCAATCAGTCATGTTTGACAGCACATGCCTTTCTTCAGATTTAGGATAACAATCACTAAAGTCTGTGTTTTCCACTTATCACTGCTCATTATTTATAAAACTTTATTCTCTCTGAGCTTTGAAACTTCATAAGGCCGTGGCTCCAATGTTTTATCTCCATGCTGGGAGGGTTGCAAGGGGTTAAGTGTAGGGACTGCAGCGATTTAGGGTTTCTTTAAAATGATCTGTTGAATTCTGGATGGACCGGACCTTCTGGAGACTTCAGTCTGACTTCATGTTGAGAGCAAATGGAGTTGTTTAATAGCCGATGTGCTTTCAACAGGCGTTTAACAACTGCTGCTCTCCATACATTCAGGGCACTAATGGATGCTTCGGATGGAGGGAATGAATGAATAATTCAACAAGTAGTCAGCTTCTGAAATATATAGTAGGACATTTATTTATATCTGCATTACAAATGGTCTTTTTATAAAGGGCTAAAGGCTGATGGTATTTTAAATGCATAAAGTACAAGGAACCTTAACGTGTTACTGAGTCTAAAAACCCGGGGGAGGGAATCTGTTCTTGAAAACTGTCATTGTCTTTCACTGAAAGCGATCTAAAAATCTTTATTTAGAGTTAAAACTGATTTCCTTCAAAGAAAGAAAAACTAGCAGGAAATCTTTTTTTAACTGATGGTCCCTTTAAGGGGCACAGACTGTGTACACTGAGTTTGGTGTCAACAAATGAAACCTTGTTGACACCAACTGCAATAAGTTCGTCTGAAGATTGTACGATTAGCTAGAAATCCAGTAATACAAAATTGTGAACATTAAATCTTTGGTTCAAAAGCTTGTGAAGTCTCTAACCTTTACTCCTTGGTAGCAACAGAACCTTTAGATTAAAAATATTTCAGGAAAAAATTATGCACGACATTTAAAAAAAATCTTTCACCATAAAGTTCTAGGTTTGGGTTGGGCACCTCTGGTCTTTGGCTGATAGAATATATATCTCAATACAATGCCAACAAACAGATTCAATACAGATACTAGGGCATCAAAAACAAGTACAATTATGCCCCTAATTACGATGCAATTCAGCCTTTGATCACAATGTGATTCAATATGAGTTTGATTCAACACATGAGATTCAATGCAATATAATACAACAAAGCAAAGGAATGGTCCTATGTCAGCTATTGAGACTAATTATTTACTGCCTAATAAATAATAACTGCTCACAAACAGGTGTTTTAAAATTGTGAAACACTTTCATAAAATCTGACTTACAGTTATTAAATAATACACAAAAAAGAGGCTTAGTGCAAAATTAATAAACCTGCCAGCGGCAGATGTTTAATGTTCTGTTAGTAGCTCAGCAGTGAGCAGCAAAATGTATTTTCTGCATTATTAAGAATAAATAGTTTTAGAATATTTTTTCCTAGAACATTAGTTGATTCACATTGCTTTAAGCACATATTCAGAGTGTTTGTTGCTGTTTGCACAAGTGTTGCTGCAGTTCTCTGCCTGACTTGTAGGTGTCGCTACAGAGAAAACAATCCTGCTAAACAACAGAAACTGCAGGTAGAAGAAGAGCTGTCCACAATAAGAAATGAACAGAGGGAACCCGTTCTTCATTGTCGTTTTTTTTTTTATATCATGGATGTGTACAAACAAACCTGCTTGCTAACTTTTAATTATTAAACAAATCAGATAATAATGGTACAAAAAAATTAATAAACAGATGCATATAAATTTAATCCCAAAACTGCATTGGTACACAGCTGCTCTACACATGCAGTTGCACTGTACACTCCTGCATTTGTGAATCGGTACAAAACGGTTAATTTTCCCATCCTGAGTCTAAACAGACCTTAATGTGACTTAATGAGTGAGGTGTTAAAGTCGTAACCATGACTGATGCAATGTGTTTCGTTTAAGTACACCAATGACCTTTGTTGAATGTGATTCCTCAACAGTGAACTTCCACATTTCCTCCAATCTTTTTTCCCTCCTTTGACAAACAAAGGGTAAAAATACAGACAGTTAATAAATCCTTACTCTTGAGCTGAAGGCCTTGAACGGACTGCTGTCTGTAAGCAGGGTGGGGCTGGATATGTTGAAATCATGGCCACAGGTTCCAGAAACAAAACTGAGGTGTTCTGCTGAGTAGATCCAGTGAGTCCCATTAGAACAATTGGTGCATGGTTCCAACATGTAGGATCTGCCTCTAAGAGATACGAAACCCCTGCAGGAAGAAATTGTTCAGGCAAAAAGATTTAAAACATATTAAGATTTAGATTAAACTGAAAAACTAGAAGCACTTTCAGAAATTAAGCAAGAAAGTAGATAATATGGTAAAAATAAAACAAAATAATTTGAATTGTATCTGGGCAAAGGAAGGAAGTCAAATGACCTCCTGTATTGGTCTTTTTTGTAGTGGAGCTGACTGATGATGATTCATCATTATTTTGTGCAGAGAGTCTGGTGTGTCCATTATCTTAAGCAGCTTGTGATGCTATTTTCTACTATCAGTTTTAAGGGGCTTAAGAGTAGTTCCCGAATTAAAGATAAGCTGTTTTTGTCCTTGACTGTGATGCTGCTGTCCCAAGATGCAAAGAAAACTGCATCCACCAACAACAACAACAAAAAAATAACTTAGAGAGGATTTAAAATATCTTGCTGCAAACAGTGAAGGACAGACTCTTCCTGAAAAAGAATCTGAATACAGTTGAAACAGTTTTGTTCATTTTAAATGCTCTTAAAATCCAAACTTATCACGTTTGCAGTATCATATAACGAGTAACATGCAAGAGTGAATTCATAAGTCAGTATCACTTGATAATAATAATCATAGTTTCACTTCTTTAACTTGGCACTTGATGATCAAGTCCTTGATAATTAGCATATGCAATGACAGTATATATTGGAAATAATTTGGGTTCTCAACTGTTTTTCATCTCACAGCTGCAGCCGTCATAAAACTCAGTGAATTTGTATACAAATTTGTATTCTCTAAAAGCTTGCACAACACTCCAACCACATGAACTCATACAAGTAACCATCACAAGTTTGCGTGCAGCCAACCCAAACCAGGAACCATTGGTGTCGGTGAGGGGGTCAAGCACTGTGCAGCCCCCTCTGTCAAAAACGTTTTATTGATCTGTCACTGTGCAGACAGCTTTCAGAGAAACCGAAACAAATAAATAAATGTTACGACCAGCAGTTCCTGCTCCGTCTGCTAAATCACTCTACAGAGGGCTTACATTTTTGCCTGATTTATGAAAACATTTTGGATGGTGCCCAATGATATTGCTGCAATCATTTCTCTTGTTTGACATCCGCAAATAAAGCGTTTCCAACACTAAAACTCCTCACTTGTCTAAAGCCTCACAATATCTTATTTTTGTCTGCACAAGAAGACAGAAATCTCTGCTAACTTATGTTGCGAAATAATAATTTACTGACGACGTACTGTGGTGATATAAAGCTTGTGACTTAGTCTGCATTTCTGCAAAAAATACAATCAAAAACACTCAGAGTTTTATACACTTTATAAAAGTTAGTTAAAAGGATCAATAACAACAAGCCTGAATGTAACTGTAAGACATTTTTCCAATAAAGAAAAAAGATCAAATGTTATAAAACTGAGAGGCAAAAGTTTGGTTGCTATTTAAAGCACAGACATCCATAAAAGCTTGATCTTCAAAAGATATTGTCAAACCACATCGTTGCACAAATAAAGTACTTAAAATAGAGTTTTTGATGCCTATCAACCTGGAAAAGGTTGCAAAATGGTCTTCAAGGAGTTTAGACTCCAGGTAGCCACGTTCCAGAAAACTATGTATAAATGGAATAAATATAGGATCACGGGTACCCACCCCAGATAGGTGTATAAAACTATAGGAGGTCACAAATAAACCCAGAGTAACTTCTAAATGTCAAAATGAGTCTCTCACACTGAAATATATTATTGTTCACAAGTTCACCATCAAAACATTAGGTAACATTGAATGTATGGGTAGAAAGTTTAAAAAAAACTTCCACTCATCTGTGAACCTTGGTGATGGTGGCATCATGGTTTGGGCTTGCATATGCACCATGACAGCTTACCCTCATGAATGATGAATTTTGAATTATAACAGCAAATGCAAAACCTCTGTCTGAGTTTTAACAGAATGAAGGTCATTCAACAACACAACACTAAGCACATAAGTCATTCTAAAAAAATATTGGCTGGAAATTCTGACATTAATTAGTTTCAGTGATTAAGAAAACCCTAATTCAACAGAAATCAGGAAGGACCTGAAGTAAGCAGCTCATGTTAGGAAACCCAAACTGATGTGCAGTTTCTGGAGTTGTTTAGTTATAGCTATTACTGTATATGGACGTCACACCAAATACTGCAAGCAAAGGTTCAGATGCATATACTGTTCAGAAATGTAATACTGGTTAATTGTGAATACAAATGAATGAATCATTTGTTTAATTTAGGTCTCTTGATGTATCTTAATGACTTCTGATTGATTCACACACACCCATATAACTGAAGCCACTGAAAGCTAAAATATAACCAGAAAGTTGATGCATACATGTGACAGATGTTTGGTAAAACGGTTGGCTAAAGTGGTAGTTTGTTTAAAGCCTGCATAATCATTTCACTTTACATGTTTTTTTTTCTCCCCGTGAGGCTTCTTTTCCGCAGTAAGAAGAATGAGGCACGGCCAGCTGACCTGAACTTGACAGCTGTGAAATTCAACTCATTTGAGACTCAATTCAAATAAAACCAATCAACTCAACCAGCAATCAAGAAAGCAGGAGCAGAGGGAGGTTTCAGACTCCCTGGCCTTCAGTGCAGATTATAACTGAAGTCTTAAAACAACATTATTACCGTGGAAGACAAAAAGCTTATGACAAACTCACCTAATTCCAGCACAAGAACTGAGACTCACGTCTGAGTTGACATGACCCTCCACCTCTCCGTGGTAGTAGCAGTTTGCCTGAAAAAGCATAGAAAAGATTCAAAAATCAAGAAAAATAGGACCAGTGTGAGATATAAATTTAAGTTTTCAAAAGGTTCAATCAAACCATGGGTTAAAAAGTCTTTGCCGGGTAACCAGAATTCATTCACACTGATCACCACGAGCTAATAAAAGCTCCAATCTGAGTTTGAGTGACATATTTTCTTTGCACAACTTTTGCGTTCTGCTACATTCCCAGATAGCCACTTTCACGGACCACCTGTCAAGCTACAGCAGAGTAAAGAGTAAAGAAAGTGAATTAAGTCCATGTTTATTGAACAAGCCTGGCACCAAATGGGTGGGGAGGAAGTGTCTGGTTTAGAGTGAAAACAGGCCTTTAGGCTCTCTGCTTCACTGAGATGGCTTTTCTCAGGTGAGGTCTAACCCACAGCACTCTGTTCTGGGAAAAAAAAAAAAAGAAGTGTGAGTTTTCTACCCTACTTAGACTCCCTCTAAATATAGAGGGCAGGCATTAAATTTAAACAATTGACCTCCTTTTAGGTTGCTTGTCTGCAGAGGCTGCTGGCATCAAGAGGATTGTGGTTTTCAAAGGAATCTGTGCTAAATTTTGTGTTTAAATCTTCTAAATGCATCAATTTGAAATTGATATTTTTAGGGAAAGGTTCTAATAACTGTATTTAAGCTACACCCTTGAATATTTTTATATGTAAATAAGATTTTAAAAAGTTGTTAATGAGAAAGAGAAACGTTGTAGTAACAAAACCTCAAAGAACTATATGTACAAGCAGAAATGGTCTGGGTCCAAACAGATTGCGAGCATCTGAACTGTTGGCAGGAAACATCTGAAAGCATACAACATGAGGAAAGTGATACATTGTTGGCGAGCAGAAAACAAGCATCAGGAGATTCAACCTCTGAACCTTTGTTTCTGCAGTGATGTTAATTTAATGATTGCAACACACCCTCTCCCAAACTGCTGCAATAATATCAAATGTGCAAAAACGATAAAATTCTGAGAAAACCCTTTTTTTTTCTGGTTTAGAGTACATTGTCACATATTTTATATCATTTTTGTCATTCTGCTAAATCAGAACAGGCTGTGCAACCTGATTAAAACAGTGAATGCAGATTCATCATTTGACACCTCCGAACTCCTTTCCAAATATGTCAAATCTAATATTAGGCTTAAAATGCTTTATTGTCATTGCACCAAAATGGATTTAGAGGAGAGCAAGATTTGCTGAGCATCCCTAATAAACAAGAGGCATTCACACATTTACCCTGCTTTCAATACATAAAAACTTCAATATATTAAAAAGCAGACTAAAAGCACTGACAGACAAAGAATAAAAAAAGATAATGCACATTACACAATAATATACGTTCTAAGATGTTTGTAAAAAGTATAAAGTTTAGAGTAGATAAGAGATAAACAGATAGTGTTCTGGTGCTGGCAGTAAGGGATTGGAAGATGGTTGAAAGAGTTCAGTTCAGTGATGACTCTTGGCCTGAAGTCATTCTTCAGCCTGGAGGTACGAACTTTAACGGCTCTCCTGTGTTTTCCAGATGGGAAAAACAAAAGAACTGATGAGAAGGGTGTACTTCATCCTTCAGAATGCTGTTTGCTCTGCAGAGGTTGTAGCTTCCATTTTAGGTGGACTGCGTTTGATAATTTTCCAGGACGTTTTAATCACTGGAAGATTTTTTTTTCTCTATTTCTTCCTCTTTGCAGTTTGAATAGCATTCTGGGAAATTCTATATCAAATCCCTCTAAACAGAGCAGTAGTAAAAGGCCTTGAGCAGCTTTGCAGACAGACATTTTGTTTTCTCAAGTGTTTTTTAAAAGTAGAGCTGATGTCTCTATTAGTGCACTGGTGTCGGATCATTGTGAGGTTTCCCATTATGTTGGTTCTCCAAGAACATGAAAAAGGGACTTTTTGCCAGTTCCTCTACTTGAAAAGTTAGGTTTCTGTTGTGTTTCCAGAAAAAAACTGTTACAGCTACCTAAAGAGCATGCTGAGTGAGCACGGTCAAACATGGGTCTTAAATTTCAGATCAGTAACTTGGTCATGACTTTGTAAAAAGTTGCATACGGTTCTAAAAAGCACTTAGCTCGTAAAAACAGCACAGAGATACCGAAATGTGAACAATTTAAAAAATACGTTCATCGAAGATCTTCAGTGCAAAAATCTCTTTAGGAGGCAATTGAACAAAAATATTTAAATTGACTTTTACTATTATTTTCAAGGTAGGTGTGGAAAGTAAAGGAGATTTTATGTCAGCAACACCTTGGTGAACTACCTACATTTCAAAGGCTTGAATAGCTGGCAGAAAGCAGGGTCAAGTCACAAAGTTTATGATATTTTCTACACAAACACTTTTAGACAAAAAAACAAAATGTAGAATCATTCATCTTCTTCACCAGTTCCTGTTTAGGTGTGCAGGGAAAAAAGATGGTGTACATCCTGGACAGGTCGCCAGTCCATCGCAGGTGCACATATAGGCAACAAGACAGACAACCATTCACACTCACGCTTGGACTGTGGGAGAAAACCAAAGTAGTCAGAGAAAACTCATGCATGCACAGGAAGAATATGCAAAACTCCACGCAGAAAACCACAGCTGGGAGCCAAACCTGCAACCTTCTACGCACAAGCAGTAGTGGTAACCAACTGCACCACTGAGCAGCCAAGGAATGAAGAGTAATGTCCGTATTTTATTTTTATATTTTTTACAAGTTGTTACAACCCATTTTTGTTTGTTGAATAAAAACAACAATCTTTAGCTTTGTAACCTAATTGTAGTGGCACTGTAAAAGAGAATAATTCATTATAGTGTGGTAAAAAGTGCAAAGACAGGGCAGCACATCATACAACAAATGAATTTTTAGTTTAGTTGGGAGGAGCAGGGCTGGATTTAGTGCACTGAGTAATGCTATCTTCTCATGTTTCTTTGATGAGATCATGACAGAGATTTATTAATATAAGAGATATGAATAGACTTTTTGTTTCTATAATTTCTGCTGAAAAGGTGAAAAAACGTGCCCATGTGTTAATAAATCAGGTGTGATTAGGTAAGATTCATAACTAAAACCCAGATTATTGTGGGAGGTAACCCTTCATGTGAATCCAGACAGTGCTGTTCTAGTCATTTATTATCCTAAGCTAACTATTTAATATCCATGGAGGTGATTGATTTTCCCAGTGGATGGCTTTTGTTGCAGCACATGACACTTGTTTATTGTGCTCTGTGTGAATTTAGATTTAGTGAGAAAGAGAGAGGGTGTAAAACAGAACTGGAGAAACGGCTGACTCATGCTGAAGTCACTCCCGACAGTGCCTTGCTGTTGACACAGAACTGAATCTGCAAGATCCCTCGCCCAGATCACTATATCAGCCTCCCTCCCTGCCGGCAGGACAAATAAATTACCTACAGATCAGTCTCAAAAGATCTGGCTGTTTTCAGTAAAATTGTCCTCCCATGAAGAAATGGCTATGGTCATGGCAGAGGAATGAGAAGGCAGGAAGAGGTCAGAAAGATGTTCAAATGTTGGTATAGTCAATTAGCCAAACAGGTATCTGACTTAAAATCAGTTTCAAGTTATTATGGATTTTTTTATACCTACAGAATCAAATATATGTACACACACCCATTATACTTGGTTAAATGTCCCTTAGCAAGTTGGACCTCAAACATACACTTTTTAAAGCCATTAACAGGCTTCTGATCTAATTCTGGTTGGATATTTGACCAGTCGTCTAGGTAGAACTTGAGTTAATTTAAATTAATTGGTTTCCTGGCACAGACGTGGCTCTAAACCTTAATACACAAATTTTCAATCAGATTGAGGCCATTCCAGAAGCCTAATGTTAGCCTGCTTTATTCATTCAGAAACCAATAATTTGGAGGTAGTCCTCCCACTTCATTATTCCGTCCACTTTATGTAATGCACCAGCCCCACAGCATGCTGCTACCACCATCAAGCTTGACAGTTAGAACAGTGTTTGAAGGTCTCACTTTGACTCCTTTAAAAGTATTTCTTGTCATTGTGGCCAATCTTTGTCACGTCTGACCATAAAAAGTTTAATCAGATATCATTTGGCTTGTTTATATGGGCAGCTGCAAATTTCAGTCAAGATTGAAGGAGTTGCTTTTGGAGCGGGGGTTTCTTTCAGGCCACACTTTCAGTCCAAGGCAATGTAAAACTGGACAGTGAAACTGACATTCCAGGAGCTATGATACATTCAAACTTGTGCACCCAATTCTTGATCTAAAAGTCACTGAAGTTGTATTTCATATTATCATTCTACCCTGAAAAAAATGGTTCAAATATATCACTAAAATCCCCAAATCATTATGACATTCATGTCCATGATTGGGTGTATGTAAACGTCTGACTGCAACTGATCTTTCCACCCACAGTTAGACAACTAAACAGTGGCATCTTAGAATGTACTCAGCTGAATTGCTACAACTCTATTGTCTTTATGGTCTGGAATGGCAACAGCTCTAATGAGATGAATCCATTAACATGCAGCTCTGAGTTTGCAGCAGCTTCAAGTAAAATATATTGCTAATTTGCACATTATGCAATTCAATTAATCCCTTTTCTTGTGAATTTTAGCTATAAGTCAGCTGAGTGTTTTGCACACAGAACCCCTGCAGGCTGTTTACTATGCTTTCTTAGTATTCCGAAGAAAAATTAGACATTTAATTGGTTTCCAAACTGCAGATGAACAAATCCGTGAAATAAAGCCAGCTGGTGGAAGCTACAAAGCATAAAAACTGCTCCACGTGATTAAGCCACTTTCAATACAGTGTGCTATAATTACCTCTTTATTTTACCAAACCATAAAATAAATATTTTTGCATGGCAGGATATTTATGCATCCATGGAAGATGTTTTCAAAGAGCCCAGCCGTTTAAAAGCTGAGCATATTTTGTTGGGGGATGCCTAATTGAGTTTGATGAATATGAGCAATATTTATCCCAGCACTGAAGTAAAATAGCAGAAAGTAATTTGTGCAGCAATAGACCAAAAACTATGCATGTAGGCTATATGTCAGCCTTGACTTGGAGTCACAAATGATGAGAAATATTAGTCATTTGACAGATTTCACAGATGTATTTTAGATAAATATGCTAACTCAATTCACCAAGTACAAAGCTCATAAATGAAATGAATATTTCAGTCAGTGTGAGTTCTGAAGTGCACTTAAATGTTCACTAATTCAAGATATTTGTGCAGAACTGCATAACAAATCATTTTTGGGGATGGTTTTAAGCTTATCCATTATAAAAGACTTCAGCTATTTCCTAAAACGGAGTCTATTCTCTGACCTCTGTCTGCCTTTAGTTCATCAAATATGAATCAGCTTGCAGAAAATGGACCCACTCACCTACATGTGATTCTTTATGAGCAATTCCAGGTGGTTTAAAAGGCAAGTCTGACTGCAGTTTAATTTTAATTCACTTCTTCAGTCGCCCTAATATTAGCACAAAGAACCAGAGCCTTTCCAGTAGAAGAGTTTTACAGAAATCCTACATCCATAAGAGGTTCTTGGTCGGAATCCAAGTTCACACACTGAAATAAAAAGAAACATACCGTGAAGTTGTGAGGCCCTTTGACTGAAGTGCCGTCTTCCAGGTAATGGGTTTCTGTAAAGTTACTAGCAAACAGCCCCCTAAAAAGATAAATAAAGACAAGAAACAATCATAAGGGATTTCATTTAAAAAAAGGAAAAAAAAATCAATCATGTGGTTTTAAGTCATTCCCCGACTGCCACGCCTGCATGGAAGATAAACAGTCTGACACGATTTAACACTTAACCCTGCTTTAGGAACGCAGAAATTGATCTGAGCAGCTGTAGGCACGAAGAAAGAAAACAGATTTTTTTTTTAAAAAGGCTGCAGTGCCGTTTTTTATTAAGACACTTTGGCAACATGGACGCACACCATGACGAAGCATTCAATATCAATCAATAACTCATTCCATCATACAACAGAGCAGTAATTAGCTTAGAGGTTGTTGACAATAGCAAGTAATGAGCAGATAGACATAACGGTGAAGTAATGATTTTCAGTTACAGGTGGGATTAAATAAGTCTTGACAGAAATTTTATGGGATTTTGAAAGAATTTGTTGTGGTTCCTGTAATCCCTGAAGCAGAAACCCAAATAAATTGGGACTTGCATCTATACAAAACTCTATAGCTGAAGTGAACCAGCCATGAATTTGGAAACTTCTGACAAAAGAAAAATTTTTGGAGGGAGACTTCTATTACAGATACATAAGGACTTTTTTTTTTCTTTTTAAAAGTTGTGTCAATTACTTTCTACTCACTGTCTTCAACTGCTTGTCTTGTATTCACATATTGCTCCATGCTCTATGAGATTAAGAGCAATGCAAATCAACAAGAAGATGCATTCTAAAACTGATCTATCAGACTTATTGTTATGTACAGGGGTGTAAAGGAACTGTGGCTCTCTGGGGCCCAGCCCCAGCCTCATGACATCCCTAAGTATGTATACTCTGCCAATGACTTTGTTTAATCTTTGTGTTTTCAAGACAGTGTCAGTCACTGATCAAAGCAGATATTCAAAGAAAAAAAACATTACCAGCGATTATGTCCTAATACAGAACATATTCATTCAAATTAATCACCATTAGATGCAATTAAATCATTTATTTTTTGTCCTTTGTCGTAACACTTTGTTTCAGTTAGAATAGGCTATTTCTGTATCTTTTCTCTGTATACTAGGAGTTTTTTTGGAATATTGAAGTTAACCACACATTCAAAATTTCCATTTTCTGCTGCTTATCTGTGGTTGGGCTGCGAGGGCAACAGGTCCAGGAGGGAAACTCAGATATCCCTCTTCCCAGCAACACTCTCCAGGTCTTCCAGGGGGATCCCAAGGCATTCCCAGGCGAGAGAGGATACATAGCTTTTCCAGCGATTTCCGGGTCTGCCCAGGGTCTCCTCCCAGTGGGGCATGCCTGGAAAACCTACAAAGGGAGGCGCCCAGAAGGCATCCCAATCAGATGCCTGAACCATCTCAGGTGATTCCTTTCGATGCAAAGGAGCAGCAGCTCTACTTTAAACTTCCCCTTGATAATGGAGCTCCTCACCTATCCAAGTCTGAGCCTGGCCTTTCAAACACTTGTATCCAGGTTCTCATTCCATATGTGAGGGTTAGAACACAAATGGACCAGTAAATTGAGAGCTTTGCCTTTCAGCGCAGCTCCTTCTTCACCACCACAGTCAGGCGCAAAGCCCTTGTTACTGTGGACGAGGCCCTGATCCAACAATTCAGCTCCCTCCCCATCCTTCTATCATTCATGAACAAGACTCCCAGATACTTAAACTCCTCTGCTTGGGGCAGAGACTCACCTTCAAACTGGAGGAAGCATTCCACCTTTTTCCATTAAAACCTCAAAACTCCCAATCACAAGAAAGACCAATCCAACAATCCAACAACAATAAACATTGTATAAGGCTTCTTTCCCAATCCTGTTTCTTCTGGTCACACTGTCCTAAATGTTTTAGAAGTAGTCTAATCTAACACAACTGATTTAAAGGAATGATTTACCTCAACAGCTTGTTGGCCTGTTCTACAAAAGCTTGATAATGTTGCATTAATTTAAGCCAGGTGTGTTGAAGTAGACATCTAAAACAAATAGGGCTGTGTGCCCTGAGGACCACTGTTGGGAAACACTGATATAAGAGCTGCTTGAGGGATAATCTATCACGTAAGAAAGCCATGTAAATGAGTCATCCTGTCAATGTCAATATAAAGACAAAAAAGAAGAAATGCCATCACAGCACTACAATAGAGGTAACTGAGTTCTGTTCTTCTCTCTAATGGGGTGGAAGGACACCCAGCCAGAGGGGAACTGTGAATCAACAGCAGAAAGAAAACAATAATTGATCCAAAAGAAGTGGAAACTTTCCCCCTGAGAACATTATTATACTATAAACATCTGTATATGGATTCACTATTTGTACAAGCAAACTCAGTGTGACCATGTACTGTACATACAGCAAGCACATGTTCAGTATTTCATTCTAGGAGATCAGCAGATGGTTGGCTGGTTCACAGCAGAGGAACAAACCTCAGCAGACAGCTGGATTCTCTTACTGACCTCACCACTGACAACCCAGCTGGGAGTTTCAGCTGCAACAACCCAGGGAGAGGGGGGTTATTTTGTTTGGGAGCTGTCAGCATGAAACACAATGCTTCCCCACCCTCAAGTACTCTAAAGAGCCAAAGACCTGGTAATAATCACTGCATCAAAGCAAGGCCAAAGAGTGGAGAGAGCCAAATAAAATGATGTGTTTCTTCAGACTTAATTAGGTCTACTTTCTTGACTGGACACACAAAACCAACATCTGCCCTCGATAGACAACTCGGTGGGGTGGATGTGTGTAACATTTCTACTTTACTGCCTCCCTTTAGGAGGGTGGGTGGGACAAAACATAGATACATGTGTCATCCATATGTTACTGTTTTTTGTGACTTTCTGTGAATGAGAGTCACTCTTTCAAAGTCTTCCTAAATGTAAATGAAATAAAGTTTGAGTCATTCTCCCTAAATCGTAATGGCCACAAATTTCTTTTTAGAAGCAAGAACAGTTTTGGACATTCAAGGTGTAGTTCTCCATTCATTTGCAATATTTAGGTTGAAGCTTATATTTGTTTTTCTTGTTATACCAACCAATTTCCAAAAGAGATTTTAAAAAATCTGACTAAATTGGGACAAATTAGCAAGTTTCACATCTCTGATACACAATAGATGACTTCAAACATCATCCAGGTAACATGACTTAGTGTTGCCTTAAGAACTATTACTTTTATACTTTCATGTGACATTTTTTTATTTGAGAATGCTGTGTGGGGAAGTTTAGGGACCAAAACTACTGGATTAAATTGAAGGAAAAACCTTGGTTTAGTTAAACCCATTGACACCAGATAAAAGAAAGGAATAAGCAATATGTCCATTTCTAAAAATAAAACCTCTGCATTACTGCATTAGTTTAGTACATTAGTGTGGACATTTTTAAATAGATCTATTTTATCCTTATTATTTAAAAAAAGCTTTTTCCTCTAGATGAGAAGGATAAAATCCAGTGAAAACATTAAAATGGCCATGCCAAGCCACATCAAAATACAAAAGAACTTTCTGAAAATGTGTTTTTGTCCTGTCTATCTGAAAGAGCTTCCCAAAACAATGGTATTTTTTTTTCATTCTCTGACATTGTCCAGCATGTCCTCTCAGTGGTTAACCATTTCAGCACACGACCAAAGTGTTATGGCAAGCGGGTCGAGCAAACCAGATAAAAACCCAATTCCACTGGTGTTGTGGTTGTAGCTCATGCACAGAACAAAAAGCAAAAGAGGGCAGCCACAAAGTACACTAATTGTTTTACCAAAATTTTAGTTTTTCCAAGTACAACCTGATGCACTAAAAATTTTGTTTGTTTTCACTTTCACTTTAAGACTTTGTACACATCAGAAAAAGGTTTTGCTAAACATTTAAGTTAATATGAATACAGATCAATCAGCTAAGTTTATTGGGTTTGTCGTGCTGTTGTGGTCTAGCCAAAACCTACTAGTCTAAACAATAAAAAGAAAAGAAAGACAAGTAAATAAATGGTCCTGTTTGTCAAAAAGCTGAAAATTTGCCCATGTTAGGATTTTAAATCTCCTATCTCTGAAAGCCTGAAGAGTGTAGAAGAAGAATGTCTTTAACCCAAGTCAAATATTCCATAGAGAAGAAGTATGAAAACAAACCGAAAAAACATGAATGACATTTGCTATAATGAGTCATCAAAGTGCAGAAATACTAAAGTGAAAACTTTTCACTCAATTCCACCCAGCTGACAACACTTATGGGTGCATTTCATCCATGCTGAGCAAAGAACCACCAGCCTTCCACATTATGTGCTGAATGCCACCAGCCGCCTGCCCCTCATGGCCTCAGCAGCTCACTGTTTATCAATCAGTGGGAAGTTAATGATGCATAGGGAAGGGGTGGGGTCACGCCCCCCCATTTAAAATGCATTACCCACAAGATGAGCCTCCAGCAGGGCTCTGCGTGACTGACAGAGAGTTGGCATTGAGGGAGAGATTTTCCCAATTAATATGACAGAAATGGTCTCAAAGAGAAGGCAGCCCAACATCGGAGCAAGAACAAAAACTGCAAATGTGACACAACAGGGGGTAAATATGTTTGCACTACTTGTTTTCAGTGCACAGAAAACAGATATTTGTTGACATTTCTGCATGTCAAGCCTCTGCACATATTTACAGTCCTGTTTTCATATCGCTGGCCCCAAAACAACTTTTTGAGAGAAAATATACTAGAAGAGAAATTTGATTTGCTTATATCTGAGTTTGACATTGAAGACAGAAAAAAAATGAAGATAAAATAAAACTAATCTTGAATGCCAGCAGCTAAATGTCACTTTTGTTCTTTTTGCATTTTTCTTCTTTCATGTTGCATCTCCTTTTAACAATGTCAGCCTCTTTTATAGAGAAATAAATATACTGACAAATAAAAAGGCTGTGGCGTACCATTCAAACACATTCATATTTATAATTTAACTGATAAAAATGGGGCTGCAATAGAAATTTGTGTTTAAGCATAAATGGAATGGAAAGTTTGATGAATTGCGATGAGAGACAAAACAAACCACAAAAAAATGAGAGTGTCATTCTGTGTTGAAGCCTGCAGGTAACTTCTAAAGAAAGGTTATGCATATCATACCACTAGGCACCCATGAATCTGTGAGCTTTTAGATGCTACTGAACATAAACTGTTAATTACTATTATCTACACCAAAAACGAGTGGAATATTCCCTCCAGGTCAGGGGTCAGTTTCTGCCTCAAGTGAATGAGTTTAAGTATATTAGTACCTTGTTTATACTGGCGATGAAGTGAGAGATGAACAGATGAATCACGGCTTCATCAGGTGGAATGAAGGTGCTGCTCCAGTGATGGTGAAGAGAGCTGAGCTGAAAGGCTAAGCTCTCAATTTACAGGTTTGTTTACGTTCTAACCCTCACCTAATGTCATGAGATCTGAATCGTGACTGAGAGGATGAGATCCCAGATACAAGCGACTGAAATGAGCTTCAGTAGGTAGGTGGGCTCAGCCTTAAGGCAGTATCTCACTGGGCTGCGACTGTTGGAGACAGTGACGACTTATTTTCATGCGGACGGCTTGCAAAACTGTAATCTAGACAGTGCACAATATTTTGTTGGCGCCTCCACCCGGCTCAGCTCGCTTTGTATGCACCCTGGCACCTGCTCCCACATTTATGATTTTTTATCTACTGGAATACACTTCTGAAATTAAGATAGGCAGATTTGGACAAGTTTCTTTTAAATTATTATTCATTATTGGCATAGTTTTTAGGCCGTGTATGATTTCTGTTCAGAACACCTGTGGAAGTGTCAAAATACAGCTCTAATGCTCTTGAGATGGATCGGAGATGCCCGTGACAACTTTGGGACTATTTTGAGAGAAAATGCTGGAGAAGCTCAGAGTAGAGACAATCTTCTCTGCATTGAAAGGAGTCAGATGAAGTGGTTCAGGTATACGATCAGGATGCCCCCTGGTTACCTATCATTGGAAGTTTTCCAGGCACATCCTTCTGGGATGACCATGAGGAATACCAAGAACACACAATAGGGATTTTACATGTCTTTTGGCCTAGTATTTCTGCAGGATTCCAGGGAAGGCACTGGAGAATGTCACTGGGGAGAGGGATGTTTGGGTTTCCCATCTGGTTGTTGCCTTTGTGACCCAATGTTGGATAAGTGGGTAAAAATGGTCGCATGGATAGATGGCAGGATCTATTGATAAGGACCCATAATTCTGCTTCTATTTATATTAGAAATTAATTTTATTATAGATTCTAATTATCTTGTGCTGCTAACCAAATGTCAAACATAAACACACAAAACAAGAGCTGAAGTAAAGGCACATACTGTAGAGGCCTTTTACTTTTTTTGCAGAGTGAATTGAGTTCAGACTGCTTGAGGGACTTTTATTCAAACCTTGGAAGAGCATCAAATGCTAAACAGGCCTGTGTTTAAAGTCCAAGGGGAGATAGAGGAACCATTTTCTAAAAAAAAAAAAGAGGACTTTCTAAAAATACTTTTATCAGGTGGCTTGAAAACAGACTGAAATTTGGGGAAAACATTTCAACAACAGTATGGCAAAAGCTGCTGGCTAAACAGAACTGATCTATACACAGAACGCAGATGACTGTTCCCATTTATGCCCAGTGGGACAACCACTTTTTAAATAACTGAGCTTAGAAAAACATTTAGCGATTTAATATTTTACCCAAGCACCTAAAAAAAAATATCATTTTTCAGTACTACACATGCTGTGACCACTATTGGATCAATGTGCAGCTTTTGTGCACTTTATGTCTCATTAAACTCAGACGTCCTAAAAAGGAACATCTGAACAAACACCAAAGTTAAGTATGATAAATGAAAAGCAAATTAAAACTTTATTAAAAGGCATTTGTCATACAAATTATTCTCAGAGTTTCAATTAGTACTGTACATTATTGCATTTAAAATGAAGGACTTGTGAGGAAATGTGCTTCTAATAATGTTCTTTTACTTTCATGTGGCGAGTGGCAAAAACCCAGCTTCACTTGGAAAATGCAAGAGAGAAAAATGGGATTGTGTGCATGAGAACCTCCTCTTTGAGCCAAAAAAGACCTGGTTTGAGTGTTAGAAACTTTGCTTTTTTCCAGCAAGGGAAGAGGGCCAGTCTTTCTGGCTGTGATCTGTCTGACATCAGGCAGCGTTGCAGGCCAGTGCCAAGTAGAGCAGAGGAGCAGAATTCCCCCTGCTTACCCTGAGCTCAATGCAACTTCCAGCCTACATGAAGCATGTCATGAACAGAATCGCTAGAGCATGCCAGGCAATGACTCTTGCAATAGGAGGGTGGAGAACGGGGGGGAAGAGCAACTAGCATGCAGCACAGGAGTCATGAAGTCAAAATGTGTTTTTTTGTCCCGTGTCAAAGTCAATTGCCCTAAAAATGAAAGCTTCTCGGATTTCATTTACCCTGAGCAGGATTGCTGGGCCCTTATCCCCATTTCAACTCATCATAACAGCCTCATTATGATTCTTTACACCTGTGCGGCATCTCGGGTGGATAATTGGCCAGTGAGATGGTCAAGCAGAATAGCCATTAGCAGCGGTGGCACACAATTACTGCAGTGACTGTCACCTAGAGATTGATGTGGTTAAGCCCAAGGATGCCCTGTGAAATCAATAAAATGTCATCTCTGAGCAATGTCTGTGTGATGGATTACCCCACAGGATCTCAATTACAGAGACGGGATGATGAATACTACCCTAACAATGGCTAGGATAATTGGAATAAGGGCGGAAATGCAACACTAATCTTTGATTAAGTGTGAAAATAATGACGCAAACTGTTCCGAGACACACAAGTCAGTCAGTTATTACAAACAAAAGAAAACATGTTTTTTAATGTTTCAATTTCAGTGCAAAATGCACCATAAATCAATAAGATTGCTGCCCTGTATTTTAAATAAGGATGTGTATTTGGGCTTAGTTTTACAACTGTGACCACTGGATGGACATCTCTGACTGTTTTTGACTAATCTGTGTCACTTTGAGATCACTCATAAAAAGATGGTTCAAAATGCTTTTTTATCATTTGAGAAATATTTCCAAATTAGGAAGGCTGGTGTCAAATCATGAACTGGAGATGATTATTTATGCTTTTATTTTCTCTCATTTAGATAATTGCAAATCACTTTTTTCCTATTTTAACAACTTGATCGTCTTCAGCTGTTCCAAAATGTTTGTGCTGGACTTTAAACTAGAACAAACAGAACTCACACGACCCCTGCTCTAACATTTTTTCACTGCTTATCTGTTAATTTACAATTTTGTTTTAAAGTATTTGTGCTGACTTTCAGAGCTTTTCACCTACAAGCTCCTGAGTGTATTTGTGAATTGGTTAAGCTTCATAATTCATCTTAGGTCTTTAGGTCTTCAAACCAGAAACTGTTAGGAGTTCCTCAGACCCAGAAAGGATTGTGTTTTCCAACTAGTGGCACCTCGCCTAGATGGAACGAACTCCCGTTGTTTATACGATGCATCAACAGTGTTGAGTCTTTTTAAAAAGCAGATGAAGACGTTTTTATATATATCTTATTTATTAATGTGAGTTAATAAATAGACTTTCTAGTCTATAGTTCACCCGCACATTGTGAAATAACCCAATTTACCCTAAAAACTAACATGATGGACACAAAGTGTTTGCTTAAAATCCACATTTTTGATTCTATTTTTAGTAGAGCTACAACTCATGTCTGGAGCTCAGACCCACTCCTAAGACAGACGTGCCGCAGCGCATCATTGCACTGATTTGCCTAATCTTCCTGTAACTTTGGCAGACATGAGAATATTTCTCGACTATTAAATGCATCACTTTGCACACACAAGTGACGCTCCATTAATTCAATGACAGAACATATTTAAGAGTTTCCAATCCAAACAAAACTATAGGCTATGATTGTTGCAGGTTAATGATGTTGCATTGACATCTTGTTACATGACAATCAACCACCATCAAATTAGAGTTACAAATGAATTATCGTAGCCCTCTTGCATATGTATGAGGTTTTTTTTTTTAAAGCTTTACAGTGATAAGCTCTGGTTTGTGTTTCCAAAGCAGCCTTCTGTTCTTAATTTTGAATATGTGAACTTCATAAGAAGAACATACATACACTCAGTAAACTCTGCATTGCAAAAATGACTTTGTAAATGCAACTAAGAAGAACCACACCAGCTGTAGCCACCCAAACCTTACATCTACTTCTTTAAGAATCACATCTAAACCAACAAATCAGCTGCGAATTGGGGAGGAAATGTCAAGTCCAATTTTCTACACTAAAGAAGGAAAAAGAATCACAAAATGTGTTGACTTCTATGGTTGAGAAACTCCAGATCCTCTTACTGCTTTTATTCATGAAAATGTACCAATCTGTGGTCATCTCGTCATTCGATAACGCATCAAAGATGAATT
Organism: Kryptolebias brasiliensis; assembly: GCA_028566095.1. NCBI lineage: Eukaryota > Metazoa > Chordata > Actinopteri > Cyprinodontiformes > Rivulidae > Kryptolebias > Kryptolebias brasiliensis. The sequence goes on from JAOXNZ010000064.1 coordinate 19,135,119, forward strand.
GTAATCAAATGAAATCATCAGGATTTACAACTCCAACCTCCTAAAAGCACCAGATACTTTTGGTCTGAATAGTTCAAACTTTAAAATGATCTGGCTCTTTTTGGCATAATTCATATGAGTCATTTTTGGTCCAAACAAGCCATTTGTTCTTCTTCATCACATGTCACATAGGGGCGACTCATACATGGGAACATTTTGTCTCTTAAAACACACAACACTTTATCCTGTTTCAGTGTGAAACAACAAATGTAACCATTCAAACCAAAGGGCACAACAAAAACCCACATTTAACTCTTTATTTAAAAACGCCTTCTGACAGGTTTGATTTTATCCATACAACAAAAGTTTTAAGTTGTAGTTTCTTGTTTTTACACATAGAATTTCAGAGGGTTTGTTTGTCTCTGTTTTCATTTAACGTCAAGTCACATCTGGCTCTCATTTGTTTGCCTTTCTCTCCAGTATCTGTCACTCAAAATCAAATGCATACGCTAAAAGGTATCCATGACAACAGTCAGCCTTGATATTACATTCACCCGCACACTAATTAATCACAACCAGGCAATCCTGTTTTGTTTCTTCTTGAATGACATAAATAGTCATTTTGTTGCTCATCATATCGCTGATCGCTGAGCGGCAGGAGAAACTAATCTCATGTGAATAATTAAAGGTAGCGGCGTGAACTCAAAACGCTTTACTTCAGGTTAAATTGAATAGGAAGCTCTTCTGATGCTGACAATTGCAATTAACCAAGGGATAGCCATCAAACATAGGAGAAAAACTGAAAATCTTTGCATTTTGTTCCAGTTTTTCTGTTTTTCTCTGAGGAATTGTCCAGTGACATTGTTATGTGAAACTAATTAGATGCCAAAGCAGCAGTCTCTCCAAACACCTTTTTATTGATGTGAATCACTACAGGGGAGATCCTTCATCCTTTTCCTCTCATCCTATCTGCCCCCAAGGCTTGTGTTCTTCTATGACGAAGAGCGTGTCTCAGTTCTGGCTCTTCATCTCTCCCAGGACGAGCTGTGTGTGTCATTGTGCAGGGGAGACAGAAAGTGTGTCCCTGGTTGTGCGTGCTGCATGTGCTGGTAGCTCTGTGTCTTATACACTTCTGTGTGGGAGCATTGATGTGTGTGTGTGTGTGTATAGGCAGGCGGGCTGTGTTTGGCTTCCACACAGAGCGAGTTCAAGGCTCACAGATCACGCAATACATTCTGTTCTTTCAGCGCTATCAGCAAACCACAACAAACCCCCATCTGATTTCTTAAAAGTCAGAGCATCCTGCGTTGGAAAATCAGAAATCAGTTACAGAACTTCGATGTCCTACTTAAGTATTTTTCAAACGTTTTACCAAAAAATGTTTTAAAAGGAGCGGAACGGTTTCAGTAAAACTCCTTTCTGCTGTGAAAAAAACTCAGTTTACAACAATGTCTGGAGGTTAAACAAAGACACTAAGCCTGGAGAAAGCTGCTGGACATGAAGGGATTGGGAGAGGATATGACAGCTGCCACAAACAAAATTAAACTCAGCTCTTTGTGCCTAGATGGCGATAGAAATCTCAACAAAAGAAATCTGACAACCCTGGGACCAAATGCAAGTTATATTAAAGGCCTATTTTTCCTTGAAGGAATGCACGTCGCCCACTACCTTTAAAGCCAGAGTTTTAAACTAAGATTATCTTATGTTAAGATATGACAGGATTGTAGCCTTTTGACATTGAAAACAATGTTAATTATGTGATATTGTAAAATGTCATGCTCAGAGTATGTGCTATGAATCACTCTCAGCTACTACAGTAAAGTTTAGCTCAATATCTGTCAAATAGACGAATTTATAGCCATTTTTGTGTTGGCTTATATTTATTAGCTATGATGGCCATCTTGAATTGGACTGACTCCAAAATCAGTTGTAGATGCACAGCCAATGGTTACTTTCTGATAGTTGTATTAAAATCCATCCAGTGGCTCATGAGCTCTTTTTCTAGCAGACAAACAAAGCTGGCTCTAAATACTTATTGGCAAAATTCAAAACAAAGATCTTGCACAATTTGTTAGCGCTCAAATTTGTGTTGGGGATCAGTCTCAGCTACTACCAAACCAAACCGTAGCTCAATATCTGTAAAACTGACTGAGCTATAGTCATTTTTGTGTTTTATAAGGTTTTTTGAGAGGTGGGTGATTAAATGTCTTGTCTTTGTGAATTTGGTAAAAAAAAAACTTCACGTATTTTGTAAGATCAGGAAAAATTAAAAGCCCACTGGTGGACACTGACTTGATTTAATTATTATTTCTTTCACCCAAGACAAACAGAAACAAACAAACAAACAAAAAAAAAAAAAGTGGAACACGCAGCTTCAAGACAATAAACTGCTTCACACACTTCTCTGTCTGTTTTCCCCATAATTTCTTGCTTTGTTTGTCTTCCCAGATCATTAAGTGAATTAAGGTGAAGAATGGGGGGAGGTAACACAGAGAGGGTGAATGAAAAGTCATTTTCAGCAGGGGTCATGTTAATACAACAACTCTGGGCAAACTCATTAATTAAAATGGTTTACCAAAGAACCGACACAAAAAGGAAAAAGGTCGAACATCAACTGGATGTTCACTGCAGCCTTGTAATCTAGCTAATGAGCAACAAGGGAACTTCAAA
>JAOXNZ010000064.1:19154887-19165352 GCA_028566095.1 Kryptolebias brasiliensis
GCTGAAATGAGTTTTCTCCGCAGGGTGTCTGGGCTCTCCCTTCATATATATCACTTCTGTCAGTGACGCTGCTGCACAGACAAGCACGACCACACACACATAACCTTTTTCCTCTCGTGCTGCACTCACACCAAGGCACAGAAAGACAAAAAAAATAAATAAAAAATCCTCTTGTGTTTTGTTTTTTTCTGTTATTCTGGGACACACACATTTAACACATGAAGTTTAACCAGGGTCAGCTCCAGCAAAGAGCACCGTTCTGGGTTAAGTCATCCATCACCTCTTGTGAAAAAAAGAATGTCAAGTGGATCATGAGAGAATGTGGAAGTGCAACACTTAAGGTTAAAGGCAGCAGGAGCCTATTTTCCATCCTGACAGGTTTCTGTTTGCGTGATTAGACTTGCAAGCACAACAGTTTTAACAATAATGGAAAATACACATGCTGTACTGCCTAGTGGTATTAATATTATGATTGCCCACAGCCAAAAACCAAGAGGCGAGTGATAATGTTTTTCCCCTTGCCATGAGCATGGGTTTGTGTGTTCTTTTCACAAAATATATCATGAACCACTGGATGGATTTCAATAAAACTTGCAGAAATGTAATCATTGGACATACATCTACAACTGATTGACTTTTAGAGTCAACCTGATTCAAGATGGCCACCACAGCCAAATGACGTTAAACACTAAAATGGCAATAATGTAGTCATGAGTGACACTGACACTTCACAGATTTACTTCTACAGCTGATTAACCTTTGGTGCCAACTTAGTTTGAGATGGCTGTCACAGCTACCTTAGAAAACACAAAAATAGCTAAAAACTCAGTTTTACAGACAATGAGCTAAAATGTGATGTGGTAGTAGATGAGTCATTCCCGACGCATGCTCTGTATGACATCTTGCAATCTGGTGTGAGATTGGGTTTGACCAAAACATCAGGTGAGATGTGTTCCTTCATGGATCACTAAGCCTTTAATTAAAAAGGCATTATATATTTAAATGAGCACTGAGATTCACCTTTGTTACAAGTTTTCTCTAATTGACTGATCAGAGACTTGTTTTGTTTTTTTGGGAGGTAATAAAATCCCAAAGAAACCTTGTAGCAATTTGTCTGTTTGGTTAAACCACAACAAATTAATTCACAAATGAATTGAGTCAATAACACAAACTAGAAGCTCAGGTTTTTATCTTTCTGGCTGCCGTGAATTTTTATTTATCCAGTCTGGGATTAGAACTACAAACAGACAAGAGGATCAAATTTTAAATGTTTCATTCAACTTTTAGGAGGTCATATTGTGTTTACTTCTTCTTGTGATGTTGCCCAGCTGTCTGCAGTTGAAATATAAACTTAAACTAAAAAGGAAATACTGACACTGGGGGGACACTGGGAAACAAAACAAACTAAACTCAAGGAACAAACAAGGAATAAACAAGGAAAAACAATAAGAAGGAAATATCCATCACAAGAACTGTGTATTATCTGTATTTCTTTCTCATTTATTATTGAATTTAGACAATAAAAAAAGATTAATTAAAACTGTAAGCTTTGCTAATTTGCCCTCGAATTTCAAAGGCGATGTTGGAGAAACCTGATTTGGTACAGTTTAGATGGGATTTCAGTCATGTATAAATATTTTTTGCTTTCATTAACCCTAAAAGTTTTTTTTGATGTATTGTAATATTGTAATGTCTGCCCAAAATTTAATCAATTACATGCTGGAAACTTTGTCAATAACAGCAAAAGCCATAAAACAACCCTTTCAATTCAGTCAACTTTTTAGTCTGTATTTTATTGGAAACAGTACAAAGACAAGATATTAAATGTTGTTTGGAAAGGATGTCTATTTTGATTTGAAGCCAGGGCAATGTTTCCAAAAAACTGTGAAAAAAGGGAATATTATTCTCTGTGTTTCATCAGTTCCTCTTTGAACAAAACTTTTCACAACATTCTACGCTTTTGAGAACTAGGGAGATTGTCTAATCACATGCAAAAAAAAGTCTGACTGTGTTTTTATGACCTTTATATTATGTGCTAATTTATAGCCAAATGTTGTGTCACCTTTTTGTCTCTCCTGCATATTTCAGGTTTTTCACAGATTAACTGGATCATTATTTGTCCCTTTAGAGACGTGAGAGTAACTCATTTCACAAACCTTATATTTCATTTATAACTCCTTTTATCCAAAATGCTCTCCACTGAGAAACACATTGTGGGGATGCAGGGTTTAGCACTTTGCTCAAGGACACCAAACCAGCAATTGGGGTTTGAATTACAGAGGGGAAAGGGAGGGTTTGACCACCGTAATTAAGACTTGGACCCTCCCAAACGAGGCAAAAACAGCAGGTTGGGGGAGGGCTGAATTTCAACATTCTACAATACCTGTAATCATACATTCTGCATTTTATTTCTCATTAACATGAAAAAATCTGATACTATGATTTATGGCCCCTCTAAACTGAACCGTACCAACTTATAACACTGTTGTTACATAAACCTCCTTTCACTGTCAATTCCAGCATGACCAAAGGATAGTTTGACCAAACATTGGGTCAAACCAACCTAATTGTTTTGAGACAGTGATTGGGTCAGAGATGAGCCGTGCCATTCTTCACAGTCCGCCATTTTAGAAGTTGACATGATCTCTGCCCTAAGATGTAATAAGTAAAGGTAAGACAGTGAAAAAAACTTAAGAGACAATGTTAACCCCGGTTGGCTTTGTTAACAACTTCAGTTTAAACTAGCCATTGAGTTTGAGTTCTGACACTAATAGAGGTTAATGCCATCTAGCTAACACCAACCCATTTTAATCATCTAATGAGACAATTTTTGGGGTTTTTCTTTTTTGTTAAACTTTTTAGTAGCTCTAATGCAACATATTGCTCATTTTAACCTATTTTCTGGGTAGAAAACCTAACCCAGGATGCTGGGTCAAGGTGATAACCAAACTCCATTGATTTAAAACTACGCAGGGTTGGCTTGGTCCAGATTTGACCCAGTGCCGGGTTACAAATTAGGTTGTTTTAACCCAGTGGTTTTTAGTGTGTGTACTTATGCCCACCTGAGATTTGAGTTGGCTGACTGGCTTCCATTCTCCTTCAACAAGCTGAAGAGGCACTGTTGTCTCGTAATGTTTCTGCTTTGCTGTTACTCCATGTTGAACAGCTGACCTCAAAGGATTCCCTGAAAAAGAAAACACGAAAACAACATGAGGATGGAGAGAAAATTTCTAGAGAGTTCGCTGTGCCAAATTTTCCTTAGCAACTGCAAACAAAAGTTCACAAAAGGAGGTATATTTTAAACAACACTTATAAATAATTCCTCCTTGCCATTAATCCCACGCGCTGTGTTAATTAATAACATCAGAACACAACCTGACAGTTCAGCTGCCTCATGTGTCACTTATACACAATTACACTGTTTTTATGTGTCATGGCTTTAATATCTCACAGCCCACAAGTAATGCTTTTTGAATGTATTTGTTTTGTCTTGCCTAACAATTATCTATGATGACATGCTGGGCAAATGTCCACCTCCTTTTAAGAGGCCATCAGCTCTGGGAAAAGATTTAGAGAAACTAATAAAGAAACACTAGCTCATTCTGAGCTCTGATCTGGTGCATTCACTGAACATCCAGTGGCCTCCATGGGCACCAGATCTCAATCCAATCGATCACGTTTTGGATGTGGTACAACGGGAGACTCACATCGTGGATGTGCAACTGACAAATCTGCAGCAACAGCATGATGCCATCATGTCAATATGGACCAAAATCTCTGAGGAATGTTTCCAACAACTTGTTGAATCTATGACATCAATAATTAAAGCCCTTCTGAAGGCAAAAGCAAGTCAAACCCAGTACTAGCAAGGGGTACTAAATAAAGTGGCTGGTGAGTGTATATCTTTGCTCATATTTGGTGTGTTTTCTCACATGTGTGATTGGCAAATGAGCAGTGATAGAGTCTTGTAAATAATGACCTTTTCTTGTGTGTGATGTAGTTTGTATTTTAGAATTTGATCAACACTTTGCTCCACCTGATGCTTGCTACCTCATTAAGAGAGCTTTGATGGGCGTGTTCACTATTGACAAACTGTTTGACCTGAAGAAAGATCCACTTTGGATCAAACGTTGTCAAATAAATCTGCGCTGTGCTGAGGAATAAGTGTGCGGGCCCTTATTCATTCATAACTGTTCAAAACCATAACCAGCAGATTGTCACGCAAGCTGCACACGTCTCCATAGTTGAGGAACGGAAAGTTTTTTGCAAAAAAAAAAAAAGAAAAAAAAGAAGGTTGCTGCTGCTATGATATTTTCTAAACACTGGGGTTGTTTCCAGGATGCAGCGTTGGGATTAGACATAGCTGTAGGGCATTGTTCCCCAGCATGCTTTTATCTCCTCTCTTACTGTTCTGACAGGCTGTTAACTGAGCATTTGAATGGCTACAATACACTGAGCTCTGCTGTGTCGCTCATTTATGAGTATTTTCACCCCTAAATCCATCCCCAAGCAACTATAGAATAGGAAGCTGTAAGCAGCCACGACCCAACGCAAACTCTTAACTGGAGCGGAAGCTCTCTAAATTGTACAAATCATGAGCAGACACAGTGGTGAGCTTCTGGAGAGGGGACGCTGCAAACAGGGTTTCTGGAGTAATCAGCCTCCTGCAGCGGGAAGTTTTTTTTTTGTTGTTGTTGGAAGGGTGTCTCAGAAGAACTCCAGGGGTTTTTAGTGCCATTTGTTTTACTGCAAACATTTTAAATCAAATGTTTGCTTGTTTTTTTGTTGTTGTTGTTTCCTAGAGATGTTCCATCAAGCGTTTCCAAACAGCAGGGAAACAAATTAAGTCTGAGGGTGAAGTCAGCTGATTTGTGAAGTTATAATTAATGCCACTTTTTAAACTTTACTCCATCTTAATATTAAGTCATGTTTTCAGTGCACATAAACATAGAAGTTCACCCAAGGGAAAACAGTCATTGTAGATTATTGCTAGCAGACTGAAGGTTCCTCAAGGCTCACATTGCTTGTGTCTTCATTTACGTGACTCATCCAACTAAATTGCTGAGTCTGCTTATAATCCAGCATTAATAACCCAGGTCAGGCAAAACAGCTCCCCAGCTGAGCTTTGCTCTGCTTATCCTCGTGAGGAAACTACCACTGCGGAGTTCATCACGAAGCCATTTCGGCTGATAGCGGAGAGCAAGAGGTGACCAGCTCAGCAGTCCTCACCCAGCTCCAACCTGATGACGAGAAGCAGGCTCCCGTGAGGACGGGGACAGCATCACGCACACACCAACGGGAGCTGCATTCTCGCCTCATTAGTCCCAGAAAACCACACCATCTGAGGGAGGCGGCCATGCTGAGTAAGGGAGCGCGCAACAAGCTATGAGAAAAGTACAAATGGATAAACAAATGTTGAGAGGAAAAACACATTTTTGACAGAGAAAGGTCAGGTCCACATTGTGGTCAAGCTGATTTATGAGGCAAATGTGCACATGGATGGAATAGCCACAGCTCCTTTTCAATAAACTTTGATGATGAGATTCAGAACCGTACAGCATTTGGGTTCTTTACTTCAAAGTCTGCAAGTGAATAACTATTTTGTTAATGTGGTACGCTGTGAGGTTCAATTCCTGCTTGTAAATGGAATAATATTAGTGGAAACTGTTTCAAGCTCATTTCTTTTCCACATGCTCAGCGGAGACGTTTGGTATAGCTGGAGGACTGTATCTGCAGCGTGTAAAATGGCTTTTGTTGCTCGAATGTTATAAGAGCAACTGGGAGCATTAAGGGAGCGGTAAAAGTGGCACCAGAGCCCCAAGCTTTATTTATATGTTCAATAAAGGAGAGTGTAAACAGAGGTCTTAATAAAGCAGAGTTCTGGCCATAATCACCTCCCTTTATGCTCCAGTGTACAAGGTGAGCTTGTTCGATTTATATGGCCTCAGTTAAGTCAATGCAAGGTAGGAGGACTGTATGACTCTGTGTGTGTGGACATGAGGATTGAATGTGTGTATTTGCTTGTAGGTCAAAGAAACATGATACAGTTCTGACTGTAAAGCAATAGGTGGGATTTCACTTTGGGGCATTGTTAGGGCAAAATGACACCTGTTATCTACTTTTTATATGTAAAACCATTATTTTATTTTACAGCATAGTAATACAGTACACAGCTGTCTCGGTGAAGCTTGTGAAATAAAATATTTGCTCTATAAATATGACAATTTTTATGCTTTTAAGTTTCATTAAATATGACATTACAGCCAGGTCCAAATCTATGGGGTTGGATCTTGTATATTAGAAGGGTTTGATAAGAGATGAGGCACTTTTGTTCAAATGGCTTAAAACCTTGGTAAAAACTAAAATTCTTAGACATGCATTTTAAAATGCAAGTAAAAATAGTTGAAACATCATATTAATAATTAGGTGTAATTTACTTTTGGTCATATTTTCCCAGTTTTAACTTCAACCTAACCTTGTGAGTATTGATCTATACTTGTTTGGCGGGAAGTTATTGATGTATTGTGGAAAACCTGGAGGCCTAATAAGTCTTCATCCGGGATCTTTTGAGCTTGTAGTGGAGACTGAACTTGACTGGTTTTGTAGAGTATCTTACATGCAGCGTATTGCGACTTTTGCCATTTACAGATGAACTTAAAGCGTCTCATGTCGTGGTCTAACTAGCTAGGTTGGAACAATTTTGCTGGCAAAACTATCTGCACTTAATTTGGAGAATTAAAGTTTTCTAAATGTATCTGTATGATAAATTATTTTTCATGACTGTTCCTAAATTAAAGCTTCTTCAGAGCCAATTAGCCAATGGTCTCAAACAAGAATAGATGACTCTCATTTCTTTGCAGATCTTAAAACATCCAGCCTTTCTCCAAATCCAGTTCTTTTTTTATTCTCTCAATATTTTTCACCAAAACAACTTTTTGGCATTATTGAACCCCAAGGCCTTTTTTCCCTGGAACCAACCATGACTCTGTCCTTGATGGGCAACCATGTAATAATGCTGCTCTTTTCATCTGCAGACTTGATGAGGCCTTGCCCCCCTGCCTGCACACAGCCCCTCTCTGAGATGGGATGAATACATCAATAAAGAACACTCTGAACAATATTCACTCTCGGCCTGATGACTGGCACAGCAAAAGCACACAAGGGCACATTCCAAAGTCACTTTGACAGCAATTCAATACTAGATTTTAAATGAGAATCAACACCTTTGGCAGCCTGAAGGAGACTCTTTGACAAGTAAATATCTCTGAATGGTAAAAAAAAAAAAAACCTTCTGTGGACACTGTCAGTATTGGACAGTTTGCAAAGTAACTCCAAACATTTGCACAAGTATTATACTTTTAAGTTTAAAAAAACAACTGAAGAATTCAGGACCTATGCTTGGAAGTAATTTGTAATAAACCTTAAACTGGAGCAACAGAATAAAGAAATGACAAAAAGTAGGAATGACTCATAACCTGAAGCATTTAACATTATCTATTAAACACACAGAGGAAGTGTGAAGGCATGAACATACAACATCTGATGGCACTGTGTCACAAGTGATCACTAAAGATGAGGACAGAGGCCTGAAACAGCTGAATAAAGACTGCTCTACTAATTGAGATGGACAATAGTTTAAAAACAAATGCAGAAGAAATACAGAAAAGATTAATTACAATGTACTAAAAATTAAGATTGTATTTATAATTATACAGTGTGTAAACTTGTAAGCAACCTAATAATGTACGTGTATTGTTTTATCTTTAATCTTTTTTAATTTACATATTCTTTCTATGTTTTACTATTGTTGTGTAAAGATGTGTTGGAGGTAAACTCTTCCTCCAATATAAATAAAAAGCCTCAAATCAAAGGAAAACATCTGCAGTTTAAGCTTGTATTTTTTATAAAACTTGATGCTAGATACTAGTTACTAGATCTCAGCAACATCATGTTTAGCTTTGGCAACTACAGAACACAAAATTTTTAATTAATTTATCAGTTCCCACTACAGTGATCGTGTCATAATTCTTGACAATTATTTTGTAACTATTTTAAAAAAATTTGACTTAAAATAGATAATGAACTCAAAACATATTTTCCATTGTAAAAACTTGCAAAAAGAATCATGCAAAGACATGTCCTACACTATTAAAGAAGACGGTATGGTTGCATGGAGGACTTGTAATTGAGTAAAAGTTGATTTGGAGCTTTAACCTAAAAAGACCTGAATCTCAAACCACTAGAAAGAAAACCAGACATACTGCACACATGGGATTCATCAGAGCTGAGTAATGAATTTAATTTGGACAGCTTTAAGATGAACTATAGTAAAACGTGCAAAGGAGAAAAAAAAAAAAGAGTCTCCTTGGTTCCATATGGAAAAGTGTTCTTTATGAAGCAGATCTGACAAAACAATCACCTTTTCTGCATTAAGAGTATGTGTCTGCAGTCTTTAATCAGTGGACTGAGCAGATATGGGATGAGATCCAGCAAAGCTTCTAAGCCAAAATTTACTTTAAACATCAGCTCATGTGGAGGGAAAACTTGGCTAATGTTTGTGGCTATTGTTCATATATTAATGGTCAATTGACAGGCATATCACGAACTCAATTTATCCCTAATCAGAGCAGGCAAATGATGTTAATTCAAACAGAATGGTGATTGGGAACATAATGATAAATTACGCAATGAAAAGAGCCATCAAGCAGACATTCAATCAAAAATGACCTCGAAGAGAAAAGACAGAGAACTTTTATGGCCTTGTCTTTCTTTCTTCTAGCTATTTGCCTGTAAACAGTTCAAATATAGTTGTTATTTACTGTCCTATTTAGTTTTTGTATAAATCAATTCTTATTTATTTATTGGTTTTTTTTTGGCTTTTTATTAATTTTTTTGTCCTATTATGGCATATCATGCATACCATATAGAGAAGATGGCTGCCTACATGTGCCAGAACAGATTTGCTCTACAATAAGGATATCTCAAAATGAGAATCCTAATTGCATGATTTACTTTATTGAATCAAGACTGAATCTGAATCTAGCATCAGAGTAGGCAGGTCACATTGTTGTAATAGCAACCTTCAACCATCAGGACTTTTGTGTGAATCGGTGCGTGAATTATTATAAAATAATAATAATAAAAATAAATGAATAAAAAAGTGTTCATGTTATGTGGGTGTATATGTGCTAGTTTGTCACCTGGAGATGCACAGTTAAGAGTGCCATGAACGGTAGAAGGCCCACCATCTACATCACCCAAGAGCAGAAAGGACAGGTGGATCCAGCCCCAGAAGGCAGCAGCAGCTCCGGGCAAACAGACACCGGGCACCACCCCAAAGCAGCCGTGTGTCCGCACAGAGGTAGGTCGTCAGCGAAGTACAGGGTCAGCAGCCCCCAGGACAAAGAGGTACAGGGAGAGACGCAGGGCACCACCTCCTGCCGCGCAGGCCAAGCCTGGGACCCGACCCCCCAACGGCCCGGCGCCCACACCAGCCCCTGGCAGAGAAACCGCCCGGCACCAAGCAGGGGGGGGGGGGGCCCAGAGCCCCCAACACACCGGGCAGGCACCAATCCACCGCAGCAGCCGGAACCCAGAAGGACCAAGGTGAAAGGGCATATAGCCATCCCCCTTGTTGAGCCTTGGTTGAACAGATTTAAAATAATTATTTTTAAAAAATGAACTAATGAAATAGTCTTGACAAAAGGACAGAACCTCTAGAAAAGACTGAAAATAATTTTACCACAAAACACGTTAAACTGTGTCCTTCTAATCAGTCAGTCTGCCTGTTGAAAGGGTGACAGGTAGTCACTGTGCTGTTTGGTGTCATGGTGTGTATCACACTGAACATGGAGCACAGAAAGCCAAGGACAGAGTTGTCCCAGGAGCTTAGAAAGAAAACTGGCATTATGTTAAAGGTAAAGGCTATAAGACCATCTCCAAGCAGCTGGATGTTTCTGTGACTACAGCTGCACGGATTATTCAGAAGGTTAAGGTCCACAGGACTGGAGACAACCTCCTTGGACATGGACACAAACAGAACACCTTCTAAAGACATTAGAGGTGAACTCCAAGGTCAAGGTTCATCAGTCAGCTCTGTTTGTACAGGTACATCCGATGACTACTTTCTGAGTTTCATTAAATTCAGTCCAGTGGTTCATGAGATATTTTGCAAACAAGCACACACACTCAGGCAAAAACATTATCGCCCTTTCTCTTTTGGCGGCAAGCAATAACATTTCTGTGCTGAGTGGGAGTGAACATCTCAGCCTGGTCACCATGATTTCAAATCCAGTCCTCCTCCCTGTAACTAGTTAGACAACAGGACTAAAGCACTTAAACCACTGGTTGTTTCATATCTGCTCACTGGTGTAATATCAGTTTGTCTTGTTGTGTAGTCTTATTGGCCTAATACTCAATTTTTCATATATATATATATATATATATATACACACACACACACACC
>JAOXNZ010000064.1:19226556-19236693 GCA_028566095.1 Kryptolebias brasiliensis
GAGAGGCGGGGGACACCCTGGACAGGTCGCAAGTCCATCGCAGGGCCACATAGAGACAAATGAGACAACAACCATTCTCACTCTCACTCACACCTAGGGACAATTTAACAGTTACCAATTAACCTAACATGCATGTTTTTGGTCTGTGGGAGGAAACCGGAGTACCTGGAGTAAAGAGAACATGCAAACTCCACCTAGAAAGGCCCCAGGCCGGGATTCGAACCTGCAACCTTCTTGCTGGGAGGCGACAGCTCTAACCAGTACACCGCTGTGCCACCCTGTTTTATACTAACTTATGCTAATTTGAAAGTCTGCTTTCATTTTAAAGGCTGTTCAAACCTGTCATTTGCAATTTTCTTGGGTGATTTGACTGCAGGTGGTCAGCTCTGACTGGTGGTGTTCACACCTGACCGTTTAATGTGTATCCCAAAATGTTTTTGCAATCAGATGTCATTTTCCTGCTCTGTATGCAGATACAGGCAGCCAGTCCGCCTGCATGAGACAGTTAAGTTCAGGAACTTATTTTTCCTGACAGAATTAAGTCACTCCGTGGGTTTGCTGCTGTTCAGACAAAAGTAGCACTTGGCATTTTTGAAGTTCCTCTTATGTTTCAAATGTCCAATGTTTTGTCTGAAAGGGGGACAAGCGTGAGATGTTCAACTCTGTCCGCGACATGATCTACGACCTCATCGAATGGAGGTCCCAGATTCTGTCTGGCACGCTCCCGCAAGACGAGCTCACTGAGCTCAAACAGAAGGTCACCTCTAAGATAGACTACGGCAATAAGTGAGTATCCAGTTATTCTAGTTGTTTTTCCTCTCTATGGATTATATCCTTTTATCCTCATGTCTATCTAGAAAACTTACTCCTGCTGGGATAGGTCAGCACTGTCAGTCTGTAGAAAATGACAGGTCATCACTTGAGAACAAACTGGGGGGGATTTAGCTTCAGCAAAATGAAAGCTGTCATGGTATCTGCAGTGAGACAAGTAAATCATTTGAAAATGAAAATTGTGAAGCTTCATTTTGCAGCTGTAATGAAACTTTAAACCAGTGGCCAGGTAGAAAAATTGCCTCTGCAGAAGCAGATACTGATGAGCTGATGAGTGCTGGCAGACGGCATGCTGTTGTCTCCGAGTCCCCCTGAGAGTGAAATAAATCTTGGCGTATTTTGATACTTGTTAAATAACCCTCTTCTTTTATTATGCCAGATATTTAGATCTTGATCTGGTGGTCAGAGACAAAGATGGAAACATACTGGACCCAGAGCTCACCAGCACCATCAGCTTATTCAGGGCACACGAAACAGCCTCCAAGCAAATAGAGGACCGGATCCAGGAGGAGAAGGTAAGCTTGTCCGGTCTTCCACTTTGACCACATTCAACTAAACTTGTGTTTTTAATCCAGACAGTATATTAAAGAAGAATGAGAGCCCAGTTATAAGCAGTGTGAATGGGCACGGTACAAAAAGCGATCTTGTCCTTTTTGCCTCATTGAATCTCAGCCAGTCAGACAGGTCCAATTACCATGTAGTAAGGAAAAATGAATCCCTGCACTTTCTACAGTCATACCAGAAAGGTGGCATAGAGAAATAAAGCGTTTTTAAACATTTATTCAACAAAAATATCAATAGATGTAACAAACCAAATAATTACATAAGCAGAAACTTGTATCGCTGCCCTTTAGATTTGGGTTTATTTCACCTTCCTGACAGATGGCCTGACATTGGTTTCAAGCGCTCGTGTGTTGCAGGGTTTTATAGTTGAATCAACAACTGCAAGCTGCCCTTTTTCTAAGGAGGTGTAGCACCTTTATATCAAAACATTTTAGCCTTTAAAATTCACAGATAATGAGGTTTTTTCTGTCTACTGTAACTGTTGCTGTAGTTCAGAGCACCTTAATCCAAATTTATTGCCTTCATTTTTATTGGAAAACTGCAGTTTTGCGTTATTTTGCTTTTAGGGGGACTTTTCCTTGAATGTCAGTAATGCAGGTTAATCTCACTAATTGTCTATGAATGTACTTTTACACTAACAGTTAACCCAGACATTTTCAGAGGTCATTAAAGGTGCCTAAAACTGCATAAAAATGGTTCTAATGTGATGACACAGCCAGTCTGTGATAAGCTTACAGTCATTTAAAGTAATACTTACTTCCACTCATTTAAAATCTTTATAAACCTAACACCACTAGTTTATTTTTTATTTTTAAGGCATGCAGTCTTTTCAAGGACATTGACAACAATAGAGTGAGTCTGAATACACAAAATGGTACTGCACCAGCAGCCACAGTTTTTCTAGGAAAATAACATTAATACATCTTTTCAACACAGCACAAGTCTGAACTTTGCACAGTCACATGAACAAATGGGCAGATTGAAACATTGACTAAACAAATAAAAGGCCTGTCCAAACCTTTTTTTATTATAAGCTGCAGCTCCTTAGCAGAAAGTACCAAAAAAAAAAAAAAAACCCTATGAAATATCTCTGTTGCTTTTTGGCTGCCTGTCTTGACTCACACACACAGTACACAGCAGTGTGCTGGTAGGAGAACAATAAGGTGGAACTTAATGCTTCAGTCCAATCAGAGATATCACATATTGAATACTTGATACAACTCTAAACTGTGATTTGTAGATATTCTAGTTTTGGAGAGGATCTTACTGTGTTATTAAACATTGTCATCTGGTATTATCATCAAGTCCAGTTCTTAAATGATATCACACTGAGCTGTTTGTTTCAGTGATAAAGTTCATCTTGTTACCCAGCTATGATGACCTCTTGGTTTGTTTGGCTCAAAAGATGGTCAGAGTGTTCAACTATGAGCCAAAACGGGGGAGGTGGAAAAGAAACAAAGAAACTGAATGCCAGCCGATGTTTTTGGATCAACAGTGACTTTAAAATTTACACATCAAAATAATAAACATAAACAGCACTGCAGCGTTTGGGTGTTAAAATATCCTAATAATCCCAAATATCCTCCAATCCAATACTCCTTTTTAGCTCATTTGTTTACCTAAAGCACTTATTTACCTTTCCAAAACAGGTCATTATTTTTTATGGGTCATTTTTTACTTGATATAAACTTGGCACAAAAGTAAAGAAATTTGTGTTTGGTTGGTTAGTTCTTTGCTGCAACAGTACTTCTTAGCATTAAATCCTTTACTGTTGGAAAAGCTGTTTATTTCCTCTTAATTTGTGTCACATTTGTTAAGAAAATGTATTTGTTAGGGTTGAGCAGCAGACCCGCGCCCATGAAAATTTTCTTTGCCAATCCTAAACATCTTGTTCTGCTGTTGACTCTTGTTTGGTGTTTATTGGATTGGATGATTGGAGTCTGGAGAAATGAGACATGTTGGCAATTTAACAATTTATTCATTTAACAAACAGGGCCTCAGTAGCATGTGGAAGAACCATGCACAGCCACAGCAGCCTGGCATCTCCTCCTCATGCTGCTCACCAGCTTGGTCACACACCGCTGTGTGTCATTTGCCGTAAATTGATGGTAACGCTGGAACAAACGGCACACCCAAACTGATCCTACGGTTGTTCACTGGGGTCGAGGTCAGGACTGCAGCTCGCTCCATCCTCTCCGCTCCTCCACTCTGGAGGTAGTCTCTGATAAACCCCCGTTCTGTGGGGGACAGTCAGGCACCTGAGGTACCAGAAGCTAAAAGCAAGAGTCCATCACAGAAGAAGCTGTTTGGCTCAACCCAGATACTGAACTCTGCTGCTCAACCCACAAATACAGTTTCCTAACAAATGTGACGCCATATAAGAGGAGATAAACAGGCTTTCCAATGATATAAGATTTATTGTCAAGAAGCGTTGTTACAATAAAGAAAAAATCAACCAAACACTATGTGATGTAAAACTTTGTATAAAAATAAAAGAAAAATGTTTTGCATTAGTTTAGAAGTTGTTTGCTTAGTTTTCTCATACTGATGAGATCTAACATTATTCTCCACTCTTTCAATCTTGCTTTATTAATTTTTTTTTTAAAAACTGCTTTTCTCTCCTCATTTCTAGAATTATGTTACAATCTTTGTCTGCAACACCCCAGAATGTAGCTTAGTCAAATAAATGATCAAGGACAGAGTCTACCAAGTGAAAGCTGCTTTTTAAGGATCAAAATTAAAGTTTACGAAGTGCATGTGAATGTTTGCAAACTTCTAGCCTCATTTTGCACTTTTAATTTATGACACTTTTTTTTCGTATTTAATCTGAAATGGAGAACTGGCATTGGCACAACTTTAGTGTTAAAGTGGGAACAGCGGGGGTCCGCTCCTGGCTTACAAAAATGCCTGACTGCTTCCTCAAAAAGCCAGGAACTCAGCCAGATTTCCAATCTACCTGGCTCTTCTGTGGTGTCTCACACCTGAATGCCAGTTGACAGAATGCAGAAAGGTCCAGGTGTTAAATGCCCTGCAGTCATTGGATTTCATCTTATGGAACCTTTTAAATCAGGTCTTTATAGCATATGCATAGGCAATAAGAAAGAGTCCAGGTCAATAAAATAAATAATAATAATGTGGCCCTGCATACTTTTGATAGACATCTGGGGAATTGCATATTAGGTTTTTTTACTGTAGATTCACCACTGGAGATTAGAATATTATATTCTGATTGATTCAATTGAATTTTTATTGCCTTCCACTAAAGGCAAAGCATTTTTGTCCCTGTCCTTGGGTTTGTTTGTCTGGATTTTAATGAAACTCTCAGAAAGTAGTCATTGAATGTACATTTACGTGTGACTAACTTTTGGAGCCAACCCATTTCAAGGTGGCCGCCACAGCCAATTGATCTTTAAGAAGACAAAAATGTTCATGACTCAGTCAGTTTTACAGGTATTGAGCTAAAATTTGGTGTGGTAGTAGATTGAAGTCATCCTCAACACATACTCTGAGCATGGCGCTGTGTGTGAGAGTTTTGCTCAAAACTTTGTCATTAACTGTTGGCGTCAACTCTTTTTCTCTGTTAGCAAAATATCTCATGACCCCCTGGATAGATTTTAATGAAACTCTCAGAAAGTAATTATTGGATGTACATCTACAACTCATTAACATTTGGAGTCAGCCCAAATCAAGATGTCCGCCCCAGCTGATCAATTTTAGCCAACACAAAAATGGTTATACCTCAGTCAGTTTGTATGGTAGTAGCTGAGAGTCATCTTGTTGCTACATCTCTCGATGTATCGCATGAGATCGCGCATAAGTTCACTTAGAAAGTTCAACAAAAATGACTTCAACGTCGTCATTTCTCATCATAAGATGATGTTAGTTTAAACTCTGAAAGGTGGGGGGTGATATGCATTCCTTCAAGGAATGCTTGGCCTTTAATTTAAATCAGGCATAAAAAATCAGCTCAGGACCCAGACTGTGGCTGACATTTCTATTTTCGTTTTTGCTGCTATTAACCGGACCGATTCATAGCTCTGAGGCTTAGCTGCATGTGGTAAAAAACACTGTATGAATCCTCTATACTCACTGTGATACCTTTGTTTTCCTGACAGTCTCAGAGGCAAAATATTGATCTGACGAGACAAGCAAAGTTTGCCTCCACGCCAGCATTTGCCCTATTTGTGACTCTGAAGAACGTGGTGTGTAAGATCGGCGAGGACGCAGAGGTGCTCATGTCGCTCTACGATCCAGTGGAGTCAAAGTTTATCAGGTGAACACACAGGTTGAACATTCACCTATTTGTCTGTTTGGTTTTTTTTTATTATTTACACACAGACATTTTGTAAAATGCAGTCAGAACAAGTGGGTCCTGCTGTCCAAGAATTCTTTTTCTTTTCAAATTTCAGGGATGTGACACCAAATTATCTCGAGTAAATCCATGAGCT
The DNA here is from genome assembly GCA_028566095.1 of Kryptolebias brasiliensis. Taxonomy (NCBI): domain Eukaryota; kingdom Metazoa; phylum Chordata; class Actinopteri; order Cyprinodontiformes; family Rivulidae; genus Kryptolebias; species Kryptolebias brasiliensis. The sequence goes on from JAOXNZ010000064.1 coordinate 19,232,400, forward strand.
TTGTGTCAGATTACATTTGTTGTCAGTATCAGTGATGAGATCATTTTCTCAGTTGCCCAATCACACCTTTCTAGGAAAGATGAACGCTCAGATTTGTTTTCAAACCAGTTTGAGCTTTTTGGTCGACACTGAACCCAGGATGTAGAAACAACAATACTCTCTTGAGTTGTGCAAAAATAAACATCACAGATCTTTACATTTGGAAAACAAAGTCAGGACTAATTTAATGACCAAGTCAATTTATGGTTAAAACTTGTCTTTAGATTGCAGTTAGGAAGTTGTTCTTAGTTTAAAGGACTGTGGAAATCGAGCAGAGATTGCAGGAGGAATTGGAAATACAGATTGAGCTATCAATCAGCAGAGTTATCCCTGCGTTTGACAAATGGTCAGCAAGACTGTGCATTTTAAACATTTTCGAAATGGCCCTGCAGCGTTCTGTACTGAATCTCATCTGAGAGGTGTGAGGAAAGCTTAGGTTAGAGTGATGACTAGAAATCCATCTTAACCCTAAAGATCTGGTGATCTTTGCAGTGGAGGAGGGGTTTGGAATCACTGTGGATTTATGCAAAATGCTTCTTCTTTATTTTTAAATTCTGTTGAATTGCTCACTTTGCAGATTTGGCAATAATTTTATTTCTTATTTATCTTCAGCACAGTTTCTTTTTATTGTTTGACATTTCTTTGTCTTTACCTGAGAGAAAAACTGTACTGGTCAAGTGAGAATCCCTTACAAAATATAATTGGGCGTTTGTATGACTATTTTTTTTTCTCCACTTGTAAATATCTGATTTCACTCTGTTGGAATGAGGGGAAATAAGAAACCAGAAATATGAGCATTTTTCTTTTCTTTTTTTTTTCCATTACAGTGAGAATTACCTGGTGAAATGGTCGAGCTCGGGTTTGGCGAAAGACATCGATCAGCTTCATAATCTGCGGGCGGTGTTCACGGTGGGTGTGTTTAATAGTGTGGAAGTTTCTGATTATGTGTGTGTGTGTGGCTGTAGAGCACTGTTTATTCAGCCATGTTATGAGGCGTTTGGGAGCCTGTTTGCAGAGGGTCTGTGTTTGTTAAGCTCTCTCAGTAAGATCCTGACATGCTGTATGTATTTACAAACGCTGTCACCTCTGTATAATGGAAGCCCAAGGGTCAGCAGTGTCAGCGTGCTTGCAGTGGACGCACTTTACTGCTGTGGGCCAAAAATCAGATGTGATTGAAAATACTTTGCGATAAAATATTTACTGGAAGATTTTAATGCAAATTTTCCAGGGATTTCCTGATCTCATCTACGAATCTAATGAGTTTGGATTTGTCTACGTATTATGGAAGTCATTCTGTAGGGACTTTAAGGCAACACATCAGCTAACTTTAGTACCTCTTCTCTTCAGGACTTGGGCAGTGAAGATTTGAAGAGGGAGAAGATCAGCTTTGTGTGTCAGATTGTCAGAGTTGGACGCATGGAGCTGAGAGACAACAACACCAAGAAGCTGACTTCAGGTCTGAGACGACCATTTGGAGTGGCAGGTAAATCTAAAACGATCAATAGCACACACTAATATGATGTTGACATAGTTAAAGAATACCTTATAGGACACTTTATTATCTCAATAACCAGCCCTAACTCAGCTTTAATATCATAATATGATTATCGATCGTGCAGTTTTTCATACTTCAAAGCAACTATAGAGGTTATTTACCCGTGTGACTGCTTCACCCCCCACCTCACTCCTCCTTGACAACACGTGGCAAAATGGTCAACATGGCTCCTTTCATTAGTCATAGGATTGAGAATATAACTAAAGAATATTTTTTAAAAATATGTCCTAAGATGAGACGTATTTTGGTATGACTCCGTCTGTCCGTCTGTAGACAATTTCTTGTCCAGGATGTAAATTGATAACCCTTTAACATAGAAATGTCAAACAAAACAACTGGACACCTCGTGGGTTAAGAATGATCACCATCTATTTCAAGGCCATGAGGTCAAAGGTCAAGTTCACAGATGACCCCTTGTGAATACTTTGTCTGTGCTCCAGCTTCACATCTGAGTAACAGAGAAACGTCAAACCCTTTGTTCCCTAGAATAATCTCATTGAGATTCAAAATCTTTTTTTTGCAAAGAAGTCCTGGCCAAGACATAAGTGTAATAGTTTCACATTAAAACGCGACAAAAATAAAACAGACAACATAAAACAAACCAGTTAAAAACATTCAGTTCATATTGAAGCAGTATAATAACCTGCAGCTTTTAAGTAACAAGACATGTGCATTTAGTTCTCAAATGGTCCTTAATCCAACTTTTAGAGTAATCCATTCTCAGCAGGTGGTCCGATTTAAGATATCTCTGTAACTCACACCAGGACAAGGGTGCAAAGACAGTTCATGTTCCAGGAATGACCTCTGACCGAAGATTACATCTCCTGGTGACCTTAAGAAAGAACAGAGAACATAAATAAGGAGGCAAATCACGTAATATGACCATGTCATCATAAATCAAAGGCTGTTTGTCTCAACTAGGATTCTTGCTACCTACCAAAGAATATTCAGACTTAGGACATTTAAATCAGACCAGAATTCTTGTTCCTTAATTCTTATAAAGACCTGTTTCTGAGCTGGGAAAGTGAGTCTTGTCAGAATTTAAAGTAACAAAACTCAAGTGGAAGACCGAGATCAGACAGGTTTGTACACACAGTTTTTGTTTTTTTATGTTGTTGTTTTCTAGCTGACATTTTGTGGGCAGATGATGTCTAATCCCCTGTGAAGCCCACTTATTTATGAGTGCAGTTGTTTGGGGAAGACTTCAGCTTTTGGAGCAAATTTTAAAACATATAGTCAAATCCTATTCTTAAAACGAGGGGAGAGGGGCGTGACCAGACTGAGGAAGATTTCTGACTTCATCACTCATGTACACGATCCCCCTTTTTGGATTAAATTCAGACATATCCAGCTACAGCAGAGGGAAGGGTTAGTTTGATTTATCTCCTGTTGGCAAGCTTCCACGCATATAGTAAACTAATTAGATTGGCGTTTTGCCTAAAGTTGTCCAACAGAGACAATTGTCTCTCGTTCAGAGTATCCCCCTTTTTTAGTGCCACTTGAAGAGAAGGTAAATGACAAGCTGATTTATAGTGGCCTATCCTTAGACATCTGTTTAGCCACAGAGTAAAGAAAAGTCTTTTATTTTTGTTTTGGATTTACTAACCTTTACCTTTACACTTCTGAAGGTCTTTACATGCAGGACTTTTAGCCTGAAGGACAAAAGACTATATCTGAAGCTGCTCCAGCATCATTTTTCATTCACGTCAATAGTAACCTATGCACGGGACAAAATCAAGACTGTACCTCCTGTCTCTCTGAAAGCTACAAAGAGCTCTTTCACACAGCCAATAAAAATAAAATAAAAATATTTAAAAATAGGAGGAAAAATCGCTGTAACTGTGTGTCCATTTTGTTTAGTTCTATGCCATCAGATTAATAAGTGTAGCATCACAGGTGTGCAGGCTTTGTCTGTCTTTACAGTTTGTCACAAATTTAAAAAGAACTTGAAATAAGTTGGATTTTTATGTTTCATCGTTATATTTTCAGACTTATTTTTAATTCCTATGACGCTGCTCTGCCTTCATTAGTGCTCAAAAAAAAAAGCCGGGGCTGCAATTTTCGTCTTTATTTTTTTATGGAAAATGCTTTAACCCACTCTTTTGTTTGTTTTTTAGTAATGGATGTCACCGACATCATAACGGGCAAAATGGACGACGAGGACAAGCAACACTTCATCCCATTTCAGCCGTAAGTGCATTGCGCTGCAGCACAAAACAAATAACATTCATTCATTTTTCTGCACTTACTTTGCCTGTTTTATGTAAAATATCTGACTAACAGCAGTTGTATTTATCTTTTTTTTTTTTTTTTCAAGTTTAAAACTTTTGACACCACATTTGCAGGGATTGCAAGACAGTAGTTCTTGCCTATTCCCCCATGACTCAATTAAGGCAATCTTATTACCTGCCACCATTTTTTGTAAGTCAGAAAACCCTTTTTCCCTAATGCGATTTCCTACATAATTGAAAATCCTTCAGATTCAAGTAGTTTAGCTGGCAGATCACCTCACTTAAAGGTTTTATCTGCGCGTATAAGTAATGGAAATTAGAGCCGTTCATTGTGAGGAGAACAGGTTCTACAAGGGGTTATTTATGTCTAAATGTGATTATTAGCCGCTGAAAAACCCAGTAAGTTTAAAAAAAAAAAAACTAAAAAAACTGGGTTTCATGATTCATTAGTGCATGTGTTTTTAAAGCC
>JAOXNZ010000064.1:19241843-19252187 GCA_028566095.1 Kryptolebias brasiliensis
TTATTTGACATTAAAGGTTTTTACAAAAAGCTGCAAAATGTTATTACAGTTTTGATAGGATTAGTTATGAAATAGTGAGTCAGCTATAAATATTTGCTTTAAAATGTCTAATTTTGCCACTAAAAACAGAACACACTCTTTACAGATCCTTGGAGCAGCAAGGATTTCACTTTTTTTCGTTTTTTTCTTAAGGTGATGTCCGAAATGACATCTACGTGACTCTGGTTCAGGGGGATTTCGACAAGGGGAGTAAGACAACACCCAAAAACGTTGAGGTGACCATGTCTGTTTATGATGAAGATGGCAAGAAGCTCGAGGTACGTTTGAGGAATGGTAACGCCACACTGGAGTATATTACTCTGGTCTCGGCTCCTTCTCAGCATTCAGAACACAAGTGCTGTAACCAATTGGTCTCTCCGACAGCCTTTGATTTACCCGGCACTCTTTAATCTCACACAGCTCAGCACTCTGGCTAACTGACCAGGACTCCCATAAAGTTGTGTGATACACAGTCCATACTGTAAGCCTCTGCAGCCTGTCAGCGATAATAGAATGCCGTATTGGTGCTTTACGTTTGATTGAGGAGCTTCAAATTGGACCGTACCAGTACAGAAATTCCCCTTTGTCATCATCAGAGTTATTTAAAGAACTGATGTTGTCATCTGTTGTCATCTGAATTTGTAGCTTCTTACCAGTGTTTTCTTTTAGATGTTACTAAAACTAAAAATCAGCAGTATGCCAGCAAATAAATAATTATTATAGTTGCTGTCAATTTGCAAGTTAAAGATTTAAAAGTCTTCAAAAAAACTTTTTCTGTGGAGTTCTGTCTACTTTTTAAATCCTGTGCCAATTCAGCAGTCTCTAAAGTCCTAATGAAGCTTTTGTTTCATCCAGCGTCTCAGTAACCCCCTTTTTTCCTCATGTTTAATTATTGATGCTCCCTGTTGACTTCTTGGTCAGAGTCGTTCATAAGTTAATAGAGGATATGAGAGGTTTAGAACAGTCAAATCTGGAGGAAAGAACTGGAACAGAGCGAGTGCTCACTTATAATGAAGGTTAGGTTCTGAAGTTGTGTGGAACATTAAAGGGAAAGTATGCATGTATGCTGAGCATAGACCATGTATATTTCGATGGTGCTGAGGCTGTTGAATGCATCAGTTAGCCAAGAGTTAAGTTAACTTTTAGACTAGATGCGCTGGACCTATAAGTTGGAAGGCCTCAGTACCATCGACACATACTGGTCTTTGCTCAGCACACATACAATCCCGTAGTAACACAAACATTATTCAGTTGACAAAAAGACAAACTAAACAAACTGTAAAGCAAAAGTGTAGAGCTTTAATATTAGCGAATGTCACATTCTTGAAAAACATAATAAAATTGGCCATCGTTTAGCCTAGCCATGACAAAGACTTTACCATTGTCTCCATACTCTGTGCTCTATGACTGATAAGGCACTAACTAATAATAACTATTAGAGAGAACAAAACTTCAAAAATGACAGACTATCTGTTTAACACTAAATTGTCTGACTAACTAAATTTTGGGAGTGTAATGTTGTGTGATTGTGTCGGTAAAGTTACAAAGATGACCAAAATGCTAATGTCCTCTTAGACAAGCTAGATATATTTTCTTACACATACAGTAAGTCATCCTAAAGGATCATCATTTTAATCTGGAGGATTGCGGCTCTGGTGTAAAGTTGGTTTTCTCTTTGGAGCTGCAATAAGTTTGAAGTTGTTGAGGCTTTTGTGATCTTGTTTGCACATAATTAAAGAACCTCATATAGTGGTGTAAGCACTTGTGTAATTGGAATCAGAGTAGATTTAGAAGTAATTTAAGATGACAGATTTCTGGTTGTAATGACTCTTCCTCCAAACAGTGAATCTGTGGAGAGCTCTGTTACCCATGGCTGTGTCAATTATACTCATTAGTCTTAAATTGAGAAGCTTTGTCAATGATTGGGCCCAGCAAGCTGAGGAAATGTAAAGATTGCTTGTGATTATATATGAAAAAGGAGTTCTGATGTAGCGCAATTTAGTGACTTCTTTCATTTGGTACAGTACATTATCTGAGTATGGAGTCAATATTTAGTAATTGCATTACTAAATAAATAGACCTGTAGGTGTTTAGTCAGAATTTTTTATTCAGTGCAACTGTAATTTTTTTTTATCGATCATACAAGCAGCTAAACATCAGACATATTGATTCTTAAATAGGATTTAACATCTTCTATTTTGCAGTTTTATAAAAGTGGATAATATATTTTCATGTCTATTCAGACCATGTAAGCATCTTCCCAGAACCGTTCTGTGCTCAATGCTTGACAAATTTTCTTGGTACGATAGTTTAAGTATAGTGCTGTTACCAGGGTAATAGGAGTGTTACGTTAAAAAGTATCATAACAGAAACACAATAAAGTCAGCTGGTGTTGAATCAGGTCAGAGTTTTTTCTTTTTTGCTTTGCTCATTGTCAGTGGAATATTTTAGAGTATATTTGTATTCAAGGCTGACAGAACACATGGGATGTAATGATCAGAGTCAGTGACAGCAGCCGACGCAGAGCAAGGGCTGTGGCCTTGCTGCTGTAGTGAAGTGTTACCTTCTTAAATCTTTTCACAGAAAGTGCTGTCTCTAATCTGTTAAGCCTTCCACAAGTTTTTGCTAAAAGTTTAATTTTTTTCCCCCTTCTTCTGGGATGTTTGCCCTGAAGGAAATTTCTGGTTGTGAGATGAGAAGCATTGTGGCTTTTCGTCTGTCTGTTTGAGATGCATCTAAAAATAGATTTTATCCCCCAACCCTGCTATCTACAAGTAATGTTTAAATTGTTCATAACTTTTACACAGAACCCTGCCTTAAAAGATCTAAACTACGGCTTTTAAAGGAAAATTGAATTGCATGTATGGATACAGTCTGTAATAGATTTAGTTTGCAAGTAGCTTTCTCTGTGGATGTGTGTGTATCTGTCCTAGTCTGTTTATCGGTTGTATTGTTTTGTCCTTGCCTCTGGACTCTCATTCTCTCCCTCCCTCAAAAAGGATTTGTGGTCAATGGCATCTTGACATATTAGCACACGTCCAGAAACCCCTTCTCACTCACAGCTAGATCTCAGCAGCCACTTCTCTTGCATCCAGAGCTGTCAGAAACTCTGGCCACTTAGTGAAGGGGTAGATTTGAGAGATTTAGCACCTGCCCCCCCCCCCCCCCCTGTTTCTGCTCAACACAGCTGGGGGGAGACGGGGTCTGTTATTCCTCATAATTGCTGGTTGTCAGAAACCATTAGTGAGGAGTACTTCAGCAGCGGTACTCTAGCAGGCCAGGGAGTCAGCTGGAGCACTGGGAGGAAAGAGGTGGGCTGGCAGAGCACAGATGGATTGAAAACAAGGCATGTGTGCCACCCGCTGTCACTCCACCCTTTGAGCCAACTCTCCTAGTGGGGCTTTTTTTTTTTTTTAACAACCACACCCTGACCTGTTGTAGAGATGGGGGTACCCAGTTAAGAGACAAAATTACATGGTTAGATCCGTCAGCACCAGCTGGCCTGCTTTTCCCGTACCTACTATCCTTTTACGTTTTGCTCCACGAGAGCCCCTGCAGCTCTTTTTTAAATAATTTATTTCTAATTTATTTCTTCCACAGAGATTGACAGCTAGCACACAGGTGCTCATGCATAAAGTACATCCAGACTTTTTAAAGGCCATTCTGCTAAATTAAGGCTTTCTGCTTGAGGGAGCAAATTTTATGAAGTCAATTTTCCACATCTGATGAGTGTGCTAATATTTTGACTGAATTATAATCAATCAGCTATTTTCACTTTAAGATAATCTAAAGCTTGAAGAGCCTGGTCAGATGACCAAATCTGATATAGCTGTTTGTTTGTTGCAATCTAACTACTTTTGTATACCGTGTGCTAATTTAGGCACTTGTGTATCAAAACATTCAGGAGATAGGATAGGTGCTATGACTTTAAAAATCTGCTTCAGCATACGTGCTCAGTTTTTGTTCTCTTGTGCTACTTACTGTTTTTAGCTAGCTTTTTGCTACTTTTAGCTTTTAGTTAGCCTTTTGATACTTTTATCTTTCATCTAGACCAGGGGTAGGCAATTCTGGTCCTCGAGGGCCACTATCCTGCATGTTTTACTTGTTTCTCTGCTCCAACACACCTGATTTGACTCAATGGGTGATGAACAGGCTTTTGCAGAACAGAAAGAGGTTATTTAACCACTGAATCAGGTGTGTTGGAGCAGGGGAAACAAGTAAAACATGCAGGATAGTGGCACTCGAGGACCAGAACTGCCTACCCCTGATCTAGCCTTTTGGTACTTTTAGCTTTTAATTAGCTTCTTGCTACTTTTAAGTTTTAGTTTTAGCTACTCTTTTGGTACTTTTGCTTTAAGCTAGCCTTGCATTACCTTTAGCTAGCCTTTTGTTACTTCTAGCTACTAGCTACTGTTTTGGTACTTTCAGCTAATGTTTTTTCTATCTTTAGCAATCATTTTACTTCTTCTAGCTTTAGCTAGCATGTTGCTACCTTTGGCTTTTGGCTAGAATTTTGTTACTTTTAGCTAGTGTTTTTCTCTGAGCTTTTAGCTAGCATTGTCCTTCTTTTAGCTTTAATTAGCATCTTGTTTTTAGCTAGTGTTCTGCTTTTTCTTAGCTTGTGTTTAGTTTCTTTTAGCCTTTAGCTAGTGTTTCACTTCTTTTAACTTTAACAACACACTTTCAGCTCCTTCAGAGCTGCAATTTCACAGAAAATACAAAGTCTATAGTTATGTTTTTTTTTTCCTAGAATGTGATTTTTCCTGGTGCTGGAGATGATGGGATCAGCGAGTACAAATCTGTTATCTACTACCAAGTGAAGCAGCCGCGGTGGTTTGAAACAATAAAGGTGTGGTTTTTTTTTCTCTGCTTATCTTTAGATCAATACTTTTGTCCCTTAATTATTCTTTTCCAGTAGCACAAATTACTAAGTTCTCATATTCCTTAGTTATTACAGCACACATTTTGTAGACAATAATTGGTAGCAGGCGACAGTGGTGGATGCTAAATATTGACCCAATAAAAGAAGATTCAGGGATATTTCAAGCTGGGTCAATCTGTCAGTTAAAAAAAAAGAAGAAGAATGAAGCACTTTTAATTTGTCTTGTGTTATTTGCGCAGTTCCTGATGATGATGTTCTTGCTTAGTAGGAGTTTGATTAGAAATATTTTGAGACCGGAATATTTCACACCCAAAGACAAGAAATAAATAAATCTGGTGGTACATACATGTGAAATGACTTATCTCTGACTTTTAAAAGTCTTCTTATATAAAACAAAACTAAATTTTATAGGTCTGCAAAGCATGAAATGAAGTATTTCTTTGAAGAGCATGTGTATGAATGTCACACGCTGCTCTGTTCCTTATCTCAGGTTGCTATACCCATTGAAGACGTGAACCGGAGCCATTTGCGATTCACCTTCCGCCACCGTTCATCACAGGAATGTGAGTATAAATGTCAGCATGTGAATAATCAGTTTTTCTGATGTCCAGGTGTACAGTTGGCTGCTAATGTGTCTACAGCAAAAAATAATGAAAGATATACAGATAGAGCGCAGACGATAAATACTTTGATGCTCAGATTTTATCACGTCAGTCAGAGGTATTAGTTTGCTTCTGTATGAGCCAGGTTCATGGAGCGGCTACAGCTGGGATCTGAAGAAACCTTATTTATTTGGGCCAGTGTATAAAGCAACACTACTTTTTTATTTATAAAGGGTAGGGAATAGACTGCCACTCCGTCCTTCTTCCACATAATGAGGCTTTTCCTCCAACAGCAGAAAGAGCGCAGTAGATGAGGGTTTCGTGGCTTAAAAGGAGATTTGGCAGATTACGGAAAGGGTCCTAATCTGCTGCTGCTGTCGTCATCTAGCTTCACAATTCAGCAGCTGTGTTTGCCTTTCACCTGCATGCAGGTGGTTTGGAGGAAATCGCCAGGCCACAGAGCTCTGTGCTGGTTTATAATCCATTTGGAGAGCCTTCTTGTCATGCCTGACACCTTGCTTCTGTGGGGACTAATGCTGTTAGGAGCCTTGCTTTTGAAACTCTGTGAGTCGCTGTTATCTGGCTGTAATGGTTACTTTAGAAACTCACCTCAAGTGACTCTGGAACTGCTGGGGCATTCTGATGCTCCTGAGCTTTAAACTTTTCTCTGGAAACTGACAATAGAAGCATTTTCTAAGGTGTAATGACTAGATTATTTTGGATTTAAGATACATTTCCTCAAATTTTCTTTCACTGATTATGCTTACAGTATGGAAACACCGGATTACATAAAGCTGTAAAGAGAGCAAATAGTTGTTGACAAGAGTTTAACTCATATCAAAAACACTCCAAGACACTCTTCTTAAAGTGGTTACCGTTACTTACATGAAAGTCACTCATTCATTGGGCACTGAGACACTCCCAGTTTGTCACTGATGCCACGGTGTGTTGAAGGTGAAATTCAAAAATTTTAAAACACAGTTGAGTTGGTCAGTAAAGATGCAGAAAATCTTGTCTTTTTGGAACACCAAGTGTTCCAAAAACAGGTGTTATAGTTTACTGAATGTAAAATGCTTCAGTATGTAAAATGCAGCTACAATCCAGACCTTAACCGTCTTTGGTTTGCTTGTGGGTTAATGCTATGTCACTCACAATTTTAATCCTTGAATTGCAGACTGCAGACATTGTAGTGGCTTGAAACATACATAATGTTTGCATTTTGCTTTCAAAAGCTGCAGAAAGGTTTCCCTCTCAGAGCAAAGCTGCACTGAGAAGGTCTGCCAGGCGTCTTGTCTCTGCTGTCATCTTTCTGTGTCCTTCCTGCCTCCTCCACTCTCCTCCTAGCAAGTAATGAACTTTTTGTAGAAACACAGAGTGACAGAGCTGCTCATCAAGGCCTTTAGTGGAGCTCATGAGCACCATATCTTGACCCCCCTCGGTTGAGAATTATGGCAGCTCGCTCTAACCCAGTGCCTCAGACTAGACCTCCAACATTGTCAGGCCTCATCAGACGGATGGTTGCTATCCCATACAAAAAAAAGACATACCCACTGTCTTTTCACTTCTTTTTCTTCTGTTGTCATGCCACTACCTGGTGAGTAGGGCTTTAAAATGCAGCACAGTAAACTCAACAAAAATTTAAAGTGACAACCCACCTGAAAGGTGAAAGTCTGCACAAACTCTGCTCTGATTAGCTCTCTCGTCAAAGTGACCTTTCCCCCCCTCAAATTCAGAGTTTCGAGCACTTTGCTTTGCTTAGGAAGTTACTAATACAGCAGGTAATACTGGGTGGCATGCATGCAATGTTTTCCTTCCCCTCGTTTCTCATAGTCCAGCAATTATTTACAGGCCAGGTTGCAGACAGCAAACCAATGAGGGGATTTATGCAGATCGAACGCGAGACGCACTTCCATGAATCACGTCTGTCTGCACGTAAATTTGAGCTTGTTGAGCCACAGTGATGATATGTGGCCCTATCCAAATGCTTGCTTAGAGGACAAAATCATAACTCTCTTCCTTGTTTGTGCATCACTCAATACACTCACATGTGTGTGAGCAACACACACCCTATTTTTCCGTCTTGTGAGATTATCTAAACTGTTCACAGCTGCAGCTCTCAGATCAATGGCTAGTGCTTATTCATGTGCTAAGAGAGGATCGCCCCTAGATACTTCAGTCCAAACCTGTTGCTTCAGTGTTATTTGTGGTGTCTGTTGCAGATTTTGAGAGCTGCATATCTTATATAATAGTTGCACCTGTCACTTTGCTGGCTGTTTTTCCTGCCACTGTTCTTTCACACAAACTTATACGAGGTGTTAAGGTTGGACAACTAAACAAATATATCGACTATTAGTCTCTGGAGTTCATCGTTTGCATTTTCTTTTTTTTTTTTTTAGTAGGATATTCGCCACCTAATTTTTAGCTAGTTCTACTTTCTCTTTCAAGAGATTTGACAGCAGCCTGAGCAGTTGTGAGACAGCACTGGTGTTTTTTTTTTGCTCAACAAAGATCTGCACAATTTAGGCAGTTTGTTTGAATTAGCAACAATTTTAGTTTTTTTTTTTTAATATATATAATCAAAATGACAATTGACAAGATACAGAAATATTTGTTTTAAGAAAACATCTACAAGTGACAGTCTTAATTTTTTAAGACAATGAAGCGACTACAGTCACACGAGCCATTAAAATGTCCCACAATCTTTATAACAATCAGATAAAATGAAACTGATTTTGAGAGTTTTTCTTTCCGGATCAAATGGAGAAGTCATCAGTGATGTGCCTCAACGGCTGTTTTACTGTCTGCACACTATTGATCAGACTCTTACAAGTTCTTAAACACAGGCAACCTGACTTATGAAACAAAAATGCCTGTTTTATTCATATTACTGTTATCAGAGTGAAAGCTCTGGCAGGTCAGTTGTGTCACAGACCTTCTGCATCTCATTTCGTTCTGCACCAAAGCTGGGATTGTGGTCAACAAGTAAATAAGTTATTTACATTATACTGCAAGTTCCAACTTTCAAAAGTATTGTGTGCTGTGACAATAAGGGCATCATTTTTAAAAATTAACCACGTCTGTTGTCAGTGCCATAAAGCTGCCTGTAGCTCCTAATATCCGCTCAGAGCTGATTGCACAGGTCTGGTATATACCTTGTCAAATATTTTTTGTAACTCCTTAGTTTAAAACAAAATAATCTGAAATTAGTGACTTTTTATCATTTTTGTCCACAAATGACCTACTTCCACAGTTGTATGGAGGGTCGGGATTGCCCGCTCTGTCCCTCCTCTTAAAAAAAAAAAGAAAGAAAGAAAGAAAAGAAACTCTTAAACACCCCTGTGTGTGTCGTATTGCCAGTTGCTGGTTTTTGGACTAATGATGTCTGACAATGAACACTGGACAGTTTTAGCCTATTGTCCAACCCTTCTTTCTGCCTCTTTTATTGGGAGAGGCAGGAAAGCAGTTTATGCACAAATAAAACCATAGCATTAATACAGACCTGAAAACATTTGGCAGCAGCAGATTCTTTGCCCACTCAGGAGCTGACTCGGAGTCTGTAGTGCTGAGATGATCTATTTTATCAGTCTGCTGGTTTGTGATTTGTTGTAAAATCAGCAATCCTGCATGTTTTTTTTGTTTTTTGTTTGTTTTTTTCCAGTGGAATCTGCTTTCCTAAACATTCTCCGACTGTGTGCACACTGTTCATTTAAGCAAATTGCCTGCACGTGTATGATATTTGCTCTGTTAGTTTGCAAATTTACCCCAGAATAAAACACATTCACTTTTGTGCAACGTCATCACTATCCTCCCCGGTTTTCTGTTCCCTCATGTGTTTGATTTCATCCTCCTGCAGCCAAAGATAAATCGGAGAAGATATTTGCCTTGTCTTTTGTTAAACTGATGCGGTATGATGGAACCACACTGAGGGACGGTGAGCACGATCTCATTGTCTACAAGGTAAATGGGGAAAATCTCCCCCAACTGTTTGCATTGGTTTGTTCTGGTTTCTGTGTTCCTGGCAACCATTGCTGCTTATGACATTATTGTAGGCTGTAGGGAAAATATTTTGCTTGTTTTAATATTAACTGTCATAATATTAACCTGCTTTTATAGCATTATATTTTGAAAATGGTACATATCAACCTCCTAAAGGAAATTAAGTAAAATTTCTATAAAAGTCTATTTCATATTGATCATGAAAGCCACTGATATCAAAAGAGTAAAAGACTTTACTGGTAAGTAAGGATCAGATTTGGATATCTACTGATAAACTGAGCAAATGTTATCTTCAAAACCCAGGCAGAAACAAAGAAGCTGGAGGACTCGTCTTTCTACCTAAATGTCCCGTCCACCAAGCTGGAGCTGGAAGAAAAAGGCTACTCTGCCACCGGGAAAAGCACCCAGAACCTGGGGACCTGCACCATCAGCAAGGACTCCTTTCAGATCGCCACTCTGGTCTGCTCCACCAAACTTACACAGAACGGTAAAACAAAAAAAACCCTGATGATTTAAACTACCTTATTTTGGTTTTCCTCACTCTCACCTTTTTACAAACGGCCTGCTTTCTGTTGGAGGCCATCTGAGGGTTCCTGTGAAGAACTGTAGGTTGCAGGTGCTCAGTTAAGATGAGCGGAAGTTACAATTCGTATCAAAGCTGTTTGCTTGTCAGAATTAGCGGATAAATACATCTAGCAAGGAGCTTGCACTGAACAGCCACAACTGCTATCTTAGGGGAATATAAATAGACAAATATCTTTGCATCTCATATTAACTTATTTCCCTGTTTTTTTTTAGATAAAATTGTTTATCAGTGTGGAGATC
>JAOXNZ010000064.1:19274359-19287333 GCA_028566095.1 Kryptolebias brasiliensis
AGGATATGTAGGTTTTAAATAACTAATAAAGTGATCCTTTTTATGTTCACTCTTTAAGACATTAGGGTGCAGCTTAATGCTCTGTTTATCTCTGAGTGAGCTACTTTTACTAATTTTCTTCAAATATGAGAAACTAAATTAAATCAAGATGGTTTAATGGTTTATTTATTTAATAAAATAAACTAATTTACTTGTACAGAACTGTTTGTTCTTTTTTTACTATGCACTTATAGAAAAAAATATGGTACAATGCAACATAAAATGTAGTATATATATTTATATATGTATACTGCAGTTTTACTGTATCTTAATGTTAACGGTTAGGTAGATTTTATGGCTCTATACAAAATTAATTTAGCAGGAGAGATGCTGGTGTAGAATCTCTGACTTTCAGAACATAGTGAGATATTAAAATAAATAGACTTCTATTCTGTAGTTGGTGATGTTTTGCTTCCTGTGCAGGGAGCTTTATTAATTCAAAACTGGAGAGTGGAGTTTCAAGCTTTAAGCTGCACGAGGTGCTCCATTTATGCAGAATAAGCTCCCTCCCCTCCCTCCTGAGGGTCGTTAGGATCTTTGTTTGTCTGGATCACAGAGAGATGTTTTGGCCACATGCAGAAAGGTGTAAATTAGAGTGAAAATGTCTGGGTATCAGGTTTAATGCTTCATTGCAAGGTTCAGAAAGCGGAAATCTGAAACCTCCTCTTCTTTTTTAATTTTTTTTTCCCTATTTGACTTAAATGTCTTCCTTCCTGAGCTAATGACAAAGTTTGTGTTCCAGTGGGTGGTGAGAGCCAAACAGAAGGTACTTATCAATGTGGGTTGCTTTCCTGCAAACTTCAGTGTTGAGGCTTCCATTTCTTTCCATGTGCACCAAACAGTCCAAAAGCAGCTTGTTGTCCTTGGCATCCTCTGTGGGGAACTTCATGTTGTCATCAGAGCTGATGGGTCTGGTGCAGGAGAGATGGTAAAAATGGCTCTTTCAATTGTAAAGGTTGCAGACCCCTGGGTTAGTGGAAGGTTTGATACTTATTTATTTATTCTCTAATATTTTAAGAGAGGATCATGATTTTTGGAGTATTCTTCAGGCTCTTTTGGCTCATTTCCATTACATGATACAGGATAGTGTGGTTCAACTTGGTATGGGTCTTTTCTGATTCATATTCCATGAACACTCTCAAGTCTGTGTGATAATGTAATGATATAGGACAACAAAACTTGTGTTTATTATATATATTTTTACATTTTTTCCACTGAGATTAAAGAGTCATTCATGAGCTCTGTGCGTCTGCGAGGGCTGTGTTAAAACCATATGTTGTTACCGCTGTGTGTGATCCATTATCTGCTAGGCGTGTGGAGAGCTGTGGTGAATGTGTGTTTTTGTGGGCGTCCCTGCAGATTGCCGTGAAATCCTTCTGCCGCTGATGACGGAGCAGCTGAAGTTCCACCTGGAGACGCGGGAGGAGCCGAAGGCTTGCTGCCAGCTGCTCAGTGACATCCTGGAGGTGCTTTACAAGAAGGATGTGGTACGAAACACTACCCTCTGCTTTTATTTCCCTCTAGGATAAACAGAAGGGTATCCAACAGCACCACTTTTAAGAAAGAAACTCATTTTGATGTATTTTAGTGGACAGGTACTGTGCCATTTTAAATTAATTTCTTGGTCCAACAAGACCTAAACAGAGTATGATTTATGGCCGTCTTCATTTAGTTACTTGTAGAAATGTTTATTCTCAGTAATTCATTGCTCCAGGTTGGTGAGAGCCATCTCTACCACAATAGATGTTCTTTTAAGAACAATTTGTTTACACAAGCATTTTACTTTTAGATTTTCTTTTTCTGTCAATCATCATTGCCACCGAAGGTAAAACGATGATATATTATAGAATATATATATATGTATATAAATAGAATATTGAATATTTTTCATGTGTGTGTGTTTGTCTGTAACAACTCATGATTCACTGAACAGATTTTAATAAACCTCCCAGAAAATATTCATTGGATGAACATCTATAGCTAATAAACCTTTGGAGTCAACCCAATTCAAGATGGCCGACACAGGCAAATTGTCTTAGAAAACTAGACAGATAATTTTAAAGGTATTGTGCTCAAATGGTGTGGTAGAAGTTGTGCCCCTAACAGACTTTAACATTTTTGCTTAAAACCTTGGCATTAACTGTTGGAGCCAACCCTGTTTGTCTGTTAGTAAAATATCTCATAATTTCAATGAAAGTCTCAGAAAGCACAACTAATCAACCCTAGCTTACATAAAAGTGGCTTTAACTCGGCCAGTTTCACAGATACTGATCAAAATTTTGAAAAGCGGTGGGTGATTGTCATTCCTTCAAGGAATGCTAGGACTTAAACTACTAAATTGATCATCTAATTATTTCAGCACACACAAAAAAACATCTATTCTTTTTTTTATTTTCCCGGACATTTTAAGTCTTGAACCTCACATGCTCATATGGTGACACACACACACACACACACACTCTCACCAATACAGAGCTGCTCTGAGCGTGTGTTTGATCATCTTCCTCACCCAGACTCCTGATGTCCTCCCCTAGGCCCTCTCAGACGCTTGTCATTGATCAGCGCGGTCTGGCCTCCCACTCTCCACTCTCTGCTAGGATTATCTCCAGCTCCCACTTGCTCTAGCCTTTACACTCCCTCCTCTCGCTACACCCCAAATAGCTGCTTCCGCTCACTGGCTTACCCTCGCTTTCATATCTGTCTGGCACATCAATAAGACCAAGGTCTTCCCAGAGTTTAAAAAACAAAACAAAAAACAAACCCAGAAAAAAGGGGCTACCTGGTGACAAGATCACACAAGCCAAGGAGTTTTCTGAAAACACCTACCGCAGAACTCTGCCTTTGATATTTGGAAAAGTTTTGCTTGGCTTTTTGAGTGCTCTGGCACACAGGCCTACAGGCAGACCTTGGAGATAAAAAAAAAAAAATAGCTAAACTGGAAACAGTTCAGAAGGATATGTGAGAAAACCTATATTTACACCTTCTGAGTTTCCAAGTTATCAAACTATAAAATTTACATTTTGTAATAATAACAAATAAGAATCAACCGCTATATTTTTCTTAGTTAGATTCTAGTAAAAATTAAACAGTCAATACTAGTAATGTTATTGAGTATTATGATTGTTTATGGCCCCTAAGACCTTGTTTGACAGCTGGTGTTGTGTTTACTTCTGCTCCTGGTTCAGATGTACCCCCACAGCTCTGCACTGAAAACACAGTTCAGCACAACACCTACTGCACAAACTCACCAACGTTAGTGCAAATAATGTGGTTAGCTGAACTGAGGGAGCAGATTTTCCTGACCTCAACGCGTCAGGGCTTCATATTTTGTTGCATTTGGTAAAATATGATTCTCTTTTTCTGTTTTAAATGGTTTTTTATTTACTTTTCTGTAAAACACGACTTGTGTAAAGATTGTCTGTGCTGTCAGATGTGTTCATAGTCATTGGAGAAACTCTAAAAGCAAGAGAAACTGATGGTTGAAGTGTGAATGCTGAGTGCTAAATGACATTTGTTGAATGAAAAGTTAACTGAATCGTTTGGGGTAAAATAAGAACAGATGCTAAAATCAGCAAAACAGAAGCTGAAGGTAAAATTGGCAAAGCTGAACCTGAAAGCTAAACTTAGCAAAAACATATCTAAAAGCTAAAAATGGAAAATCAGTAAGCTAAATGTAGCAAAATAGTAGCTCAAAGTTAAATCTAGCAAAGCTGTAGCCTAAAGGCTAAACTTAGCAAAAATTAGCTAAAACTAAAATTGAAAAATCATTAAGTTAAATGTAGCAAAACTGTAGCCGAAATCTAAAATTAGCAAAACTGTAGAAACCTAAAAGAGCTTTTAAAGACAAAAAGAGGAACTGAAGAGATCTCAATGTATTTCTTTGTGGAATTATTTTATAAATAACAGTAATAATTCAAAAAGTATAAGTGTTACAAATATTAAAAGCCATAGCACACTGTACTGTTCCTGATTGAGCTGACATTTTGATACTGTATATGATTGGTTAAAATAACACGAAGAATGTGGAAGTCAAAAATATAATCAGGAAAACAGTATTCAGCATTCATTCAATGAATGCAATAAAAGAAAGAAGAAAGTGCATCATCAGATCTTTGAACTTGAAGTGTTTTTAATGCACTGGAAATGACTCCTTTTAAATGAATGGATTTTTCTTGTAGACTTTTATTTTCTTTATCTTCTGTTTTCCTGACGTCGCCTGTATCTGTAACTGTTGCAGGGTCCCACCCAGTGGCATGTGCAGATTATCATGGAGCAGCTGCTGAGGACGATTAACAGGACAGTCATCTCCATGGGCCGTGAGTCTCCTCACATCGTAAGTTTGTCAGCCTCCCTGCAAGCGTCAGCAGTAAGACCACAGCTCGATACCTGCTTTATTTTTCAGATTTACACACGCAGACACCTCCCCCCACACACACACACACACATAAATGAGCACACTCAGCTTTAGAAGTCTTTAAACTACAAGTTAAACTCCCAGAAGCCCAAAACAACTCCAATCCAAAACCATCATTAAAGCTGCCGCCTGCGTCTGCAGATTGCTTTTTAATTCTTACCTAAGAGGGGCTTTGATTTGTACCAGTCATTCTTCCGACCCTTGTTTGTGTTTTACTTTTGCTGATTTGGGATGTTTTTTTTATGTATAGTTTCCTTGTTTGTGTGTCTGATCCTCACTTATTAGTACATTTCTGATGCTGCGTACTATAATCTAATCACTGTACCCTCCTGCTGTTGCTGTGAGCATCTTTTTTTCACTCACTCCCAGCTGGAGCTTGATAACATTTAATGTACTCATCAGTCATCGTGTAAATATGTTGTCTGCCTGATTTTGTGGTTTTATAGATTTTAGTGAGTGTAGAAAGGCCAGTGAATGTCACATCTTCATTTGGAGCCATGAAAATAGACTCCTGTGTTCAGTTTGCTTTGTTTCACCTGTTCATGAAACAGAGCTGAATATAACTCGTCTCATGTTGTCTTCAACTTTTTGAAGTTACACTTGGGTCGTAAACACAAATTTCATTCCACAATTAATGAATGAGACACTCATAAATGCACTTACTTGTACCTATGCGCTGGTGTAATGGTTTTTGCTCATGTCTGTGTGTATGTTACTGAGTGTGTTCATTGTTTGCACAATTGCATGACATTGGGCTTTACGCTATTTTTCAAGATTTGACCAAAACAGCTACAACTTCATCATTTCTCATCATAAAAGGATTTTAGTCTAAATGAACGGTGGTGAGCAGTATGCATTCCTTTAAAGAATGCTAGGCCTTTAATTGTAGAAAAGAGATTTTAGAGATTCTGTAGCTGTTCGTCTCTAAAGCTGTCTACAGGCATTCCAGCATTGCACTGAGCTAATTTTGTAGATGGGAAGCCCTTCGTTGTGTAACAGATTGCTTGTGTGCATCACGCTGAATAATGTAAACCTAATGAAGCCACGAGTTGAGCCGAGGCTGCCCTGTTGCCTAATTTTTTATCCCAGCCAGCTGCTTGGAGGGGATTCAGTAAGGACTCCCACTCACTCTGGTCTATTTATTCTGATGTCAGACATTCAGACTATTTATTCCTGTTCAAAAAGTTTGAGTAAACAGATCTGTAGAAAAATTCTTCTTGAGCGGATTTGTTGTTAAAACTAAGAACAGCTGCCTTTACAGCTCAGCCTTCATCTTCTGCCATTTTTCCCCTCTGTTATTGTTCCTCTGCACAGGGTTTGTTTTGATCTTGTCTTTCAGATATGGAGCTCGGCTACCATTTTTTTCTGAAAGGTTGTCAAGATGAAGGCAGTGCATGCTCGCCTCTCCTCTGCTGTATTACTGTTGAATTATACTAAGTGCATCTATTTCAGCGTTCCCCTGCGGTGCTGGTGAAAGGCTGTTCCCAGCTTCCAATGGAGGCTGCTGAATGACACTGTCGAAGACCAGCGTCCTTTCCAGTTAATGAAACTACTCTACCTATGACTCCCCGTGCTCCTTATTGAAACGATCTGTTTTGTATACAAATGCTGCCACTGCCCTCTACCTTTATTCTCTTTTACACATCTTTCTTTTTTCCCCTGTCCCTTCTGACCCCTGCCTTTTGTCAGCTGCTACCTTTAAAGCTACTGAGTCATTGTACTTGACTGCCTTGACATTTCCAAGTACCTGAGTGATATTTTGCATCAGTGTTCTTTTACAGAATGGGAGTTAGAGGTCAAAACAAAGCCCGTGGTTCCCCCTATTGTAACCCTTTACATAGTACAGTACTGGTGACATGAGCTGCATTTAATCAAATCATGATTTAAATAAAATTAAAGGCCGAGGATTCCTTCAAGAATTGCATATCGCCCACCATCTTTCAGGCCAGTGTTTTAGACTGAGATAATTTTATGTTGAGAAATGACAGAGCTGTGTCCGGTTTGGTCAAACCTTGAAAATAATGTGATGTGCAATCTCCTGCAATATCACAGGATTCTGAGTATTCATTGTGAATGACTCTCAGCTACTAGCCCAACAAATCTTAGCTCAAAATCTGTACATTCATTTGTGTGTTGGCTAATGTGGATTAGCTGTGGCAGCCATCATCAAGTTTCATTGAAATCCATCACGTTCGTTGTTCATGAGATTTTTTGCTAACAGACAACTAGGATTGGCTCCTAGAATTAATGCTAATGTTTTGAGGCAAAGTTCTTCCACAATGAGTAACATTTGGAGTATCTGTTGTAAGTGACTTTCAGCCACACAGGATTTTGGCACAATATCTGTAAAACTGACTGAATTATAGTCATATTTGGGTTTTCTAAGGTCAGTTGGCTGTGGCAGCCATCTTGATGTGGGTTGGCTTCTAAAGTTAATCAGGTATAAATATACATCGGATGATGATTTCCTGAAAGTTTCATTAAAATCCGCCCAGCGGTTCAGGACATATTTTGCTAAACGATGGACAGAGTTGACTCCAATAGGTAATGCCAAAGATTTAAACAGAGATTTTGTGCCATCAGATAGCGCTCAGAGTATATGTTGGGGATCAGTCTCAGCTACTACCACACCAAATTTTAGCTCAGTATTTGTAAAATTGACTGATTTTGTTAACATTACAGACAGACAATATCGCACACAAACTCAGGCAAAAACATTATTGCTCTGCCTTCACCCACAGGCAGTAATGATCAATGAAATGGGTGTAATTTTTATTTTATTTTTTTTTACAAGCTGTTGGAGCCAGTTAGAGCTGCAAGAAGTGTCACAGATTTCTAATCAGAGGGCTGCTGTTGCTGCCTACTCTGCAGGCACACGGCACGCTGCTGCTGCTCACACCGCAGCCAACCACCGACCTTGTTCCTCTGAGTGGCAGCCTCTTCCATTTAGATTTATGCATTAACTTTCTGCTCCCGGTCTTTTCTCTCATTCTTCCCCTCCCTCACTTGCAGCGGTGGACGCAGAATGTTGATGAGAGCGATCGCAGTGACGACGTTGGCTTTGTTGCACGTTGTCACTGCAGTGCTGCGCCTGTTAGCAACTTAGACACAGCATCGTCACACATTTGATTCATTGGATGTCCTGCTAAGGCTGCACCTTTGTATTCATGTCCACCCTCGTGCAGGTTGAAACGACTCTTAGAATACGTTTACAGCAGGAGAACAGCAGAAAGATGTTGGCTGGTCCTGCTGAAGTTTTACCTTCATGCCCTTGAATAACACCTCCTCTGATTTGTGTCTGGATGAGCCCTGCAGATGCTCAGGAATAGTAATTGCTGTCCTGTAGAAATGAGCTTTCTACTTCTTCGATGTCTTCAAACACAACTAACATAGTAAAAGGCCTAGCATTCCTTGAAGGTATAGATATTGCCCGCTGACTTTCATGCCAGAGTTTTAGACTAAGATCTTGTTGAGAAATTATGGAGTTATGGCCATTTTGGCCAAACCTTAAAAATAAAAAATTATGTACAAGCTCATGCTTTATTGCGATGTATTGCATGGTCCGTTAGCTCTTGGAGTAAGTGTTGTGAATGACTATCAGCTAGTACCACACCAAATTTTAGCTCAATATTTGATGGAGTTTTAGCAATTTTTGTGTTTTCTGAGTGCCATTTTGAATCAGGTTGATTCCAAAGTTAAATGAATCAATCCAATCAGTTGTGGATGTACACCCAACAATTACTTTCCCAAAATCTTTTTAAAATCCGTTCAAAAATCATGAGATATTTTGCGTTGCAGGCAGCGATAGTAAATGTTTTTTATGGGGTTTACCTAATAGACCAGAGCAGAAATTGAAAGATCACTTTCTCAAGAATTTGTTACACTTTGTTAACTTAGATGCTAGCTAAGAACATGTTTTGTTGGTGGTAAACTGCAGTCCTGTGGAGTTCCCTCGATGATTTCCCTGCAGTGTGCAGAAGGAATGGAGTGGAAAGCTGCAGGGGAAGGACCCTGTGTTATTGATTGACAATATAGGGCTGACTGGCTGTAGGGGGTTAGAGCTGTTTCTCTGCTGCATTGCATGCACTTACTGACTGAACTGCAAAACAGCCACATCCCAGTTTCATCTCTTTACATCAAAACCATTTCTTGTTTTGCATGTCCCTCAGATTCACTCATTTTTTTTTATGAGTTTCTATCTGTTTCTTTCAAAGTATTTCTTTTTGCATCTTTCTGCCTGGGCTCCCTCCCCCTCCGTCTCTCCTGCTGGCCAGACTGCTGCAGAGCTTACAGAAGCATAGTGAGATATGGCGATGCATCATAATGCCTCAAACATGCGTGTGTGTGTGTGTATATCCCTTACTGGACAACTTCTTTCTAAATTTTGCTAAACCTGGCTTAATGCTTCTTTACTTTTTATTTTTTTTGTCCATCCTGCAACAGCTCGTGAGAGATTTGCGACCTCTCCTGCGAAAACCACTCAGACTAAACCACAAAGGACTCTTGTTTAAAAGACAACAAGATGTTAAGCTGCACTGAATGTCATGTTTGTACCACCCTCACACTGTGTTTTAAACATCCACTTAAAGGGAAGCCCCATGGAGACGGCCTTTCTGTGGGTGAGAGGGGGGAGGATGGTGTTGCCCTCCAGCCACACTACCTCACGCGAGGATGTCTCTGCATCTCTGGGGCATCTGCTCAGAGCTTTGTCCTTAGTTCTTGTTGCACTTTGTTCCTGGTCCAAGCGCATTACAGTTTTGATGTCCTATGAGCCTCAGTCAGAAACGGGCTCCAAGGCAGGAGATGATTCTGTGCAGCAGACAGACTCTGTGCTGCTTATCCCCACTGTTGTATTCTGCTCTCGTTCTGTGCCACCCCGCCACATCAAAGAGACGCAAACCAGTTTTTTGTTTTTTTGTTTTCAACCTTCTATAATTCACTTCCATAAAAAAAATTCAAACTATGTTTTACAGATTAGGTTCTGCAGGGTTTGTTTAATCAACTTACAAAATATCTCTGACTTGTGCAGCTGTTTATCCATGCAGAGATAGCTTTTAAAAGTCTTTGAATCTTGAGGTTTTTGATGCAAAATAAGTTAAGTGGAGGTAAATGACTTAGTTTGTGGTACTCAAAAAGAAAACAACAAAGAACATTTAATGGTTCAATTTATGATATTAGTTTGCATCACTATCTCTGTAATTATTGCTGTCAAAAGGTGAAGGTAGACAATGTTTTTGCCATTATTATCTTTTTTTTTTTTTTTTACAGGTTTTGGTATTTTTACAGATATTGACCTAAGATTTGGTGTCAGTAGCTGAAACTGATCCCCAACACATGTTATAAGCAGTAATAATTGCATCAATTTTGCAATTAACTACTTCAAGTTAACTCTGTCTGTCTGTTAGCCAAATATCTCATGAACATCTAGACAAATTTTCATGAAACTTTAAGGAAATAATCATTGGCTGTACGTCTACAACTGATGAACTTTAGAGTCAGTCCAATTCAAGATGGCCACCGCAGCTAATCAACTTTAGCCAACACAAACATGCCTAAAACTCAGTCAGTTTTACAGATATTGGGCTAAAATTAGATGTGATAGAAGCTGAAAGTCACCCACAACACGTACTCCCATGAAATTGTGCATAACATTATTTTCAAGGTATGACTAAAATGGCTGCAACTTCCTCATTTCTCACCATGAGATTGTTTTAGTCTAAACCTGTGTGGCAGTGGGCAAGGAATGTTAGATCTTTAATTATCGTAGCAGTTAAACTGTAAGATACTTTTGGAGTTGACTTTTTTTTGTAATATATTCAAAACTGAACTTGTATTTGCCTGTTTTGCTTTGTTTTGTTCAATGCTCTGCAAATGACAGTTTCAAATTTTGTGAGCTGTGTGGATGTCCGTTTTTATTTTTCTGTTTTTTAATTATGAAATAGCTTTATTTTTTTTCTTTAGAAAACGGTATAAAAGACAGTATTGCACATAATAAATCAATTGCACTTCTTCAGGGATACAGATAAACATCTACTTCTCTCTTGATGCTACAGTATAACCACAGAAAGAAATCAACCTGGCGTGTACAAAAAATGAACGTACGAATTACAAGAAATCGACAGAATGCAGCATGTTTAAGCTTGTGGAGATCAAACCAGAAAAGACTCGTATTTTTTTATTTTTTTTTAATCATTATATTTTTTCAGATAGTCCCTTGACACAACGTTGGCACATTTCCTCTTTTAGGGCAGTGCTTTTTGGCTTTAAAGTGACTTCTGTTTGCCGTTCCAGGGAGAATTGTCAGCTTAATCTTGTTTACTTTTAGCTATTGGCTTCCATTGTATCTAACAGTATTAGCCCTATTTGATGCTATACAGTATATATTTAGATGTAGTAAATGCTTGTAATGTTTTGGCTGTACAGTCTTTGAACCCTGTATGGATTTACTACATGAACTTTTATTTGAATAGATTCTAAGGGATAAGCAGAAGCCTACGGTAAAATGAAAGATTTGTGGTTCTCTTCAAAAATTGTTTCTTGGAAAAGCTAAAAAATATACTGCAAAATCCAAGGGTTGTAAAAAGCATGCAAGGCTATGCGCCTGCCACCCTGCACTGTAGAGGCCCTGTTTGTGATCAGGGCTGGCACATTCAGTCTTTTAGGCTTGGTTTAACTGGCTATTACTGTAGTAGCTGATGCAGGATTCTGCAGTGTTAACAATCACAGCGATTCTTCCGTCATTCCTTTGTTTGTTTGACGTGGTCTTTTGTCTGTCTCTGTAGTTTCAAGTCAATCTAGTTTGCATCTTAAAATACTGTGATTAATGACCATGTGCACTGTGATATTTGATGCATGAAGGAGAAATTACATACCTCTTTTGCACATCTCCCTAAACTTCAACTTCAAATAAATATATTTCTAAGAAACTTAAAGTGAATGTCTATACGTAGATATATATTTATATAGGGAAAAAAAGTACAGTGATGTTTAAATTTTCATATATTAATAAGAAAATATGTGTTATTTATTCATTCTTTTCTTCAAATTCAGATTTTAAGGAGACATTTTAGCAATGGAAAGAATATCATCAAAATCCCCCAAAAACCACCTCAGACATGTTGTCCTTTCTTTTCTTTAGCTCAATATAAAAGTCTTCAATCTGTCATGGATACATGTGTGAGTTAATACCCAAAATATTGTTTTTTGTTTGTTTTCTTCTTTTTCTTTTTCTGGTGATTCTGGAGAAATCCTGAATAGTGTTAATTGTGCTTTACAGTACAGTGATATGCTGTTTATGGAGGCATTGGAGCTTAAGTGTCGAACTGCCTCTCCTGGAGGCTGAGAAGAAAGAGAAGGAAGTCCCAACTGGTGAATAGAAACATGGCGGATCCTGCATCGTTATCGTAGAGCAGGACCACATCGACATCAGCTATAAAAATATATATGCAAAGAGACAGCAGGAATTGAATTTGTCTCCTCACCTTGCTGATCTTCGAATATGTTTCCCTGTTGTTATTTTTATACCTTATTTGGAGGAATTAGTTGAAAATGACTGATTCCATTTTGGTTTAGCATGAATTATCCATGCAATCCACTCTTCCTTTTCACATCCCACTATCTCTGAGTATCCAGATGTTGAGCTCTCCATAAAACTGGATACAAGCTTTACAAAATCCAGAAAGATGTGATGAAACAAGAGGAAAATTATGAATAACCAAATGGATTCTTAAATCCTGTGCGTTCATTGCAGGGTTTGAAGATGGTGCTGTAGTTCTCACAGGAACCAAAGTTTCCAGCGAGCGTGCTTCTTGGACTCGGCTTTGGACTTTCGTTTTGGGGTGGAGGTGAAGGCCTCCTGGGGGTAAGGCAGGGGAGGGAAGTGTGTGTCCTCTGTAGGGCAAAGCCTCTTCATTAGCGGTTGTAGCTTGTCCTCCTGTAGCTTGAAGTCCAGTTCCACGCTGCACAAAAGATACAAACAATAAGTGCATACACCAGCTCACGTTCACCTTATCCTGGTATAATCCATGCTTATGAACCTCCTTACATTTAATTATGTTGGAGAGCCCCATTATTTGATGACTGTTCTGCAACTTTGTGTGTCAGGCCGTTGATGCTTTTTGTGCAGCCCACCATATCAAGGTTAATAAAGTTTTATTTAGACACTTTTGCAGAGCTGGACAAAAATAAAAACAAACAAACAAACAAAAAAGTCGGTAACTAATATTTATTACTAATAGTTTGGAGATTTTTTAAAGATGGCATCAATCCTCATTGATCTTGGTCCTGCTCAGGCTCACAGTTAGCCTGTTGAGTTGATTAGAGTTAAACTCTTTCTCTAAACTGAGCCCATTCAAAGTGCTATCTATAACAGTTAAGGTATTAATTGTTCATGTATTTTTTACAGAACCCCCTTTAGAACTATCACTTTAAATCAAGCACATTATGCCAGTTTAATGATCACATAAATGCTAATGATATTGTAAAAATGACTTGTGGTAAAATAATCACCAGAATATTCAAT
>JAOXNZ010000064.1:19297860-19318976 GCA_028566095.1 Kryptolebias brasiliensis
AATTTTAAAAACACATTATTTTAATAAATAAATCTTTTTTTTAAATTTAATTTAACTGGAATTATTTGTTCCTTCTTGATATTTGCAGCTACCTCTACTTTCCTCTATTCACTTTTTTTTTTACTCATTTCAGAATAATCTCTCCATTGATTAATCGATTCTGTGCAGAGCAGTGTTGGAAAGGATATGTATGAGTTATTACCTGTAAGATGAAAATCATTTTGGTCCTCTTAGCTGATAAAATAATTTTGTTTTAGGCTGCAGCCCATTCGATTAATGCAGTCTTAGTATCATTGTAATATAATCATCACTACATGCATCTGTTCACTTTAGTAACCCAATACATAGCATTCTACATATCATATATTGTTGAATCATTAATAGTTTTTGACATACAAATATTTCTTCTATTGCAAAAAATGCATGTCTTTTAAAGTAAACAATGAATCAGAATTCATGTCAGCAAGGCTCATACCTAAAACATGTTAATATTTTAAGTATTAATTAACAGTGTTCTTTTTTTAATGCCAAAGTTCATTCAAGTAATTCAGACATTTTAGAAATTATGTAGAAAATGTGGGGGTTGTTTGTCCCTAAATTTTGAGATGTTTCTCTTCACCTAAATGTCCACCCATCTATTCATACCCAATAACTTCTTTTTGTTTAGGGTCAGGCGTTGCTTATTCCAGCTTATTCCTTTTACTTGTGCTTGAGAAAAATGTTATTTTATAGTCATCAGTAACAACAGAAATAGGACACAGAGAAAAACAGCTATGTACACTCAATGCTCAGACTTGAGGTCTATTTAGTGTCATTAATTAACCCAATCTTTTATTAGGAGAAAATGCAAACGGCACATGAAAAGCACCAACAGAGTCCCCTTTCACACTGAGGTTCTGCAATATGTCTGTGAAGATCGCCTTTAAAAGTTCACACACAAACCAATCAATACAGCAAAGTTCTGTGACTGTGTGCTTACACACATAAAGCCAGTGCTGCATAATCAGTGTAGTGACAGCAGCACTGTTGGCTAGATTATAGTATTTTACAGGCTACTCCACTTCACACTTACTCACTAACTCAGTTCTGTGACTACTTCCCATACCAACTCAGAACTGTAACAGGTGCTGGTTACTTCAGCTTCTCATTTTATTTTATCTTGCTCAGTACACTCATGACACCAGAGAAGGAAAAATGTGTCTAAGGCCCAGTTTGAGTGTGTTTTGTGAAAAGATCTAGTTATTTACAAAACTCCTTGAGAGACAAGTGTTGCAAATTGACAATTTTGCTACAAACACTGATTCTTTCATTTGGGAACTTTTTTCTTTATTATCATTATTATTTATATTGTATCAAATGAATTTGAATGAATCAATGACATTAGTAGCCTTCCTGCTAATCACTGGACCACTCTGGTGCCCCTTATGGAAATCTTAGAACAGCAAGAAACAGTTTTTTTTTTTTAAAGAAACAATGCTGTCACATGGGATAGTTTCCAACTTGTGTCAAAATTGTTTTTTATTATTTTAGCTGAACTGAACCGTTTCCTGTTGCAAGTCTGAAATCCTCAAATGAACATGGCAAAAGCCACCAAATCATTCTTATCCTTGAGGGTAATGTGCTTTCACTAATAAATTCCATCTTTCATCTTCGCAGAACCACAGACATTTCTCATCTGTGTCACCACCGTGCTTGTCACGCTGCCCATCGTGTGTGGCTCCAATAAAAATTAAACTCCTATCATAAAATCATCCTTTTTATCTACTGCTCTGCTTCTTGAGCTGCATGCTCTGACAGGTATTAGAGGAGCTGATATCAATGTTGTTATCTGAAGCGGCAGCAGACTCAGGTAATGGCATTCAGAGGACAAGTGCAGTGACACAGCAAGTGTGTTTGAAGTTTGCACCTTGGATTATTTATGCACAACATGTAATTAATTGGCTTTCTGTGGGAGACAGGTTCACATTTCAATACAGTGCAAAAGGCCACATAACTTTCAACCAGGTGAACTAATCAATGAAGAGACAACTGGTTGCACATCCAATTGGATTGGATCCTCCGAACTACTTTACTCTCTTTTCTCTTTTTCTCACTTTTTTCCCTCTCAGTCTCTTTGTCTTTCAATCTCTCATGCCCCCCCCCCCCCCCCCCCACCGCTCTTTCATACTGAGTTGATAAGAGAAAATAAGAGGACAGGGCTCATTTTGGCGAGCCTCCCTGGGGAGAGAGAAGCCAAAAGTGCCATTAACGGTATATTTATACACCCTCCATCCTTTGTGCTACCAGGAGAGCTTTCCCAAAGGTCACTGTGTGGGTGGCAGTCCAGAAGCACAAAAACAAGCACACATACACAGTGCTAATAGACAGGTTAGCAACAAGTCCCTAAGAGTGAGAATAATTGGTTCTGCTCTGCCAACACTCTGATGATACAGCAGCATTCCAAGCTTTGTCCTGTTGGATGCAACATATAATGTGCTTTAGACCTCTACACACCTTTGTTCTACAAGGCTTTACTCCAGAATTATGCATTGTTTTAAGTGTTTGCCTATACATAACTTGATTAAGTAAGCACTGTGAAGATTTCTTTTCGAGCAGCTTTGGACTAGCTTTGCTCAGAACTTGTTTGGATACGTAGGGTCTTCAAACACCAATCGTTTTCCACAAAGTCATGTTAGATTACTTTAGGATGAGCATAACATTGCACTATTGTTACCAAAGACAGACAGCATTAGTATACAATTTTTATTTAGTTTTATTTTCATAAGTTTTTAATATAAATCCATACAAAGAGTTGTTTTTCAATCTTAAGAAATGAAATGCGACTGTAACTCAGACCAAAAGAGGTACAGTTAAAACCAAAAATGAAATTTAAGCTCCAGCCTTTTAGACACCGCATAAATATTTTTATTTGGCCAAAATACAAAGCTTTTATTTCCAGTCACGCCCCTCTCCGTTTGAAAGTATTTTTTAAAAACAAAGTACGTGTTTTATCAGAGAGGGAAAAACTACCATTATGCTGTCTCATTACAACAAAAACCTTAAATAAGGTGAAAGATGAAGCACAAAAAGGGGAAAGACTCCACTGTGATTGAAACATTTCTACAATACTATAATGTATGTGTTTACTGCTGTATTAAAGTAAAAAAAAAAATGCATACTAGAACCTTAAATAAAGACATTTATGCTAGAGAGAACCACCACAGCTCAAGGCAAGAAAACACTGGCTCCAATAAAGTTTTCTTTCTAGCAGTATCAAATCGTTTTTATTTTATTTTATTTTTAAGATGTTCTTATGACCTCATATGTTGAATGTGGTAATTCTAGTAAGTGTGCTAGTGGTCATTACGTCTCTGTTATTGTCATCACTAGATTTGAGGTCTTATAGAAATATTTCAGCGTCTGCCATGTAGTCGTTGATGGACGTCATGATTGACGGTTTCACTTGCTGCACAACCTGCCTTCTGAACTGGCTGAGTGGATTGGCAGGGAGTCTTGTAGAGTTTCTGTTTAAGGGATAAACAGTGGTGTGTGTGTGTAGACTTGGAAAGAAACGTTTGTATGTTTATATATACACATACACATGTTTCTTTCCTAGTAAAGAAATTATTTGAAGGCTTACAAGTAACACACACACACACACACACAAAAACCCCAACTCAGCTCTTGACGTGTCTCAGTTGGATCTGACAAACATATTTAAAACGTTCAACCTTGAAACATTTGTGTTTAATAATAAAAGTAACTATGTGAGTATTGCACTCATTCACCTGCAGCCTATTAGTGATTCTACTTGAAGGTCAGTGACATTTATGTAAGAAAAAAAACAATTTTGTAATGTGGATAAAATATAACAAATATGTTTGTTCAAGCTCAGTACATTTCCAACTTTAAAACTGAATTTGTACCTAAAAAAGACAGCTATACTTCTATTGGGGGGAAAAACAGGCTCATTTGAGCTTGAATGGATTACAGAGGGATTATGCTGCTCACTGACTCTAACTAAACACAAGTATTTGTAATTAATGAACAAAAACATGTTTTTTTTTGCTATGTGTTTGGACAGATATTGCTCATAAAATAGTCACTTATGATTTATTAAACCTTCTCTTTCTTTGTATCATTCTCTCCTTTTTGTCCTGCTGCCACTCTAGCCACATCTGATAAACCAGATGTGCTTTGCAAACCATTCTGAGAGATCCCCATGCTGCACCACAGGTCTGCCTACTTTTCACTCGCAGCGCTCTTTTACGAGTTTGGTGATAAGGAGATTAAGGCTACCTTGTGTAAGATTGGAAGGTTGGAAGGGAGATAACTCCCTTTTCAGATGGTGCAAACTCGAACTGCTGTGGCATCTTATTCCTCCTCCAAGCCCAGCTGAAAATAGGAGTATAACCCTTCCCAGAATGATTTTTTACATTTTAAATATCTTCATATTCTGTTGACAGCATTCTTATTGATTACAAAGGAATTTTGTCGCAGTACCACTGGTAATGATCTGACTGTAATGATGTTTTCTCTGCAGAATATTTTCTGAATATTCTGCCTTTTCTAGGGTTTGACTTTATGATTAAAAGTCACAAGCAATAGGTATGAAATTACTACTATTTATCTAAGAACATTGGCCAATAAAGAACTTGAAATGTCTGCAAGAAAGCTCTGAAGCATATTTGTAAATGTACTGCAGAGTACATCCAGGTGAAAGGCACATAGAGTGATATTGTGCACTGTGGTTTCTTTTTTTGCCATTCTTGGTCTCACTTAGTTGATTTATTACATTTTAGATTTGCATTTTCATTTGTAAACATTGGATTAACACCTTTTCAAAGTACTGAGGCACTAACTGACCTTATTGTGTTAGTGGTTCAGGTTACATGCCTGCTGTGACTGATTATAAAACAGTAGTTGTATTTTATTTGTTTTCATTCAGTGTTGTTTCCACAATGACTTCAGTCATGGCTGGTGGCTGACTCATTTTCAGAGCTACATTAATCTCTAGCCTCATGGTAATTTGCATAAAAATGGTTTTATTGCGTTCCATACAATTAGCTTTATGAATGGTAAATTTGTGAATAATAAAGCAGCAGTATAGGATAGTTACTTTGAATTAACACTTATTTTCTGAGTTTGAATTTTGGTATCTGATAGAAAGATTAAAGCAGATGTGAGCTTTTTTAGTGTAAAGTGTTTGAAATAAGATGTCCTACCCTTCTCGGTGGGCCTCTCCCTTTTCCAATTCCTGGATGACCCCAAGCAGCACCTTGATGGTCTCTTGGCTTGAGCTGATGAGATTTTCCATGGCTTGGAGCTGTGCTTTTACATCCCTGTCCTGATTCACAGGCACTATTTGCTTACAGGTTTCCTGTGTTTGGTTGGAGGGTGCCTCATCAGCCACACCACTTGCAGATGGTGACAGAGGTTCCTCCATCCCCCGTATAGGCCGGGCAGAAATCTGTCCTGTATGGCACTGTGCCTTTGTTGTACAGCCTCTGCTTGATCGTGGTATTGTTTCACCCATCAGCCCGTTAAGCTGCAGGCCTTTTTTTCGTTTGCTTTGCACAGATGGACTGTCCAGGCACTCTACCTGTGTAAGAGAGTTCCATGCAATGGGGCCCGTTACCTTGGAGGGCCTGTTCGGGAGGGTCCGGGACGAGCCTTCCTCCAGACTGAGCAGTTGCCTCTTGGCCAAACTGTCTATATCAGTCTCCCTGTGTTGTAATCCAGTTCCGGCTTTCGAAGGGATACTGCAAAGCTGGTACTTTGTTTGTGCTCCGGCTCCACTTCCTCTTGGTGTGTCTGCAAGGCAGTCTGTGTCTGCAGTGCAACTGAGCAGCAGAGCATCAGAGCACAGGCCATCGGGTGTACTGTGCTGCTCCACTGTGGCAATACACTCATTAGTATGGAGCAGAGCCCTGGTCCTCAGGACTCCACTGCCCCTACTGGCTCTCTCGTCATCGTCATCTAAACCCTGCTCAGCCGCTTGGGATTGCTTTACGTCCATGACAAAACCGTTATTCTGAGCTTTATACGTTTCCACTGCTGCCACGTGTTTAAACGTGTGGCCTTTTTTACGCTCAAAGGGAAAGGTCTGGTACCGTTTCTTCAGGTCAGGGGAAGTCTGGACGCCTGTGCTCCTCGTGACATTTGGAATGGATCTGCGGGCAGGAACGGTCATGTACTTGCGGTACGCCACCTTATATGACATCGGCTTGCTGCCTTTTCCTGCTGCTTGCAGCTCTGCCTCCCTTTGCTCGTTTTGTGCCTCGCAGATGTCCTTGAAGCGCACTTGCAGGGCCTTGTTTCTTTTCCTCACCTGTCGACTTGCTTCCAGGGAATACTTCACCTCCAGCGCCAGTGAGGTGGAGGGCAAGGGTGCTGCCTCTGAGTCAGACTCTGAGTTGGTGAGCATGCATTTGCCACCCTCCTTGCTCACCATGTTTCCTGAAAGGCATGGAGAAAAATGCTGGGTTAATAATCAGAGGCATAGTCAAAGACTCTTTTCTCAGTATTATGTCTTACAACATTTCTAATCCACTCTAAACGTAAGGAGAGCTTTTTGTATGTTAAGAAAGCAAAAAGAAACTTTGATACCATTAGATTTATTTTTGATATTCTTTGTTTACATTTGCGACTTATTATGTGTGTGTTTTTTTTTTTGGTCAGATAATTGAGATTCCATGTCCATTTCATGTCTACAAAATGTTAACCTTTTAAATCAAAGCTATTTGTTCCTTCTTTGTTGCTGGATTTCTTGCCTTTTCATACTTGTTTGACAGTTTTTTGGTGTTTACATACTAAAATCTTACAGGTTTATGGAGTCAACATAACCTAAGGAAATTGCAAGCAGATTTCCATAATGCATTTAATCTTCTCTGTGAAATCAGTAGCTCTACTTTCAGCTTCATTTTCACTCTTTTATTGCCAGTTAAAGCGTCTTTCATTACCTGTTTTTCTCCTTCTCTAAGTTGATTAGTGTCTGTCTCTTGTTTTTATGGGAGCTTTTGCAGTGGTTATGTGTCACTGCACTCACAGTTATACAATACAGTCAAACTCTTACATGCTCAAACACACATTTTACACCCAAATTATGGGTATTGTGCTGGTTTATAAACATGGGGGCACCCTTTTAAACAAGGCTCTTGTCTCTAGTCCCATTGTAGTTACTGTGTGCTGGTACCATACTATGGTTTATTAGTTTTGACTGAACCATGGGAGCCAGATCTACGCAGTAAGAATGATAATAAGCAACTAGCTGCCATGCAGACTGTTAAAAATGATCTGCCTTTCCATTTTTATCTTGTTAGTTTGAAAGCATCAATGTTACAATTGTCTGAACGGTAAAATGTGCTTGTTGAAACTTTTCTGGAGACCTGCTTGTGTTTGCAATCCATGGAAAGTAGTGCGTCCTAACAGGTGTTTGTTTACATCACTTCAAATTGGACAAGGAGCGCATAAATACTGATGACTAAGTCATTTGGTGTGAGACTTATTGACAATTATGGTATTTCTTGGTCTGTCAGTTACCCAAATGTTTCATGGACCACTGAACGAATTTTAATGAAATTTTCAGGAAATATTGATTGGATGTACATCTACAACTAATTAATTTTTGACAGCAGTCTAATTCAAGATGGCCACCACAGCTAATTGACATTAGCCAACACAAAAATGTCTATGGCACAATCACTTTTACAGATAATGAGCTAAATTTTGACGCAGTGGTAGCTGAGAGTCATTCACAACACATACTTTGAGTGTGACATCTCGCAATATCACATGAGGTTGTGCATAACGTCATTTATAGGGTTTGACTTCAACAGCTATAAGTCCGTCCCTTCTGAAAGGATTATTGTTATTTAAAACTCTTGCATTTAAGATGATTTGCATTCTTTCAAGGAATGTAAGACCTTTAATTTACAATAGTAATAGACTTGATGACAGTAGTGAAAACAGAGTCAGATGTTTGCAGCTTTTCTTTGTTATTCAAACTCTGCTTCTCTCAATAGAAAATTAATAAATAGAAAGAAGTTGCAGATTCTCGAGGCAATGCTTGGACCCTTCGTACCTGCAATAGTGGTGGTGTTCTATGTTAACAGGAAATGTATAAAAACTTGTGAACAACACCTGTAAACTGTAAACTTTTGTCAGAAAACTGTACAACAACTCCCCGAGGAAAAGCAAGCCAAGATAATGAATTATCATATCCCAAGTATAATACCAGCTTTGTGACTCTGCAGTGCGCCTCTGAGGCTCCGACAAAAATATCATTCCCACTTCGCCTGCTGATTTACCATAAGCAAACACTCCACATGCTCATGGAAGCTGAATCAGATAGACCAATTATACTCCTCAGCTTATCTGCCATGACTGCTTTCTGTCAATAATAAAATACTTCCAAATTCAAACCTGTCTTTTTCCTTACCTGGAAGATGAAACTTTTTTTTTTTCTCCTGTTTGGTCTTCTCCATGAACATCATCTCTCTCTCTCTCTCTCTCTCTCTCTCTCTCTCTCTCTCTCTGTCTCTGTCTCTGTCTCTGTCTCTGTCTCTGTCTCTGTCTCTCTCTCTGTCTCTCTCTCTGTCTCTCTCTCTGTCTCTGTCTCTCTCTCTGTCTCTCTCTCTGTCTCTCTCTCTGTCTCTCTCTCTGTCTCTCTCTCTGTCTGTCTGTCTCTCTCTCTCTCTCTCTCTCTCTCTCTCTCTCTCTCTCTCTCTGTTATTAAATTTAAGGCATTTTACATTTCTGGCTCCTTCAAAGGACACAAAACCAGCTGTGGACATTAGGCTGTATCATCTGTAGCTACTGCAATATTATGTTCTGGCAAATCATTTTTCCCTCCCCACATGATCGTAAGAAATCAGGTCAGTTTTATTGTTATTTACATCTGTGCTGGCTACATAATGCCTAGCTTTCAGGCTTCCTTATGCCAGATGTCAAATATTTTGTGTACCCAAGGATCGTTATCTTGAAATGCCCTGTCATGTTTGAACAGCATGGGCATTTTCTTGCGAAGCAAGTTGTTTGAAATCTAAAAATGCCATTGAAGGCAGATGAACCCATCAGATTGACAGTCCTCCCATGGAACCAGTCAAACATCACACAGTAATGTCATTGGTAAAGCGAGACCAGCACAGCATGCTCATATAGACAGGTTACAGATGGCAGCTTTTTGCTGCGCATGCAGATGTTGGTTTGATCCTCAACAGACAGGTGATTACTGATGTGAGCAGATGACCAGACAGTACAGTGAGGCTGCAGTTTTTTTAACCGACGGCTTGTAAAAGCAGCACACATAAAACCAATCTGTAACAAGGGTATACAGTAAATGCACATCCAGCACAATGCAGAAATTACTTTTAGACTATATCAGGTTTTCTCAAACTTTATATTTAAAAGTCCAAATTTGATTTCTAGATGAGGTTAAAGGTAGAGAACAAATAGCAACAAACAAATCCTTAATACATTTGATTACAACAAAAAAAGGACATCATTTGCCTACAGATGCTTGCTTGTGAACCTAAGCTGCTTCTACCGTTGACAGTAAAACCTAATGTGCACTGTAGTTTTTTTAAGAAATTTTAACTTCCACTTCATTACTTTTCATACCTCAAAATAAAATGCTTTTGGTTTCACACAATAATAAACATATTAAATAAACTGAATTTAAAGGCAACAAGACTGTAACATCAAAATGATGGAGTTGAAAGTTACAGATGCTCTGAGATAGTTAAAATACGAAGTAACATAGTGTGAAAAATGGCACTGACAGCCTTCTTTGAGCTGCTTAAACCTTGGCACAAAATATGTTGTTTTTACAAAATTTTCATACTGAGAAGAATATTTGTCAGCAATAATATGGTCTGGACAAAATACATGCATTTTTCTCCATTCACTCATCTTTGAAATCTTGGTTTCCTAAGTCTACTCCTTTTTTTTGTTTGTTTGTTTTTTTTGTTTTTGCATATTTAGGTAACTTGATGATGTGCCATAACACTTTCCTCTCTGCTGCCTCAGTTTCTTGTAACGACGCCAACAGCTTTGGCTTCAATATCCGTAACATTTGTTGCATTTGCTGCAGCCTACAGTGTACATTTCCTCCTTGAAGTCCAACCTTTTACAACTAATTATCCTCTTTCTAACTTATGTGGTCTTATTCTAACACCGAGCATACATACACAGGCTCACACCCTCCCACTTCTCATCCACTCTCTCGTTTTCTATTCGCACTCTTAAAGGAGCCACATCATTCTACACTACCACAACAGTAAACATACACTTTACTTCATTGTACCAGTGCATTAAAATGCCACACAATCTAGCACTGAGTCCAGTTTAACTTGCTGTTCAGTCCGGATCCAGACTGGAGTCTGAGCTTTGAGAACCGCTGTACTATATAGTATTTGCACAAAATTTGTGCTGAGCTGTGCAGTATCATCCCATTCACATTAACACTGGCATAACTTTTTAACACAACAAAAAGTATTGAATAGATTTATCAGTGATATGACAACACAACATCACTTCCACATTGATGCACAAAGTGTCACACTGAGTGAAAAGCAGAGTTTGCACATCATTTCTATATATATTTCTAGATATACATTTTTAGGGTATAATGCACACTCATAGTATGATTATTCTACTATTTCTGTCTCTACAAGACATACAGTATTGCATGTTTGCATCATAGTGTGTTAAAAGGGGCTTACAAAAATGTAAAAAGATTTTTTTTTTATAAGAGAACTGTGTTGTCAACTGGAAAAAATATTGTTAGCAAGAGCTCTATTATAAAGCACGTATAAAATTACTGAGTGACTGCTGACCTTCTTGCCATTAGGTTGATTGAGCTTCGAAAGTAGAGAGTTACAAGAATGTAAAGTAGGAAAACCTGGCTGCATGTCTCAAACCCATTCATTTTCCAATTATTAAGCCGTCTGTCTGGCAAATGAAGCCTTTCAGTTGAAGAAAGTCAGAATTTTCTCACTTCTTCTGTCCTTTTGGATATGTCACATTCATTCCTGGACTTGTATTTGTTCATCAGCATGGCTGAGCTCTCCTGATCCATCACTGCCAGTTATCCTCTGCATGTTTGTACAGATGGTGACATTTTGAAAAAGAGATAAATTCAACTGACATCCCCTCTCCAATTGCAGCCACAGAATGTTTCTGTTATAAGCTGGACTCAAATTAAACCTTACTTTGGGTATGTGCAGATTTATATTCGTGTGAGTTGCTTGCAGTTTGTCAGCACAAACTGCAAGTATCTTCTTTTTCTAATCACAGGCTTCACAGTGCACATACATTTCAATAGTGTTGTATCATATTTGCACCATAATTTGATCCTTTTTGACAGATCAGTGCTGTAGGCTAAATGATGTGTCCCTGGCTTCACATATCTGATTTATTACCCGTTGGGTTGAGACCAGAGCGACCGCTGCAGCACTCGTATCTCACCTCTGGCTGGAACACCAACACCACGGCCTCTTCCATAAACAACACCATCCAGCACGCATGCTTAGACAGCTGACCCCTTTATATGGTGGGCTTGGGCCTCTCTTAAATGAAAGGGCACGCCAGTCAAGTGAACTGACCCACTATTTTTTTTACCCAGATCAAAAACAGACCTCAGAACACACGTCAACATGCTCACATCTGACCTTGTTTTAGCAGCACTGCTCACATTCTGGTATGATGGATAATTGTTTGGGTTGATTCTAGGAATGCAGGGGCATTTCCTTCAGCTCTGCCGATTGAAAGAGTTTTACAGTTAATTTAGCCTCAAATTCAAGCTTTAAAGTACTGAAAGTACAACTCAGGTAGCTAATAATACAAATCATTTTTATTTAATAGAAGTGGCCTTTATTCTCAAGGCTTTTGTTCATCTAAGACACCGCACCTTGAATTAAATTTCTATTATTTGCATTCTTTTAAACTTCACATGAGTCAGCGCTGTTGAGAATGCCACTCTGATTATTTGCCTGGGGAGGAGAAATCTTAAAATGTGCAAATTCAGTGTCCCGATTCAAACTGGGGATAGAAACGTTTATCGTAACTTCTAGCCTGACTAATTTTGTTTTATCGCTTCTACTCCACCAGAGGGGGAATCCATTAATGAAGCATGCATCGGGAAACTAAATTTATTTAATGCCTTGAAACGTGGCTATCCATGTCAATTAGTACCAGTGATTTTAACAGCCTTTTTTGTTTAAGCATTGAACAGTGTGTTTCTGTGAGGCCTTTCCATTAGTATCCCCTTTTTTCATTACTTAAGCAGCTTTTTTGCAGAGAATAAAATGTGAAAATATTTTACTAGCAATTTAGCACAAGTAGAATAACTTGTAGCTATTTACACTGTGTACTGTATACTTTTGCTTCAGAGCTCAGGAACTTTTTATAATCTGTCCCTTTTGAATATAGATGAGCGGTTCTCGTGTTACTGACCACTGTGACTCTTGAAATGAAAACCTTACATAAAATTAAAGGCCTAGAATTCCTTGATGAAGGAATGCTAAGTTTATTTTATGATGAGAGGGAACGTTGTTGTGGTTTTGGTCCAACCTTGTTATTGATGGTATAAATGATCTAATGTCTTATTTATATGTGCACTCAAAATATGTGTTGAAAATTACTCTTAGCTACTACCACACCAAATTTAGCTCGGTATCTGTAAAATAGGTTGAGTTATAACAATTTATGTGTTAGTTAAAGTCAATTAGCTGTGGTGGCCATCTTGAATTGGATTGACT
Organism: Kryptolebias brasiliensis; assembly: GCA_028566095.1. NCBI lineage: Eukaryota > Metazoa > Chordata > Actinopteri > Cyprinodontiformes > Rivulidae > Kryptolebias > Kryptolebias brasiliensis. The sequence goes on from JAOXNZ010000064.1 coordinate 19,310,601, forward strand.
CCAAATCTTAATGATTTGCAGATGTACATTCAATTACTGGGCTCTCATTTATAAAAGTACTAAAAATGTACGTACGCCCAAAAGGCAAAAATTCAGATTTATAAAACCATGCGCACGCACACCAGCAAGCAATTTTCCTTTATAAATCACACCTGTTCCTAAAGGTTTGCGCACAAGATCTTGCCTCAAGTTCTGCCCTCCACTCAATCATAAATGGTCAATCCAAAGCACCTCATGAATTTGAAGGTGTATTTAAATCAGCCAGCTGATCAATGTTATTTTATGGTTACCAATGGCAACCACGGAGAGAAGAGGGAAGAAACTAAATTTCATTGAGGCAGAAATTGATGAGGTGGAGAACAGAAAAAATATTTTTGGGAGCCGCAGTAGTGGCGTTACAAATAAAAAGAAGCGTTGTGAGCGGCAACACGTTGTTACCACTGTTAATTCAGTGAGTGGGACAGAGAGGACCACGGTCGGGGTGAAGAAAAAGTGGTCCGATTTTAGGGTGGAGGCAAAAGAGCAATTAACCGGAACACCGCCAGAGCATGTCAGCCACAGGTGGGGGTAAGGGCATACCCGAACTGACACCTTTTGAAAGGATGACAGGTGTTGTGCTGAAAAGTGATGGTCTGCCAAAAACTGATCGGGCGCGTGCCCAGATGTGAGCGGTAATAAAGTTGCGCCTCTTCTGCGATCTGGGGGTTTGGAAAGGTGGTTAGGATGCAGCACCTGAGGGGGGAGCCACTGTCCCCTCGTGTGTTAATTTGTGGTACACATCACCCTAGTGATCATCCAGGGAGAGGAATGTGATGGGGAGAAAACTTTGAAATGTTGCATGAACGTTTATTTAAGATTGAAGTTGAAAGGTCCTTATGGCTCACCAGCTGAAGCATAAATGATACTGATGTTTTGAAAGCTTTGATTATAAAGTGAAATTAAATATCTGAGAGGAATCATGATGCTGTGTGGCTTCATTTCCCCACTTCACCATCTGTGTCACTAGTTTCCCCTGTCTCCAAAACAAGCGTATGGTACACATGGCTCAGAGTTTGCGTGAGGGACCTCACATTTTCCCATCAAGTTTGTGTTTTATAGATCACAAACTTTGCGTGGAAAGTGTCGTACGCAAGTTTCAGGCCCCGTTTTGTGCGTATGCCTGTTTTATAAATGAGACCCCTGCTCATTGGTTCACGACATATTTTGCTAATGCTACAAACAAACAAACAAACACACATACAGAGACAAGGACAAAAACCTTATTGCCTTCGTTGGTGGGCAATAATGAGTCATTAAAGTTTCTTCATTTTGATGGGTACAAGGCTAAAACCTAAAAGCTTTTTAACATCTTAACATTGACCTTGTTATTGCCAATGTGTCTAAATGACTTTGTAAGTACATATTAGTATGTAAATACCAATATTTTAAATGGAAAGTCTTTTTTTAAGTCATACCATATGGGTGAAATTTTTACTATCCAGAGTAATCCCAAATCAATATAATCTGTTTTTTTTTTTTTTTTTTTAAGAAAACAAAATGAGCTTGAAGGCACGGCACAATACAAAGAAATTCTAACGTTTTTTTATGGTTCAGGTCCTGCTTGAAGAAATAAGCAGCAGTTTAATCACAATCATGAAAATTCAAGACCGTACTGTAATCCACTGTTATCTTTTCTTGTTTTGTTTTCTCCTCTTCTGACAGCTTCTGCTCATAATTACATGAGACTTAGTCATGTTTTGAAACATCTTTGATTTCTCTCTTAAGAGTACTAACAATAAACCAACAGCAATACAACAGAATCCTTGTTGGGGCTTTTTATTTTCTGTCTGCTATGCACCGCACTAACAACCATGTTCTTATTGTGGGGTGATATACAGTATAGAGCCAAATAAATGACTGTACAAGTCAGTGTTAAGGGATAATATTAGTGCAGTGGTTTAGATAAGGCACCAACTGCAGTGAATCTTTTGTCAGTTAATGCCCGAGAAGACCACTGCATGTCAAAGGATTTTAGGGGGATTGTCTCTTGAGCAGTTTGCTGATCAGGCGTCACGGTTTACTGCTCTGTGGTCAAGGACTGTTTTAAAGATTTTTCAGTTTTAGAATCATCATGTAATGTTACTTCAATGGCTAGAGGTGTTCACATCGCTCAGCTGTTAACTGGAATTGACTAATTTTCAGCTTGGTCACTCAGAAATTTTTTTTTTTGTTGTTGTTTTTGTTGATTTTGTTTCTAAATTGACAGAAAAAGAAAATTCATAGAAAAAGAAAAAACCAAGAGACCATCCACAGGTGAAATTTCTTTGCGAATATGCAAAAAGTTTTTATTGTTTTAGCCTTGCATCCAAACAGAAATACTGTTTTCTGGAGCCCTAAAATTTTTTGGGTGGTTTAAATGGGTGAAAAGAATCACGAAATGCTTTTGCATTTTTGTGTAGACAGCCAAAATGCAACCCTTTGAAAAACGAAGATGTCATAGGCCCACCCTTAACATAACCTACAACCCCAAGTGTGACAGATGTAGCAAAAACAGTAATTGCAGATTACATGCTTGTGTTTGTGCTGCAAATGCTACAGAACCTAGCCAAACTTAGACGTCTGTAATTCGCTAAATGAAGACAAACTTGTCTGGCACTTAACTATTCTTTTAATATTAGACAATATTTTATTTATATTCTGTGAACAAAGTTGTTCAGAAATGATGTATTAACCAAAGTTTTGTTTTTCCCCAAGTTTTCAGATATATCTCTTCACCTGAATGTCCACCCATCTATTTCTACTTTATACTAACTTTATTTTGTTTAAGATCACTTGTTCCTCTGCCAGTGGTTGAGAAGGGAGATATCCTGAAGAGTCATCAGTAATAACAGAAATGGCACAAGGAGATAAACACCCATGCACACTTTATGCTCAGACTTACAGCAAAGTAAATTTAGTATCACTAATTAACCCTGTCTTTGGTTGTGAGATGAAACTAATGCAAGCACTAGAAGAACATGCAAACTGATCATCAAAGAGCACCAACAGTGGACTTTTGCATTGAGGTTTCATAATATGGCTGTGAAGATGAAGAACCAATCTATCCAGACTGTAAGCTTACATACATAAAGCTGAAATTGCTTATCCAGTGTAGTGATGGGAGAGTATAGTGCTGTATACGCTGCCACATTACACACATACATGACAACTCAGCTCTATGACTACATTCATTGCCAATTTAGAAACCTTCCTCGTGGACTGGTGTTTTGTGAATATGCAAAAGTCTATCATTTCTGCCTTCACATGGAAACATCATTTTAGAGCCCTAGAATGATTGTTGTTGCTTTTTTCTTAAATGGGTTTCAAAGTGAAAGAATCTTGAAATGCCACCTTTGCATTTTCATGTATACAATCGAAACACACATACGTGTCATAGCCTCACCTCTAATCTAACCTTTAACCTGAGGGGGTCGTCGTCTTCTTCTTGTGTTTACATTTTGCACCCAGCATGGAAGCTTTATTCACATGCTCCACGCCTCATTTCCTGTATTTGGTGTATATTTGTGTCAGAGTTGTGGCGCCACATACAGGCCTGGCATAGCTACTTTGGAGCTCTTTTTGAATATTGCAATAATAATAGAATTTACCATACACAAACATTTTCTTCATTCATGCAGTAAAGGCCCATTTAAATGCCAAATAAATTGTCATGAAGTCTGTGATTTATTGCAGTCCTTTGCATAACTAAATATTAAGGGCTTGTAATTTAGCGAATGAAGGACAGTTTTTTGTTCATTTGTTTCCAGTTATAAAATACCTTCAACACTATTTTTAGATTTCCAGTGATGAAGAAGATGGCCCTGTAATTGTTTTATTTTCAGATAGTTGTAATTTTAATCAACAGCAGATCATGGGTCGAGCTAAAACCAGATCCATCTAGGAGAAAAAAAAAATCATAAATGGGTGCAAAACATAACTTGCTTTGCAGAGATAATAAAAAAATACTTGTACTCTATTTGTTTAGGATAACTGTTTGTAGAATATTAGTAAGAGTTATTTGCATAAACTGATGTTTAGAATGTAAAAGCCAAACACTGTAATAAAATAAATCCAGTTTTTAAAAATTCAAAGTGAAGGTGTAGTTATGTCTAAAGGTGTAAATTTCATAGTGCTACCTTCCAACTCACCTTTTCTTTACAACCGTGCAGAAAAGAAGTGTGATGGCAGCAACCTCTTTTAAAAACATCTCTTAAGTTAGTGCTTGGTTTGTCCCTTCTGGGCAGCTGTAGTAACACTATGACCCAATGTAACAAAGAAAGGGCTTAAAGTTTTGGTTAAAAATAGCTTCTTCTATAATACTAAAAGCTCAACTATTAATATTTTGTACATTCCCTCACCAGTGACAGCATAGTTTTAAATATACCTTGGCATTTTTGATCATAGATTGTCAGAGACTTTTCACACTAGATTCAAAGCAATGATGCATACAAGTCCAGTTTCTGTCCTGGGCACATATTGGCTTGTATGCACGTTTTGTTGCTCATCGTGAGAATTTGTGCAGCTTGTTTACCCAGGCTAAGAGACTTTCAATGAGCCTTCTAGACCTTGAAGTGTGTGTTCACATCATTAGAAATTTCTCCCCTCCCCTGCTGTGTAAGGTACTAGAAATTACAGTCATCAAAAGAACATGGTAGTCTGTATTTATGGGAACCTATTATCCTTGGACTGTAGCCTGCAGACATTGCGGCCGTATTATGTTTTACCTGGCTCGTCCCTGCTGAATTGTATATGTTTTTTTGTTTTTTTTTGTGCTGTGTCCCTGCTCGCTGTAGTTAGTCGGCGTATGTGATGTGCTCATGCTCAGGTGGGTTCGTGGGAGTTTGATTAATTTTCCGGAAGCCTGTCCATACATCACTGAGCACACCGGCTACTGTAAATGGAGAGCAGAACCGAGGAAGGGATATATTGCCTGCTCTAATCAGGATGCATCAGATCATTCTTCCTTTTTTTTTCTTCTCCATCTTTCTACACAGCTATATAGCCCCATGTCTTTTAACTCATTTTTTTCCTCCTCTTCTCATTGTATTCCTCCTTGTTGCATGTCTGTTTCAGTCTTTTACTCTCTTCTCTTTGCCTTCAAGACAAGCTGAGGCTTCAAAGCTGATAGGTAACTAGAGAACTCCCCTGCTGTTTGCACATAGTCATTCCTTGATGAAAAAAGACAGAGTTGGAAAGAAGAGGGAAGGACCAGAATAAACAGGTGCAGGAAGAAAGAACGTGGACTTGTCATTATTCTTGGGTGGTGCAGGACTGAATGGGAGTAATATAGAGTCAGAAGGGAAAGATGAAACCATGAAGAATGACCAGTAAACTTAAACTTTTCTTCCTTTAATTAATAACACCACCTTGAAGTACACTTTACTAAGAACTCGCCTAAAGAATAGTTTAGCAAGCATAAAACAAAGAGACGTTGAGATGTTGCTAGAATATGAGAACAGATTGAGAGAAAAACAAATGTTCATTGCATTAATGCTTTTTTTAAAATTAAAGCTATTGTTTGACCATAAAAATATAATTTTTAATTTATAATGGTCATGTTAAAAGACCTTTAAAGAGTGATCTGAGTGACAGGTAATTGCAACACAAAACAGTTATGGTCGTTTAGATTTTTGTGGATCAGTTATTGAATTCACAATTTGTGGTCCTCCACAACATTTAAACCTGTCCGATTTACTGATATTGATCATGACCTTTGACCTCCACCTAATAAGATCTAAGGTTTGTTTCCAAAAATAGGATTGATGCTTTCTGGGAAACCCTCAAGCCACAGAGGCATTTGTTCTGAAACAATTTGTTGAGCTAAAAAAATTGAATCTGACAACAATTTTGCTAATTTTTTTTCAGTTTTAAATACAACCAAAAAAAAAACTTTTTCTTTCACCTTCTTGAATCTAAAATCTTAAAACCCTCTTTGACAAAGTAGAAAATTAAAAATTTGGTACTACTACATAATAAGGCTAACAAATAGTTAATAATACAGTTACTAATTAAACCATTAATAAGCAGTTACAGAGCATTAGATAAAAAGGACAATACTGTCTTGTGTATTCCCATATAGTGAGTCAGCATTTATCTGTACTCACCATTCGTACTGATAATTTGGATTTTTTTCACAATTTGGATTTTACATATTAAACATTGATCAGTAAGTTACCTGCATGTGAGCACTATGAGCATTTGAAGATACAGAGTTTGTTTTGGCAAATTAAGTTTATTTAGTTTTAAAAGAAGCAAGCTGAGCAACTGGTGAAACAAAATACATTTACTCGAATTAAAGTAAAGCACTTGATTTTGCCAAATAGTGAGCTTGCTTTGTAAAGTGTTATCGTTATCGTTCATATCGTGTATAAATTATTCTTAAGCAAAAGCTAGGGCAAGGCCAATGCATAAAACACGTTAGAAATTGAGTTCTGAGGTTTGAACCCTGACTGTGAGTCACCAGCACACTGTCTCTCACACCAAACCTCCAAGAGGGGCTCGTCGTCAATCCTCGTCTATCCCTCAGAGCAGGGCACCAACACCTTGCTCTTTAGGATGGAGGCAATCGAGGATTTGTGGAGGCGCATTTGGTGAGTAGCCAAGCCCAGATTAGAGCCTGTTTCAGGCATCTGGGCGACGGAGAGGCAGTTTACCCAGATGATAGGAAGATGCGGCCTGCATGAGAGCCCCAAGGAAAGCGATAAACAGGAGAATGGGCAACCAACTATCCTCACTTTAGCTTGGATGAACATTGGTGGGTACTTGTTACTACTCACTGGTGTTTTTGCATCCTGTCTACACCTGGGTGGTACCTGTTGTTGGCACACAGACTCTCATCCCTCACCAACCTTTTACCTCATCTTCGCTTGGGTGGAATAAACCTCCAGAGCTTAAGGTTGCTGAGTCTGGTATGGTTGTCGGTGAGAAACCTAGCTCCAACCACGATGGATTTTTGTTAATGCTACCAGCAAAAAAAACGTTTAACTTAAACAACATCTGCACTGCCCGTGCTTTGGATTTTACGTTTGTGAAGGAAACCTGGCAGAATGTTGGTGAGTCAAGGTCTTTTTTTTTAACTTTTACAAAAAAATGTACTTGTTTTTACACAGAGAAAATTACTAGATGTGGTGGATTTCTTCTCAACACAGGAGGAAAACAAATTACACAAATTCAGCTCTTCTGCCTCTGGGCCAGTTGGAGCCTCAGCTGACTAGGCACCAACTGCAAAGCAGTGGAAAACACATGCTGTATGCACACTTACACAAGTACACACGGGCACCAAACACTGGTGAGATCAGGTGTGAAGTCACTTCTTCAACATGAGCCACACATTCTCTTCTGAGGAACTAAATGATTCACCTGAACTCTGTGACATTGTTGTGGTGCTCCCTTGGGGGAAAAAAATCAGACTCTTAATTAATAATCCTATTAGCACATGAAAGGCAACATCTGGCTTGTTCCAAAAGCAGTCCTTCTTTCTTAGGAGAGTAATTTGTTTCCTGGATGAATGAGTAGCCCTCCCAGTGAGAAGGGCCTACTGAAGGTGAAGACACTCCGCCCTTCGTTTGGACGCCCTCACAGCTTTTACAGGCCTAGTCTAAAATAATTCTACTGAAAGTTCAAACCTAAATTTGAACAGGGAAATCAAACATCTTTTCCTGCTTAATTTCACAAGCAAAAGCGATTTGTTCTTCTTGGTTTCTCATCCTCTCTGTATGTTTTTTCCCCTCTCAGTGTCTGTAGAAAGTGAAATGGAGCAGAGGGGAGATTGTATCAGAGCCTTGATGTGAGCTGTGTTTGAAAGGGAGACTGAGTAATAGCGGGAGGTTTGTGGAGGACGAGTGGGACTGACATTGCTTTCATGTGGCAACTGAAGGACAATTAAGATGTGAGGGTCCCTGCTCTGTCGTTCTGCTGCACACATCACAAACCCTCACACCTCAAATCTATAAGGAGATGCAGATTTCACCCAGTCCATTATTCTAAATGAGCTTTTAGTTAAAGGTTCTAGATCAGATGCAGTGAACTGTCTGCCCAGCTCTCATTATCTGTTCCTCTGCCTTCATATGTGGGGCAAAAGATTCATGCAGTGTGTTTTTTTTTTTCTCTCTTTGGTTTTGGATATCAGTGTGTGTTTTATGTAATGCTCACTCAGCTGCAAAACTGAAAGGAAATGCAGCATCATGCCAGCCCTTGTACGCAAGCACTGTTTTATCCATGTAGCCGATTCAGTCAAGTTAAATCTGGATCAAAATCCTCTTGGACACAAAAACAACCCTGACCTGCCAGATTTTATAAATGTCAGCAAGCAGTGCCAGTGGGTTTTATTTTATTTCTAACGCTTTTGTTTACATTTTT
>JAOXNZ010000064.1:19328934-19339892 GCA_028566095.1 Kryptolebias brasiliensis
AGTATGATTGTTTTCTTTAAAAAACATTTTCTTAATTTTGTAAGTTATCATTTAGATGTATTTTTAATTACTCCCACTTTGTTTGTTAGTTATTAGCAAATAACATCTTTTCGTCAACTATCTCTCCGCTTTTCTTTTGTTCTTGTAATTGTCTCTTGGTAGCTGATTATCTCGATCCTCTGCATAAATCTCCTGAGTAATTACTCACGACTGAATTTCTTGCAGTGTCTCATCATCTTGTTACGCTAATGGTCAGGACAAGCTCCTCCAATATATTTGCCTCCACTCTCAGTTGTTATTACCCTTTTTCTATCCTGAAAGCATCAGTCTTTGTCCATTTGTGTCAAAGAAACGACAACAGACAGGCAGCACCAACCTCTTTTCACCCAGCCAGCCACACACTGGCTTCCTCTTATCTCGCCTTGGCAGCAAATTTACACTCTGCTCCTGTAACCAGAGCCAGGATGATGCACTGCAAGGTAAAAACAGCACTTTAGGGAACTCACTGGGTTTTTTAATCAGTGAAGACAAAAAGCGGGGGAGTGGGGGGTAGCAGGTTAATGAGATCATCCACCCAGTAAGGTCGCCCACCTTGTCAAACCAGGAAGGCCAAGCCCGCTTCAGTCCTCGTATCCAATCAGCTCAAAATCACAGGCACAGCCATTCTGTCCTCAGCCTTTGATTTTAAACTAGATTGTTTATTGAATGCACTTCTTTCCCTTCTGCAGGGCAGCTTCGTGGCCTGCATGACTGCTACACTGAGACAGATGGATGACTATCATTACGCTCATCTGATCAGCACCTTTGGCAAGATAAGGAGTGATGTGGTGGTGAGTACATCATGGAAACTGAGGGAAATTTAGTCTATATTCTCCTATAAAAACCTAAAGTCTTCACTTGTTGCTCAAAGTCATGTTTTCTCTGTCTTCCCTGAACATCAAAATTTATATTAGGTCCTTTTTGTTTCTTATATTAACGTATTAAATTGAATTTCTTTGAGTCCTAGCCTTTGGGCTTCTACACAAACGCTATGCTCATGAGGATTGTTGCAGAAAAAGGACCACTTGTTGCGGCCGACACGTAGTGGAGGAGGGATAAATCTCAGCGGTTTTGGATATCAGCTCTGAATAATCCTGCCCTCAAAGCAGTATTCCTCTAGTATCAGCTGCCAGATTAGCATTCTATTACTCCACTCCAACAAATAAGAAATTCTCACTGTCTGAATCGGGAGCTTTAAAGGAAGGACAAGAATCTGATTTGCATTTCAGGTAGAGATTAATAATTTGCAAGAAAACCTTGAATTTTGACTTTTTTTGGTTTTATTATTTGTTGACATACTCTTTATTTTATCATTTCAGGGAAGAGTTTGAAAGACGGAAGCATAAATAAAAATATTTGAGGTTTTTGACCTTCAAAATTGTGTACAGGTGGGATTTAAGGCTGAGAGAAACAGTTGTGAGCCATAAACACATTTCAGAACTTGATGCAACCCAAAGGACTTTGTTTTGCAGGGTTTTTTCCTTGTGTTAACCCACCGCAATGCACGGGGATTTATCTATCCAAGAGTGAACGACACAAGCCAGAAATAGATTTACATGCATATTTATGCCTTAGGTATTTAGCTGGTTTTGTGTTTAAGGGAAAATTGTAAAATGTGAGAATGGCAAAGGAAAAAGGCTAAATCTGATCAGTTAATTTTACAAAACAAAGAAAAAAAACTGCTTAGCATATTGTTTGCATGACTTAGGGGGGAGAAAGGACACAGCGAAATGCATTAAACTTAAAAAAAAAAAAAAGGTACACTTTGACTTTGCCCTGAAAAATAAAACCTCCGAGAAGTAGCGTCCTGTTAATTATTCTAAGAATGTTCTGTAACTACCAGATAAATTATGCTCCTATCACATAATTTTATTCTCATTATATTGTCACATCTGAGCTTTAAAAACATTTTGGATTTTTACTTTTGAGTTCAACTTTGAAAAGAGAAAAATACTCCCATTCATGTCTTTGACCTTAAAACTAATACAAAAAGCTGTTTCTGCCTGAAAGCCACAAAGTCCCACCTTTTTTTTCAGGTTGCTCTTATCTTCTTGGTAGAATTACATAACTTATTTTATTTTTTCAAAATCTTTTCTCTCTCACTCAGGATTTCCTAATGGAAACATTTATCATGTTTAAAGACCTCATTGGGAAAAACGTCTACCCCTCAGACTGGATCATAATGAACATGATGCAAAATAAGTAAGTACAATTATCTGGACTCACACACACACAAACACACATAAAATGCCATGTTCCTTGAAACTCCCTGCTCTGTTGTTGCTAAGGAACGGCAGTCTGGAGTTGGTAAGAATTTTTCTTTCAAATGTTTTTCTCTCCATGCAAATATCGGCACAAGGCCTCAGCAGTGTAGCAATCAGATGAGCAGTCAGCGCAGCCGCAAACAATCGCATGAATTATAGATGCTCTGGTGTATGCTGTCTAATCTCCAAATTTAGTCTCAGCATCCTCTTCACTTTCTTTCTTGTTGTGCTACTCCAGCTTTGTGTTTTATTAATGTGAATCTCGCCTGATTTTTATTTCGTTGAAAATGTAAAAAGTGAAAAAAGACAAGAAAAAAAGGGGGGTGGGATTTTGCTTTGCATTTTGGGAGTTTAGTGAAGAGTTTTGTGTTGTGTGCTTGTCAAAAGATGTTAGAATGAGAAAAGTATTTTAGAGGATATCCTCCTTTTGTATCTTGTTGTAAGAGACGTGTGCAGTAACTGGATGTGTTTTAGTGCACCAGAAAGCCATGGCATTACAACAAACTAAAGTGTTAGTTTGTGTCGCATTTCATTTAACATTGTTTGACTTACAATAAACTTTCAAAAGACCAATCAAAATGACAGAAATAGCAACTTTTTTTTTTTTTTGTTAAATTCACTTATGCTTCGGATACCATTGCTGGTTTTTATCACAAAATCTGTTCATAACCTTCATAGAGAGAGTTTCAAGGTGGCAAAAGGACAGCATCTGCTTTCATGGGCTTAAGATTACATCTGTACTTTTTCAAATAACATGGTCCTTTTAGCTTTATCAAGCTGGGACCAGCAGGTTGCACTTTGACTGTATGGAAGAAGGGCTCAAAGTCGACTTCATATCATAAAATCCAGTTTAGGGAGTTGGGCTGCTGTCAAGGATCTTGCTTCAGTTCTTAGATGAGGCCTTTTGGGGAATGTCTGACTGGATGGAGACCTGTTGGGTAGATCTATGACCTGCAGAGGAAGTCATAATGTATCTGGAGCTGGAGGCAAGAAAGTCATCCATAGATACGTAGGCACTTATTCCTTTTGAAATCTTTGTATCTCCATTATGCATTTTGGTCATCTACACTTTGATGAGAAATTCAGACTTTGCCTTAGTATCAGATGACATCAGAATTACTGCTAATATATTATTGAGCTGCTAGTTTTAAGTTGCAAATGCACCGCAGGATGCAAAATTTTGCAAAGCTCTTTTTTGTTTGAATCTTCAGAAAGGTCTAAACGCATTCCTCGAGGCAACGTGTCACATTTTCTCCAGAGCCACACAAGATTTTAGAAAGCTTTCTTCACATACACATTTGCAGCAGATGAAACCCATAAGAGACCTGAACATTTCAGATGACTAAAGTTATACATGATGCATTGATTCTATCTGTGACTGAGCCACTGATGTTTTGCATCAACAGTCTAAAAAAAGGAAGTTAAAGGTCTCTGAGTTTGATGTAAAGTTGGTCCGTATGCTTTAAGCAGTTTTATGAAACACAAATCAGACAAAAAAGTGAACAGCTAAATCACAAGGTTTGGAAGCTGTTGGTGTTCTGATGCAGAAAGTGGCCATTTACAGCAGGTGCAGTCCCTATTGCAGTAGTCTCTATTTGACTGTGATTATTTTTCAGCCCCTGCCTGGTCCTACCAAAATCATTCCAACATCATTACCAGCTAGGACATTTGACTAGAGATTGCATTGCTACTCAGTTTACATTCTATTGCTTTCATTAGTCCGTTCGATTGCTGCAAGCCAGATTCTTTGAGCGCCTCTTCCTAAAAACATTATCTGCCACCTGAGCCACAAAGGAGCAGACATCGGTGTAGCTTGCTCTCATTTCCCAGCAGGTAAACAAATGACACCTGTTCTGTTTTGGACTGAGCTGCTATACCAGCAAATAAGGTAGTCCTGACCTTTATAAGCCACATGTTCAACCTTTCAACAATGCATGGCTCCACATGTGTTTTCTGGGCTAATAGGTTCATTTAGCCACCCCATAGTCACCGTGATTCTGTACTTTCTGGAGCAGCCAAAGTGATGTGATGAGTATCACTGGGGTTCCAGCAGTTCCTTTTTAGCTGCTGCTTTGTATCACAGTGTATGAAATGTTATCTTTGTCTCAAACTGGAGGCCAATGTGTCATCTCTAATGACTGTGAAGAGTCTTTGTTGACTGGAACTTGTGTACAGCTGCACTTGTTTGTGACAGCGATATGATTAATATTGCATTCTGGCTCACTTGCCAAAGTTCAATTCTTGTTTATTTCAATGAAAAAACAAGTCTGTCAAAGTCTGAGTCATCTCATCTTTACATATCCTAATCCGTTTGGGGGAAAAAAACAAGTCTTTGCTTCATGACTATCTGAACTTGGTAAGGGGGTTGAAGCCAACACACCCCTGATGTGCCTTTGTGCCACGAAGCGAGGTAGTAACAGAGTCGAAACAGTTTGACATGTGAAGAGGTAGGCTGGCTTTTCAACTCAATACTGAAGTAATGAAGTATGGTCTGCGCAACCACCTGATCGCAGGATTAAACAACAGATTTATTACAGAGGGAAGATCGATTACGACTTACAGCAACTTTTCATTTAGTTAAAAAAAAACATTTACCCACAAAGAGAATTGCTAAACTGAATTAATTTGTCATGTTTTGAAAACGATACGAGAAAGATGTCTGTCACCCATTTAATGCGTTGTGCTCCACGTCAACGCAACTGAGTTCTGCTCCACGCCTCTTTTGGTTCTGCAATGCTCGCTTCATTTCGGAAAGCTCACGTCTTTGAGGTTGCTCTTATCTTTTCACAAATTGCCAAATCACCATGCTGCCTCTGGCCGTTCACAAATCACCAACAAAGCAGGTGATTTGTGAACGATCAGAGGCAGACTGACTGGTCTTTGCAGGCATTTTGTAGAATCGTTTTGTGAAAATGGCTAAAAACTAATTTCACAAAGAAAAGTTAGTTTGCATTAAGTTTTAAAAAAGACTAAAGTCATGACACCCTCTGCAGTCTTAATGATTTGACTTTGACGCATTAAAGTAGGACTTCACCTTTTCCTGAAGCAAGTTTACACATTTCAGGTGGTGTCAAGATATATTTTAAATACTTTGGAGTAGAAGTTAAAATAAAATGAAAACAGGCAAACTTTTGTGATACAGCTGCTTTATGGGGGGTTCCTACTCTGCATTTACAAGTATATAGCTTGTTTTAGTGTGTTTTAGCTTTAGATAGGTATTTAAAAAAGCATGTTTCCAGACCTTTTTTTTTTTTTTTTTCAAAAAATAAAAATTTTAAAAATGAGTTGCTCTCACATGCAGGGTGCTTTCCACATTGCTTTAAGATGGAAACTCCAAATTACTCCCAATGACAGCAACTTGTTTGGCAGTGATGTGTGAATGAGAACCACATTGTAAAACCTTTTATAAACTCTAAGTTTCAGCTAATGCTTTATAAGTGCAGATCATTAATGCTAGTGTGTACTGTAATCAACTTGTCAGTCAGAAGTTAGTGCAACTCTAAAGCATATGCTGAATTTTAGCATTCAGTTGGTATTTTTGATCATAGTTTTATCACTTTGATTTGATTTTTCAGTAATAAACAACTTCTCCCTGTGGGGGAAAAACACAAAACAGACGAAATAAAACAAAAAAAAAAACTGAATATGAAAACACTTTAAGGCACATGTTTGAACACTCATCAGTCCTAACCACAGAGTCTTGTTTCTGGACATTTCACACATGCTACATTTAGCCCAGAGATTCTAAATGCTGCCATCAGCAGATGGCTCTTTCATGTCCACACATTGTGATAGCTCCGCTAATGAGATGGGCATCACCTCCTACTCCTTCTCTACCCATCAGCTCTGACTTCCTCCAGGTTGCAGACTGATTTATGGGTTCTAATTGCCCTCGTGACAGCAGCATCAGCATGGTTAGCTACCAACTGCCATTTCCCCCACGCCAACTGGCCGTGACTTAACGGCAACAACTAATTGGCGAAAGGGATCGACTCACACATGTTCTCTAAAATGACAGGAAACGAGTCCGCTTGCTTAGGTCAGTGGAAAGGTTGATTACATGCACTCTGACATATACCTGAGGCATAACTTTCAGCTCTGTCTGCAGGGTTTTTCTTGTATGTTTCTGTTCTACCACCTGTTTGGCAAAGCTTTCAAGCAGCAGAAACCACAACACTTAATTAACAGATTGTGTAAAAATTATGTTTGATGAAGTGTAATTAGTGCTATTTAACAATAGTGTTCTCTCACTCTGACAACATTACACCTTACTCCCTCATTAAGGACAAAGACATTTACTAACTCTGGTTAAATAATATATTATATGGTTTCATAACTAGTCTAAACTGAACACATTTTAAAGGTGTCACATTTTCTAAAGTTTTAATTGCCCCTTTTTTCATATTAAGGAAACTGTTTAATGTCTTTCTCTAAACTACTACTGTTAATAACTGTTTTCTGTTATTTAAAATTATATATTTAGAAATGCTTTCCCATAAAAATAACCCCATATCTCTTGAGCCTACTTAGATTTCTAAACATTTGTCTCATTTGATATGTGAGAAGAATGCAGCATCATCCTTCACTGCCTGCCTTCAGTCCCTCACTTCTCCACTGCATATACCAGCGAGCCAGGTCACAGTTACTCATTAGTTTTCTTCAGGGGCAGCCGCAGCTCATCACAATCTTTTTTTTTATTTTTTATTATACTACACACTTACACAGAACAACAAAATAGAAGTAGTCTCACACATTTGAGCTAAGAAGTGTTAATATTACCACTGGCTTGTTTCTGTAGCTATTATGGTCCTTGTATAAACTCAGTGAGTTAAATGTACAGTAATTGCTACTATCACACTTGTGAAACTGGAGCTACATGCAGTTATTTCCATTTTGAATCTCATTAATTTGAAGTACTATGATTTATACCTCATTCAATTCAGTCTTCTTACTACAGGCGTCACCACTCAGAAAATATTATCACTATTCTGCAGGAATGGCACTAGAAAACCTGTACAGGAAGTTGTTGTTTTTTTTTGGTAAAATAAGTGTCACTACACATTTTAACTTGATAGAGCTTTTGTGACTTTTGTAGTAATTGTACCTTTGGGGTTTTGTTCATTTGCACAGATTGTTTTGAGAGGGGGGTGAAGGAAGCCATTTACATCAAATGAAAGAGACCAACTTTTAACAGAGGAGGAGATCTTATAATGATCTCCAGTCATTTTCACTCTAACTCACGCCTTCGTGCATGTGACCAAAGTAACTCTCTCATGAGCCAGGCAAACATAACGTCCTTCAGGAGTGAGGGGAAGGAGATTAATCTGCAGGTGAATGCAGCTGCATAAACAGAGGATCTGTTTATAGCTTGGAACTCCACACTCTCCAGTTTTGAATTGAAAAAGCTCCCCAAATGGGGAGTGAAACGTCTTAACTACTAGTAGACATCCAGTTGTTTTTGTTTTTACACTTTTAGGATTTGCCATGTCCTGGGTGACTGAGAATCTACACCAGCAATGTTAAATAGACACCAGGCTTCTTCTCTTGTCCTGGACTTTTTCTTTTGTAAAGGAATATTTGCAACATTTAATGAATCAAACCAACATCACACCTTTTCACATATATACTCTCTTAATAGTGCATCTTGTTGCACTCAAGTCTCCATACTCAGCTTTTAAATAGTGCACTGTGGATAACAGTAACATCCGGTGTGATGTAACTCATCCTGATAAAGCTCACTGTCAAAAAGATATTTATCACACTGGAAACATAAATGGAATAATTTATTTTACTGAATTAGAAAGGACCGGATGTGAAATGAACAAATTTTGAAAATGGGCAAACATTCAACACTTGTCATATATAAAAAAATTTTGATTATCAGCTTTTTACATGAAAATATGGGACATGATGTATTTCACTTAACTTAGTTTTTCCTACAGAGGGTTGAAAATACAGAATGACTTAATTAAATTTAGCAATTTCATTTAATCTGTATTCTGCAGAAGTCAATTACTTCAGACCTCCCTAACTTATCATTTCCTGGCAGACAAACAAAACAACATTATGTTTCTTCTTGTGTAGAAAACACTTGAAGCAGATAACATCATTGGAAACCCGGCGTGTATGTTGCAGTATATTTATGTCTCTGTAACCTGTATGTAAGTGACATTCTTGCAGTGCATTGGATGAATCCTCCTTTCACCCAGTTACTCTTTCAGATCAGCAGTTTGTCAAATGGAATGGCCGCATTTTATAACTGCATATCTGATGTGCTTTTAATTTGGAATTCAGATAAGCATTGATGCACACAGCAATCAGCAGTGATTAAAAGGGCACCCATGGCATTAATATTAGTCTTCTAATATGCTAAAGGACTACATAACAGTTTTCGTACAGACTGATTGTTTAAACTCAGTTATATCTTCATCAAATGTCTGTCAGAAAACAGTCTTTTTTTTTGCCTGTGTGCAGAAAGTCAAATGTTTTTCTTCCTTATTTTAATTTTCCACATGTAATTAGAGTTTAAATTATGAAAAAAGACCAAATGTTAAAGGTTTAACCTTCTGGAATTCATTTTAATGGCTTCATAATTCTTTTTTTTATAATACTTTTGAATAACTATTAGTCACTATTTCATTAAATGTTCAGGGTGAACTTTGCCCCCACTGTTTGACTCCGGTGCAGAAAGTTAGGTTTTCTGCTTGTTGCTTCCTGGCATCTGGAGTTCTTGCTACATCAGCCTGCCTTACCTCATTAATAATTCATTCACCTTTTCACAAATATTACCGGAGATTAAAAGTATTGCTCTTCGTCATTTTAATACTTTAGATCTTTGTATTTTTGGGCAAGTGGAATGTAACTTCCTCCATTTCTAACATTGACTTCACACTATCTGATGCTAAGTCAAAGAGGCTACAGATTTTTATTAAAATTTTTGCCCAACAGACAGGGCTCTCACTGACCTGCAGTGTCATTCAGCTTTTATCAGTTTCCTTTATGCCCTGGCTTTTCATCTAGTTCCACCATCAGGTCTGAATATTTATATGTCCAATACTTTATTTTATGATCCAAAACAAATGACAGTCCCAACAGATGTACTTTGTACTTAGTGCTCATTAGCAAATATTGCCTGCTGATTTACTAAACCAGTTGCCAGAATGGTTGACATTACAGAGTAATATGAAGCACGGTATTTTATGTTTGAGAAAAAACTGTATTATATAACAAAGATGTGGCAATCTTCTTTGAAGCAAACAATACAAAAATAACTCTTAAAAATTTCCAAAGAAGATTACATCATCAACTTTGCTAATGCATCATGTTGGTTTAATTTCTAAAGAAAATATCTTAGAATAACAAATTTAAAAATGACTGAATGTTGTGTTTTTAGTGTTGCAGCATGATCCTCCACACATTTCACATGCACCACCTGAGAATCATCTGGTGTTTTGAGTCATTAACACTTTCTCTAACATCTGTGGTGTGTGTTAAAAGCCATGACTGCTGACCGGTTGAGGTTGTTGTAGAGTTCGCATCATACTGCAGAAAATGAGTTAAAATATGTTCTCAGATAAGTTGATCTTAATATTAGATCAAGTGTCTGAAATGACGTTAATCTAATTTAATTAATTGATATGATAATGAAGGTTTTTGACCTTGCATTATCTCCCAGCACAGGCTGATACGCCAGCTATTCAGCAATAGCATGCAAATGGATCACAATGATTATCAGTGCTGCTCTCTGAACTCAATTAGCAAGTATGATTGGCTGATAACTTTTCATTAACATAGGTGCAGATTATCTGACAGCTCGTGTTTGTGTACCGTGGCAGCATTAAGTCACCTGATTTAAAGGTTTTTTAAAACGCCGCGAAGGAGGGGAAAAAAAAGCAAGTTTTCTGTTTGTGCAGGAATATAAACTCAAAGCTTGCCCATCAGTCAGCAGTAATGGGAGGATTCTTCTGTCACCGACACCTTGATCGAGCATATTTATCATCATGCTCAACAGATGCTGTATCAAAATGACTTTAGTGTGTAGGAGGTGCTGTGTTGCTTGTTCGCTGCCTAATTAGGAAAGTTAGTCAGGTTTTTGTCCCTCTAAGCAGAAAATAATGAAGTCTCATGTCTTCTTGAGATGATTAAAGATACCTTTATTTCCCTACAAAACTCAAGATGAAAAAATAAAAAGTAGAACGTTCCACGTTTTGGGGGTTGACCTCGAAATATCCTGGCATTTTTGAACACGTCCATCTTAAATTTCCTGTCATTACTTTTGGAATTTTAAAGAAGTTTGTCTTCTTTTATTTTCCTTATCTAAGCATCTTATTTTCCCTCTGTGGTGTAATGTCCAGCCGTCACAGATTTTGTGAGGCAGCCAAACATCTATTTCCCCCGGTAGTTGAATTTGTGAAAAAATGCAAGCTTGAAGGAGTACAAGACACAGCATAATATGCACTTAATGTTCATCATGCTGACAGTGTATAATCACCTTTATATTGCTCTCTCTGAACAAAGAGCATTCCCACAAATCATTATGTTAATTATCGACCGTACAGTACCCTATATTTTATGAATAATTCCTCTTAGATAAGCTCAAATATACTCAGTAGAATTATCACATTTATTTTATTTTATTTTAAACCTGCATTAAAT
>JAOXNZ010000064.1:19357220-19382155 GCA_028566095.1 Kryptolebias brasiliensis
ACATTGCAAAAAGATTGAGACACCCCTACCCTTCTGTGTGAGTACTGTGTGAGTACTGTGGTAGGGGCAAGGGATGAGCAATGAAAAGTTTCTTTAAAATTGTGTTCACATGAACCGCTATGAAATTTTGGGGATTGTAGTTTGTTTGGTGTTGGCCTCATTCATATTAGCCGTAATTTTTAAAATCTAGTCAGAATTAAACTATTTCTCCAAACTGAGGTCATTCAAAGCGTTGTCTACCACAGGTAAGGTAATAACCTTGCCACAGAACCTTCTTCAAATGGTCTGAATAATTCTGCTGTTCTAACTGTTTGTTAGTAAAGAGTAAAGTGTGAAAAGCTACTTAAATATGAGCCCTACATCAAAACTGTTTCTTATCAGGTACCTGTACAAGCTGTGTGACCTGCACAGAGAGTGTGACAACTACACCGAAGCTGCTTACACTCTGCTGCTACATGCAAAACTACTCAAGGTACTTGAACAACACTGAAGAAAATATATTTACTTATAGTCACTGGTAAGCTGTTGTCAGGCAAGTAGCATTTAACCTAAGGCATCAAACAAACATACAGTATGTCTCTAAATTTAAATGTGCACAGAAATAAAACAATTTATCTGCATCCATTTAAAATCAACCTTGGCGTTAGATGGCTGCTAAGGGGGCAGAAATGCTGAGCAACATCTTTTTCATGCTGCCAACATAAATCATGACTAATATCTAATCTTTCCCCCAAAAGAGGAAAAAAATCATCAAAGGTAAAGCAGAGGAACAGCACTCCACTGCAAATTATCAACACTAGTGTAAGCTATCTCTGCTTTATGTGTGAAAACAGGCACATTTCTTCTAATTTTTATTAGCTGTGCAAATAGTGATAAGTTTGTCTGGGGCATTTCTGGTATGATCTCATTTTGTTAATGTAGTCTTTCTCTTCAACCTTGTAAGTTTCTTCTGGCCCAAAATATATCACAACATGATAAAAAAAAAAAAAATCCTCACACAACAAACTGCAGGGTCTATTCCCAGCTGGGGTTTTAGTACATCATAAATTTGAAGTTATTCCTGCGTTCCTTTTATCCAAAAGTGTATCATCCAATGTCTCATTTATATTTGCATAAATGGCTTTTGCTGCTTTAGCCTGCAGGTTCTGTCTGAGAGGAGCAGGCTGTGACTGAATCGTATTTTCCTCTCAGACTAGTCACAGTCACGTTTGCATTAGTTAATTATATTACGTTAAATTTGCTCAACTTTTAGCATTTGTGTCTTCCTGATTAAAGCATCCAGAAGAGAGAGCTTTAGAAGTTGATTAATTGTGTTTTACTGGTGTCTGTATAATTCTTTCCGTCTTCACTTGTCTTTCTTGTGGACTCCTGCTGAGGCACACAAACAAAAGGACTGCTGATCAGATAAAAAATAAATAAATTTATTTAAAAAATAAATAAGTTTAAAAACAATCTGAGCTGAAAAAAGTGCTGATGGCAGATACTAAATCCTGCATCCGCCAGCATTTATAGAATCAACCATGGTCTTGTAGTAATAATGGGTCCTTAGGTGGAAAATCGTCTGTTTTATAATAACTTTGACGAATTAAAAACACAGTAATGCATCAGCTCTTAAGTTCTGTCGATTCAGGGTCAGCGGCCATCCACAAATAAATGCGGAGATCCTTTTTACCGTGTAAATGCTGCATTCAAGCTGTAAATAAATCAATAAGCAAAGCCTCCCTGCATTCCTCCTCATACCACAGCAGCTTTGTGCAGAGCAATTACAGTTTCACTTATCTCTAGGACAGGATGTGCAAATTTGATGGCTTTTCTATTTCAAATCCTAGTGAAAGACGTTAACTACACCATGGAATCCCTGGTAATAAACCCATCCTGACACATATATAAAATTTTAACGTCTTTACACTCAGGCCAATCAGATTGTCTCTTCCTGCCAAGCTGCTCCAACCTGTCAGAAATCTTATTATTCTCGGTGCTGGTTTGAAGAACAAGCACATAAACATGCCTGTTCCAGTGTTTTTCTCCGCACTTTGTCATTGTTTACAAAAATCAAACATAAAATAGCTTCATGACTGTTGTTTTTGGTGTTTATATTAACACAAATGATGCCTCTTGACTCCACTTCAGTGGATTGGCTTCAAGGAGGCTGGAGTGCTATTTTGGGTGGTAGGAATTCTTTTGACAAATATTAAAACTGCGTGGGTCGAGCCATGAATAAACATGCAGCAGTTTGATTTTTATTTTAACTTTATAACAATAAAGAAAAAGTATAAACACATGATATATCCAGTGGAAACAAACCAATATAAGTTTGATTGATACTTACTGGAGTGCAAAACATAATTTAGACAATAAATTTAAATGAACATAACTGTTTTTGCAAATGAACCCTTCAAATAATTGCTTCAGAAATGCAATCCATCGATCCTCCCTCTGAAGTATTCAATATTTACTGAAGCATGCATCACTGCCCATGTCTCAAATCTCCATGTCGCCCTTCCAAAGTGTAAGGTTGTGTTAAAAGGAATTGCGCATCAGTTTCACCCATTTGCATTTGCGATAAGTCAGTGATTGATTTCTCGCCACCTATTCGCCTTTTTGCTCTGCATCATTTTGCGCAGTGTTGACCCCCATTGCTAATTTGTACTCTGTAGTGGTCAGATGAGCCATGTGCAGCCCACCTGACCCAAAGAGACGGGTACCAGGCTGCAACTCAAGGACAGCTCAAGGATCAACTCTACCAGGAGATTATTAATTACTTCGATAAGGGCAAGGTAAGAAGTGTACCAGAACCTCCCCACAGCCACACACACACACACAGATGTTTTTTTTCTTCTTCTGTAGAACAGCAATTGTTTTTCTGTTGGGCTAATAATCCTCTTCTTTTAGATGGATGAAGGTGCGTCTCAGGCCACAAAAGTATTATTATTTTGTTCCTCTTATAACCTAACCTTTTATAAAAGCCTTTCTCTGGTTCTCTTATCATGCTGTCCTATTTCTATTTTACCTTAATACCACATCCGTGCTATTCTTGAATGCCAACTGTGCCACTCGAGAATGAGAAAATGTCCCGCTTCATAGAAAATTGGTACTGTGCTAGTCTTCCACCATCCTCTTTTGTTTTTTTCTTCCCCCTCCACCCAAAGAAGAAAACAGTTTTTGTCACCAGGCCTGTCAGCTAAGCCTGGAATGAATCTGGAGAGCTGTTGCCAGATCTTCTCAGGGATGAGGTCCGAAGCATGTGTCATCAGAGTTGGGATGTGGGCCCCATTCTTGCTTCTCCAGCCATCTGTCACTCAGCAAAATTCGGTTAGGGAGACAACTATGTGGACAAACAAACACACATTCCAGCAAGAGGGATATTGATGTGTTAAAGTGGCTGCAAAAAAAAAAACATCAACACTCCGAGGAGCAGAGTTTCATCTGAGTGTCAAAGGAGTCAGACAGAACGCAGTCCCAGATGGTCTTACTGCCGCCACCGCTCTCGCTGATGGAAGGCTGATCTGAGAGGCAGCCTGGACTCGGTCCACCTCCAGTCTTAGTTCAATTTAATCGACTCTGTAAGGAAGTCAGTCAGAAGCTTTTCAATGTGTTTCAGGGGTTCACATCCACCCATGACACCGCCCTGCTGCAGTAGACAAGCTCTGAAAGAAACGTAATTAGAAGATGGCAATGGGTTTTTGTCTTTTGGATCACCAAACAATTTAACTATGTTGACATAATAAGAGAATGTTCACATATCCAAATGTCTAATCTCCCCTTCATTTAAAAATACTTGGAAAAACTAGTTGCTAAGCAATTGTTAGAACATTTACACACAAATAATCTGTTTGAGGTGTTTCAGCCAAGGTTTAGAGCTCATCATAGGTCAGAAACAGCCCAGGTGAAAGTTTACTAATAATATATATCCTGTCCTTTTCCCGTTAGAGTTCAGTGCTACATTTAATACAGCTAATCACAGTATTCTGTTACAGAGATCTGAACATGATATTAGAATGAAAGCAACAGCCCTAAACTAATTCATATCAGATTTATCTGAAAGACTCAAATAAATAACGAAATATCTTTATGTAGTTATGAGTTAGTCATGGAGTTCCATGGGGTTTGATGCTTGGATCAGTACTTTAGTAAAATTATTAGACAGCATGGCATAATTTGGTATCATTTTACATTAAGGGTATCCATACAAATGGCTAATACGTTGTTAATAATGTGGTGGTTAATCAAGTTGTAAATGCTTGATTGTGCTTATTAAACCATTAAAAAGCAGTTCTAGCACATTAGTTTAGAATAGATAACACTGACTCGTCTTGTGTCATGTACTTTAATGTGTAAACAGTGTCTTATGACAGATTTATAAATGCTTATTAATGCTTTATACAATGTGTTTACAAACTTGTGAATTGCCTATTTATAAAACATTAAAAAAACCGTCTTAAATGTATCCTTTTTGTAAAGTGGTACCAATAAATTTCTGTTTTGCTGGTGGCACTCAGCTGTATCCACATGAAGCTATCTACACATATATACATGATAAATTCAATCAGTTAATTAAACTACAAGCATGTTTTAAAGACATAAAACAGAAATAAAGTAATATTGCTTTAGAAATGCTAGCTGAGAGTTCATTTTATTTCTCTGGCACAAAATGAGTCCTTTATCTGTACTTTAATCTGTATAATTAATTCATTCTTTAATTGTTTGTGTGCTTTATAGATGTGGGAGGAGGCGATCATTTTGAGCAAAGAACTGGCTGAACAGTATGAAAACGAAATGTTTGACTTCGAGCAGCTTAGTGCATCTTTGGTAAGTAAGAATTATTTGTAACATTTAAAATTAAATTTTCACTATTGGTTTTGGAACTATCCAAATATGCGTAACATTTAAAAGAAAAATCACAAATAACATGTTTAAATGTAAATGTTTTTAAGGATACTAACATGAGCTATTTTATCTCTCAACAGCGGAAGCAGGCCCAGTTTTATGAGAACATAGTGAAGGTTATCCGGCCTAAACCAGACTACTTCGCTGTGGGCTATTATGGAATGGGCTTCCCCTCTTTCCTACGTGTGAGTATTATCATCAGAATACGTTTTCCAGATTCGGCCATCAATGTCTGCTGAATCTGTTACTCATATTGGGTCCCACAAGTTCTGTTGTGTTAATTTATTTTTTCACAGAATTGTGAGCTGACTCCATTATTGTGTCTGACTCATGGTGTAGCTCTTTTTGTGCGGTTCTTAATTCTTCCTGTCCGATTCACGCCTGTTTTGAGTGTTTACATTAACATCTGTTGTCAGTTGATCCACCTACAATGGATTCTCAAATTAACCCAGATGAAGGCTCACGAGAACCAACCCAGTCTATTGTGTCCAATTAAACGGCTGATCATGCTGCTTTAATTCCATCACTTGAACCTCCACTAAAAACTAGTTACTCTACAATAAGATCATCACAAGGCATCCCACCCCCACGTGCAACAGCAAAGCAGGCGCTCACCATAATCTGAAAGGAAATTAAATGAATTGGTCACTTTCTAAATTGCTTTTAGTGGCTGCTGAATCATGAGCTTTACATCCGGAACCCTACGCTTGTTTGGATGTATAGAAAGTACATGTGCAAATGTTTTAAACCACTCCTAATTTCTTTGCACTTTGCTTCCAAAGAGTGAGACTTTTTTTGTGATCTTTCAAAGTGGTCTCCAGGCTTTCTGAATGTTTTTTGATAGTGTTTTTGTTGTTGTTGTTTGAACTTTAATTGATTTTTTTTTTCTTTTGTCTAATCTTTGTACCTGACCATCGCAGCATGTTGTGCGATGTGTAATTACAAAAAAGAAAGGAAGTGGACCAAAGTAATATATCTATGCCAGATGAACACTATCTGAAATTCATGGCTGGAATAAGAAGTAGAAAGAAATAGAAATAGAGAAAAAGTCCTGACCTTAGATGCATCATCCTTGAGTTAATCATCAACTGTATGACAGGTTTTCATCTAATAGCTTTTTAAGAATCACTGTGGTGGTGCTAAAATGCAATTCTATATGTGTAACTGTGTTATTTTTAGTATTTTTAATAGATTCAACTAATGAAATTGGAACAAAATGTGTCTGTGTGACACCGTTGGTAACAAAGTGACTGAAGATCCTATTTATGATTTTTTTTTTGCGCTAAGCTCTCTGTAATGTGACAACACATCATTGGTTCATCCCTTGAATTTAGGATCAGTTTTGTGTCTGAATGAGTTATAGGCCAGAGTTAAAGCAGTTCAACAAACAAAAATTGTTCCTCTTAAAATAGTCAGATCCTGAACTCCAGTTAAGTTGGAAAAACAGCCAAAGCCTAAAGGAAAACTTTGGAAGACCTTCAGACAGCCGGAGTGCTCAAGACCACTTTAGAAGATTACAAGAAAGGAATAAAAAGTAAAGAACGACTCAAGACTTTTGCACAGTTCTGTAACTTGAACACAAGATGCTCATGAAAGTGGCAATACTAAAATGAGTTCTATTCATTATTCTAAAATTGTTTTAAATATTAAAGATATGCAATATTGTTGGCATTGAGCCAAAACAGAACCTTAGCTAAAAGCCAAAAGTAGCATAAGGCTACCTAACAGCTAAGAGTAGCAAAATGCTATCTAAAAGCAGCAAATGTTAGCTAAAAATACCTAAAAGCTAGCTAAAAGTAGCAAAAGTTTAGCTTAAAGTTAAAATAAGAAAATGCTCAAATAAAAAAAACAGGTTAAAATAACAAAGGCTAATTTAAAGCTAAAAAGCAAAAACACCAGCAAAAAGCTAAAAGTAGCAAAAAGCTAGCTAGAAGCTAAAAGTAAAAACAAACACAAGCTAAATTCTAAAAGTAGCAAAAGACTGGCTAAAAGCTAAAAGTAGCCGAATCATATCAAAAACTAAAAGTAGCATAAAACAAGTCATAGTGTGCTGTAGCCAATTTCAAAGAAAACAATGTTGTGGAACTGATGAGGTCTCAGTGTAAATATATGGTGAAAATCTTTGTAAATAAAGTTAAAGATTTTTCAAAGAAAAAAAGTTTGCCTCAAAGATTAGCCTAAATGTTTTGACATGAATTTCTAAAATAGCATGAAGAAAACCAAATCTATATCAACTGGATGCACTGTTCATGTCACACCACATTATCATTTTGGGAAATATGTCTCACTCTGTCCACAACTTTCTTTGTTTAAAGTTTAACAATCTTTTTGTGTGCTTGTTTTTGCATCACTGTGTCACAGAGGGTTTAATCCTAAACCAGAAGAAAAGCAGCTGCATTGCTGACAAAGTCAGATGTGTTTGCTTTAATGTGTTCTTGTGAGAGTTGTGTCATATGGCACGTCACCCAAGGTGTTGTTTTCTTGTCTCAAGGGAATTTGTTCGCTTATCTCACAAAGCAACACACTAAATGGCCCTCAAAGTGATGATCCCGATCATGCCCTTTTCATTCTATTATGAACAACAGACCTTTCGGCGTGGTCTTTTGCTTCCTGCCGATCTCCATGTGCCCCTCCTCACCCCTTTTATCTGCCAGGGCAGAAACTCCATTACTGACAGGGCAAGCCACGCTGGCCTAATCTAACTGGCTCTTTAAACAGCCTTTCAGAGCTTCTTGGACTATTTCATTCATTCTGCATTGGATTGACCTTACCCAAATAACCGGGGCATGTGAATACCAGACTGTCCTTCCCAGGAGAACTTGTAAATTTATCTGCTTTTAGATTATGGCATTGTTTGTGTCTCATTGGATTAAATATGTGGTACAGATGCTGGTCATTATGACTCAGTCCAGTACATTTTGGAGCTGCCTTGAACTTTATTTATTCTCCTGCAGCATTTTAGCTTGGTAAATGTTAAAAATACAAGTAAAGATGTCATTTAATCACAATAGTCTCACTCAGTAGTTTTGTTTATCTGAAAATGAACATAAGGACGTGTTCAGGTTGAGGTTACTAATTATGATAAATATAATTTAAAGGGATTTTGTTCACTCCTCCATCCTGGGTTTTGTGTTGTAGCGTCACCATGTCCTCAGGAAAAAGCCGCTTATGTGAGAAAATCAATTTTCTTTTAAAGGCATTTTGTATGTCAACCCCCCCCCCCTTCATCCCTCACCCTCTCCTCTAAAATTGATTTTATGCAAGAGTGCGTAATTCAGCTGTTTATGATTTATTGCATCTTTATATAGTTTGACACTAGGGTATGTGCTAATAGTGAATTGTTTTTGATCTCAAATATTGTTTTAGAATTTGAGATGCAACACTTTTATCATCTTTTTATAGCTCTGTGTAATTTATTGTTTAAAAAATAACTTTTTTTGTCATTTTGTTTGGAGCTGCAGTGACCTTCAGAGACGGTTACATGTTAAATTGTCCCACTTATTTCACAATATGTATCTAATGTCATCTTTTAAAAATACAGAACAGATGCAACGTTCCCCCACATGCTTTTAGGAACACTCTACTGTCTTCTCATGAAGAGATCATAGCACAGAACAAACTTTTCCTCGGTCTCCATGTTGGTTTGTACAACAGATTGATAGAAATATCTGTGTTCCTCTAGTCGCTTTTCATATAGTAACAGATTGTTCCGTTTTGCTGCACCTCGTCCAAACAGCTTGACACTCAATAACATGCATTTTATTTGCACTCGTTGACTTTACATTATACGATCTGTTCCTGCTTTGTCACTTGACTGTATAAAATTGCCTTTTTACCCACTGACTGAGGGGGGGAAAGACCATTTGAGCGTGTATTATTATCTCAATGACAGTGATTTTCAGAACTAGCTGGGGCTTATATGAGGGTGAAATCAGAATTATAACACTGAGGTGACTTTACTCACAAACTGAACAGAATAATGTGAATCTGCTGTCTTGTTATTTAAAAAAAAGAAAGCATACAGTGCGCAGTGTTGATAAAAGTTTCTCTGGACTTGTTCAGGGTTTAAAGATTTAGGAACATTCATGGGTGAAAAACTGCAGCAGTGTTTTGTCAGACTGATGGGAAGTTGACTGTGGGACTCATTCGATTCACTTTTGTAAACTTGTCAATCAAAGCGTATTTGAAAGGGGCTCCAGGCAAATATCCTGGCTACAATTAATAAAATTAATTGGGGAATTGAGATGTGTGCTATGCATTAACAACGGAGCTTTCTGTGTGTGAGGATGTGTGCAGAAATGATCGAATGAAGAAAAAAAGCAAATGTTAAACTTGTTGGACTAACCTTTCAGTTCAACCAGTTCAATTCAGACCTGGGGTCAAGTAGCACAAACAACTTTAAGTTAAAGATTTCCCTAAAGTCATATTTTAGGTTTCTGTAGATTTTTTTCTTGTGCTGTCCCTAACTTCTTAACGTAATTTAAAGTGTTGGCTAAGGTTTTTAGTCCAATCACGTTTGATGAAACAGGTAAGCTAATAAAAGCCTTTTTTACCCATCAAAGAAAGACTTTGAACAAATTCTATTGAACACTGTGAACTAAGGAGGAATGAAGACTTTAAGCGTCATAATGCACAGGAAAACATATGGTGCTTTGTTCAACCAGCTGCAGGCTTCCAAGCTGTTTCTAGTTGAATGTCTGTATTAGGCTGATGACTTACTTTAACAGATGCACCACGCTGAATTGTTAGCACGGGATGATCAGGGCCTTTTGTCAGTTGTTGTGACATCACTGCAGCCATTTTAATAATTAGACCTTAAGGCTTCCTAATCAGTTGTTAAAGTTTGTTATTGTTTGTAAAACAGTCTCCATCAAAATGTCCATTTATGACCAGATGAAATATTTTTTTCAAATGAATGCATGGTTATGTTTTTGTTGTCCTTTATTCGGATTTTACTGCCGTCCTTGAAATATTTTTTTAGCTACTAGATGTTATTTGTCTGTTGTTGTGTCTAATTTATATTCATAAAGCGCACACAGTTTACCATTTATAGACATAATGTGTGCAAATGAGCCTGTCTCCCAGTACATGCTGAATGATTTGCTGTTTTCTCTCTCGTCCTACAGAACAAAATATTCATCTATCGAGGAAAGGAATATGAACGCTGGGAGGATTTCGTAGCACGACTCCTCACGCAGTTCCCCAACGCAGAGAAGATGAAGACGACGACACCGCCGAGCGAAGACACGACCAACTCCTCTGGACAATGTATCCTCAGCACAATACCACAGAATCACTTTCAAAAATATATGTATTTTTCATATCACAGAGGTTATAATAATGATTTCCTTTTTTTCCACTAACTACTGCTACTCCCTAAAATAAATGAGCTTTATATCATTTATTTCCCCCATTTATCTTTTACATATGTTGATGACAAATACTTGTTAGTGTAAAAATTATTATATCATCATTTTTCTTTAGCAAAACATAGCATATAATTTTGGAAACTTGGACTGCAAAATTGAAAAATCAAACCAAATCTAATACAATTGTTTATTTGTGCCTATTTTATACTGAGAATTATTTGTTTTGACTTCATAATTTTGCATGATCATTATTTAGATTAATAAATTAAATTTCACCTATTTCTGAGTTCAGCAGTTTTGTTGATTTCCTTGATGTTTCTTCCTAAGACATCCAGTGTTTCACAGTAAAACCCCTCCTAAACCTGCCTGCCAAATTTCAAAATAAGCCCGTCTCTGAACAAATCGTCAGGTAAGGCCTCTCCCTCTGCTCTTCACAGTTTGGGAGCATGTAACTCAAAAGTTGCACAGCATGTATTTCAGTCTGCCAATGCCCAATTTACTTTTCCTGGCCGGTCAAACAGTTGATAGAGTTTGTGATGACACGCTGAAAGTGCATTAGCATTTTTGTTTGGTGTGTAGAGGAGCGCAGAGGTGAAGGTGATTAAATCTTGATTTAAACGTGCGTCTGTGTAGAACAAACACTGGTTGACCTTCTTGCTGTTCCAGTAGCGGTTAACTTTCACCAACCATCTGCCATTAGTCACTGTGCCAAGTACAACATTGTTTCTACGCTGTCATTAATAGCTTTGTGTCAAGTGCCGGGGCCACGGCAAACAGTGGGCCCCTGCACTCCAGCTTGTCTGTGCACCAGCCGGCCCTGCTGCACTCAGCTGTGCAAATTCATTTTGATATGCCACCCAACGCATCAGTGAACATAATTAAAAGAGGACATTTACTTGAAAAAACCTTCAGGCAAATATACCTGGGCACCGATCTTATCACAAGCCTGCAGCATTGATTCTTTCAGCAGCCTGTTGGCTTGTTTGCTAACTGTGTCCAATTGGAGCAAAGCTCTCTGGGAACAGCCTAGATTATACAGTCATGTTTAGAGATTGACAGAGAAATGTTCCACACAAGACTGCCCATCCCTTTTTATTTTGCTGCTAATTCTGTCTCTAACCCTCACCCTGCTGTTCCCACTTGTCTTTCTGTCCCTACTCTCTGTTTTTTCTTCTCATTTATTTTCTCATTCAGCAAGGAGATCAGCGGTGCATAGCAATGAGACTGAGCCATTTGAGCCAAAGGGTCACAGCCGCAGGCAGAGCTCAGCCCATTCTGACCTTGCTTTGCCAGACCAAGCTACTCCATCATCTTTAGCCTGCCAACTAATGGCATGTAAAAGGCTTAAATGGGGTAGCAAGCTGAGTTAAATCTGCTTTATTAATCTGTTTATTGGATCAGAAGCTCGGGGTTCTTTTTTTCCCTCAGTTATTATCACACTTTCTCAGCTAATTTAGGAATGGGTATCATTGTCAGCACGGAAAGAAACATCTAAACATTAGTGTACCATGAAAACATCTGAGTTCAGCTTTTCCATGTGTTTTGAACGTCACAACATCTTTTTTTAATTAAAAAAGTTTCCATCTGTGCACCCTTATTGCTCTTACTTTAAGCATGAAGTGGCAGCGGAATCAGTTCTGCTCATATTTTACATATAATTATTCGCTATTAAATTCAGATCATGCTCTTTGAACATATGGCGTGATTTTATGGATAGCAAATGCAATATGGTGTATATGGATTATAGCTGCGTATTCATTTCCACAACAGTGAGAATCTGTTTCTCTTTCTGTCATCGTGAATGCACGCAGACAGCTAGGCCCAATTCTGCTATGCAACACCATCATTTTCTGTCTTTGAAAATTCTATTAACCTGTTCCGGCAAAGTTCATCTGAGCTTCTGTTGCACATTCTGCAGCTTATCTGCATGTCTGACAAGTCGGGCTGACTTTATGAGCTGCCAGTGATGTAAGTGACCCCAAAAAATTAATTTTTACCCTACATAGGGATGGCCATTCCTTAGGTAGATGAAAACCGACTTGCTAAACGGCACAGTTCTGGGCAGAGGTAGCCTGGAGGGGGTTTGTCCTGTGTTTGACCCAAAGCAAGGCAATCAGCTTGTATCAATCAAGCTATAGATTGGCCCGTAACAGTTTTAAATTACTCTGACACAGATTTTCTCCCTTCCCAGCTTCTACACAGTAAATGAAGTCCATAAATTCCAGTATTCCAGGCCAGTGAGGAAGGGAGAGAAGGACCCTGACAACGAGTTTGCGGTAATTTCTTTCTTTCTCTTTTTTTTCTTCACACCCTGCCGTTGTTCTGGTTCAGTAATATAGTATACAAAAAAGCATTGCACATTGAAAGTAACTGTGGGCGCTTTTCTGCAGACTTGATTCATTTTTCACACGCAGATAAAACTCCTAAAAGATTACTGTGTATATTTGGAGTTTATCAGCTACCTTCTGGTGGTGCTAAGATTTGAGATTGCGTGCATT
Source organism: Kryptolebias brasiliensis (assembly GCA_028566095.1). NCBI lineage: Eukaryota > Metazoa > Chordata > Actinopteri > Cyprinodontiformes > Rivulidae > Kryptolebias > Kryptolebias brasiliensis. The sequence goes on from JAOXNZ010000064.1 coordinate 19,369,975, forward strand.
CACAGCTGAGTAGCCTTTATAGGTAGGTAGGCTGCAATATTAGAAAATGTGATAGCAGTATAATTGTTGAATACTTTGACAATATTGTTAAAATAAATCAGCATTTTTCTTCTGTTTTGGCCTATAATCATCAAAATTTGTTGTGGGGCAATGAGAGTCCATTGAATTGGTCAACTACATTGCTGTTGTGCAGAACCTGAATACATGGTACTTGAAATATGCAATACTGAAAATGCACACACTGATATTGTGATGATAATAAATTTTCAATATAATGTCTAGCCCTACAGGTAGGATAACATAAAGTACGTTTTTTTCCCTGCTAATTACAAACACTCTCACTTTCAAGAGATATTTACACCTACAAGCTGCAGAAGATCAAAATTGTTTGGAAACATGTTGAAAGAGGTGGGTGCCAGCAGGAACATCAAGGCTAAATGAGATGGTTGACTGTGATCTAAATCTCTCTGATTATAATGCAGCTGTTACTATCAGTCCGGTTTTTTAGAAGATTACAGATACAGAATTATCATCGGTGCATTCATAGTACCCAGGTAACTGACGGGTAGTCAAATTAAACCCAGTCACGCTTTTTTTGTGTGTTTACTGTGACATGGAGTCAGCAGGATGATGGATTTAACTCATCTGAGACTTGCTGCTGTTCTCACACTGATTGGTCTTTCTCTGTCCTGCACGAGAGCTGATGGATATCTATGGCTGGACATATTATGTCTGTCACATCTATTAAACTTGTCAGTATATAAAAAATTTTGTACTTCATCATCTATCCATGGCAAGTGATAAATACATTCTTCTGATAATGGGACACTGTTTACTTTAATTGTTCAGTTTGTTTTTCTGACACTAAGGAAAAAAGGAGGAAATGTTGTAAGGGAAGATCATCATATTTTGCTGCTTGTGTTTTAAAGGAGAATCCATCTTTGGTGGGGTTGCATCTTAGCAGGCCTTAATGTGGACTCATCCAGACCGACCCATTACGTGCAGTTTCAAGGGTTGATTCAGTGCGATGCATTCAATGTTTTGGATTTAAAAAAATGTTTAAATTGCTTTGTCAGCTTACATTGTTTCTGCTTCTGTCTCAGTTATTTTGTGTTTGTGTTGTCATCTTTAGAACATGTGGATTGAGAGGACCACGTACACGACAGCGTACAAACTTCCAGGCATCCTGCGCTGGTTTGAAGTCAAGTCAGTTTCCACGGTGAGTATGAAGGGCCTTTTCCTAATCAAATGAGGTTCTGCGGGCCCGCTTAAAGGCACTTGATGTGATCCACTTAAGCAGTAAAGACAACTGCCTGGATGCAGGCATGCCATTCCCCGAACTAATAACAGAGCATGTTCTTTTTTTGCCAGATGGCCCGCATTGATTCACCAAGCGCTGCACTTTCCACTGAAAATAGCCACACAGCACAAATACAACAAGGGGACAGTTCAGACCTGTGTCACTGTTGTTTTTCTGTAGAATTACCATGATTGGTGTATTGAAAAACCTTTGGTAATGAGGTCTGGCTTAAATGTTTACTTTAGAACTTGGCCATTTCACCAAAAAGAAACAAGTAGAATTGCATTAAAATTAATTTAACTCTCTGATTATTTAAATTGCTTGCAGTTTCTGGGATGTTTGGATGTGGAGAAATAAGTTTATGGACATAATTTGGAGAGGAGATTGGTGTGTCACTTAGAGCAGTGATACCTGCTGCATCTTTCTAATTGCCTTATTTTGCTACAATATAAATCCACTACTTACTTTGATTAGTCTATTTTAGTTCACAATCAATTACTCTTTAGTTGTTGCATTGTTTTCATCACTTTTATGTTTGTTAAAAGCCTCAGAAAGGGCTGCATTTCATTCTAAGGTATTTATCACTCTGGATCCATAGTTGTGAAACAGGACTAGGTATTTAGTTTAACACAATAATCCCCCAGGTAGCCCCATTTTTAGCACAATCCACACTTTACCAGCCCACAGCTCCCACGTCTACACAGTGGTGTCTTATTCTCCAATTGTCGTAATGATTTTGAGCAGACATCCTTTCCTTCAGGCTGGGCTTGGAACAAGTTTGTAAGTAGCAGCTTGCCCTCGAGATGAGCCAGGGAGAGGCCAGATCCCATAGGTCAGACTTGCTATTTAAAGCTTAATGACTAGGCTGTGATTCACCAAGATTAATCCCTCAATCTGAGAATTCTTTTTAACAAGCTGGCCTAAGACAGCACAGATTGGAGATTTGTCTTCACTTTTCTTGGCTCGGGTCTAAAATCTGACATTTGCTCAACAAGCCCTTCATGTTTTTTCTAAACCCTTTCCACAAAGAGGTGATATATATATATTTTTTTCATTTAACCAACCACTGATATTGTCCCTGTGTAAAGAGTTTTTGTTAGAATTATGTTTTTACACAATGATGGAGTTCATGTCAGCAAATCAATCATTGTATTTTTTTGCCTTAGACTTGTATTTTGTTTATCTGAATGTCTATCTTCAATATATAAATGATGTGCATTTGCACAGTAAAAATGATCCTGCTTGACTCGTCTTTATAGCTATTTTCTTACTTTGTGAACACACAATATTTCTAGTTATCTGTATGTGTCTACATCCTGAAACAAGTGAATAAAGGCTGAGTATTTGTGATGACACTTTTGACAAATTTTTCTGCACAGGAGGAGATCAGTCCTCTGGAAAACGCCATGGAAACGATGCAGCTAACCAATGAGAAGATCAGCAGCATGGTGCAAAAGCACCTCAGTGATCCCAACCTTCCCATCAACCCCCTCTCCATGCTGCTCAATGGGATAGTGGACCCTGCTGTGATGGGAGGTTTTGCCAACTATGAGAAGGTTTTTATCTTTTATTTTACTTTAACAGACGAATATGTATGAGATTAGACTGATATTTTTAAAACTAAGTTACACTATACTTTAACATTCTGTATTAAAACGGAACAGGCCACTTAAAGATCTCATTAAACACAAATAGCTAGTAAAATCAAAGACAGTGGGAATCAAAAGCTTAACACCTGGCTTCAAAACAAACCAGTGGGTTGTCTGTTCTCAGTCTACACTCACAGTATGTTGTTTTTCATTTTTAGGTGTTGTACAATTTAATCAGAACATGAAGAACTTGTTAATTTATGTTGCTTTGTAAAGCTAACAAGCCACTATTTTGGTTTTAACACCTAGCCACTTAAAAAATTAAACCAGATGTTTTTTTTATTATGTCTTTAGCTTTTAATTTAAGACTTATTTTTCTAAAACTTTCATTTAACCACCCAAACAAGAGATGCTTTTGGATATTATGTCCAAAATGTTTTTTCAGTGCTTCATGTTAAACTAAACTTGACACAAAAAGTAAGGATATTTATTTGGTTGATTATTTGTTTGTTGCAACGCTTCTTGGTAATAAACCTTATACCATTAAAAACCCTGTTTAGTTCCCCTTAAATGGTGACACATTTGTTAGGAAAACATATTTGTGGGTTGAGCAGCAGAGTTTAGTTTGTGAGTTGTGCCCATAAAAAACTTGCCAAATCTTCTCTACAGCTTTTACAGCTGCTATTGACTCTTGTTTGGGGTTTATTTGATTGGATGATTGAAGTCTGAAGAAATGAGACATACGGCAGTTTAACAATTTAATCATTTAACAAACTGGGCCTCAGTAGCATGTGGAAGAACCATACGTAGCCACAACAGCTCCTCCTCATGCTGCTCACCAGCTTGGTCACACACTGCTGTGGCATGGTGTCCCGTTCTACAACCATCATTTGTCGTAAATCAGCCAGTGTGGTTGTGTTGGTCACTCTGAAACGAACAGCATTCCCAAACTGATCCCACAAGTGTTCAAGGAGGTTGAGGTAGGTGATTCCATCTTCTCCACTCCCAAATTCTGGAGGTAGTTTATGATAAACCCCCGTTCTGTGAAGGTAAGTGTTCTCATCTTATAGGATAGATTTCAGTCCCAGACTGTGGAGAGATGGGATTGCCACTGGTTGCTATCAGAAGCTCAAAATAGGAGTCAGTAGCACAGTAATCTGTTTGGCATTGGCAGAGATTTGGCAAGTTTTTCATGAGAAAAACCCAGATACTGAACTCTGCTGCTCAACCCACAAATACATTTTTTTAACAAATGTGTCACCATTTAAGGGGAAATAAACAGGCTTTCCAACAGTATAAGATTTATTGCCAAGAAGCGTTGCTACAACGAGCTGTGTCGCTCAGTGGTTAGAGCAGTCGTCCTCCAATATTAGAGTTGGGGGTTCGATTCCTGGCAAGAGTCACATGTCAAAGTGTCCCTGGGCAAGACACTGAATCCCTTATTGCCTCTGATGTGTGCCTCATCGGTGTATGAATGGAGTTTAAAGCACTGATTAGTCTCCATAGAATGATTTATTCAGGTTAGCTTTGTAAAGATTCAGTGCTGTATGAATGTGTGTGGATGGAATGAGGGCACAGATTGTGTTGTGAAGCGCTTTGAGTAGCGTGATTGGCTAGAAAGGCACTATATAAGTACAGTCCATTTAACATTTACAACAAAGAAATATTCAACAAAACACAAATTTCCTCACTTTTTGTGTGTTATGTTTAGTTCAAATTAAACTACTTTACATGTGTTGTGGACTTACTCTTACATGATGATGTTCTCCCAAAATCATTTAACATATTAAATATTATTTTGTTTCACATGTCATTTTTTTTTTTAAACTTCATGTCATTTTTTTAAGCTGTTAATCAACCTTTTCCTCCGACCCTAACACCAATAGTGGCCTACGTGAAAAGGGGAAATTCTTTTTGCCTCACTTTAAATAGAAAACAAAACAAGAAAGATAACCTGTTGGTTTGACTGTGTTCGTTGTTACAGAGAATAGATTTATATTAGACCCATAAAAGATGTTGTATGAGTCAGAAATGGAGCGATGAGAATTCTTTGCCCTCTGGTCTCGATTTCATTTCAGTGAAATGGTGCCGGCAGTGGAGGACAGACTGATGTCTAGATTACATTTTTGTATCTTAACACACCAACTCAACTCAAAATGCTTCCCTTTTCTAGTCTAGTTTTTTTTCCTTATTCTCTTTCTTTATGTTATAAATTTCTCAACATTTCAGTCTTCCCCCTGAGCTTACTCCAGGTTTTGCTTCCTTCATACAAACACGCTTACCTCTGTCTCTTTTCGCTCTTCCCAGGCCTTCTTTAATGACAAATACATGCTGGAGCACCCGGAGGACCATGAGAAGATAGAAAAACTGAAAGATCTTATCGCCTGGCAGGTGAGACTCAAACAGTCGGTGGTCTTCTCTTCTGTTTTCTTTGTTTTGTTTACTTGTCTGTTTTGCCAAAGATTTTGTAGTTCAAAGAAAACGACCTCAGCCTCCTTGTCACAAGTTGTTTACTTTAAAAAATGACTCACTTTGTGGTATTACTTTAGTGGCACTTGAACTGAGCAGAGGGACCCATGGCCTACAGGCTGAGAATGCTGAGCATGTATAAGATGGTAAAGAGGAGCAGGAGAGCCATGACAATGCACATTCATGTCACTCGGCCTTTTAGCATAATTTAGATTTAATTTGCACTAATTTGCTTTGGGGAATTCACTCGGAGCTGAAACATAGTGGCCTTGTTCTTCATCTAAAATGCAGACATTTTAACTGGAGTTAGTATTTTATTGTGGCTGCATCCAATTGAATGGAGTTCTGCTTTTGTTCTAGCTGCACAGCATGAACAGGAACTGATGCAGCTCTCATAAATACACAGTCAAAAACATTTGCTGTGAAATAGACTTATGGTTCGAAATATTGGAGTATGAAGTTTGTTAAACAAACTGCACCATTTGACAGCCCTGCACCACCAGTTAAAGGGACTGTTTATATTTTCAGAAGTGAGAATCTGTGGAAAGGTTATGAAAAATTATTATCTTACCAGTTGTACATGTTTTTTGAGTCAGTTTGAAGAAACACAGTTTAATTCAACAGGACTGATGAGCTAAAACCAGAGATTTGAGTCTAGTATAACTCTAGACTAATTGGATTGCTGCCATCGTAAAACAACTCCAGTCTCAAAAGATTCTTAGCCATTCATGTAAATGATTTTTTGTAAACCTTTACGTCACAGTTAATTTTTTACTCCACCAAAGTGCTCCAACTAGCTGCTCCCTTTTGTTCTCGCAAATAACTGTAGAATCCTATGTAAATATTCATGTAATGCAAAACTGACAGCAACTTTTATAAAAAGGTTTATAAATTAACCTATATGAAAATGTTCAGACTAGAGTTTAGAATAGACATTTTAGGACACTTGTTTTTAAATCCATATTTAAACAAAGGACTCAAGGACAGGCAGCTGGAGAGAATTTATTTGGACAGTCACAATTACGGTTTTAAGTGGTTCAAATGTTCTTGATCGGTTTCTCTCTTCCAGTAGCAGGAACAATGCTTAATGTTTCCTACTTGTCTCTAAGGCACTAGAAGACAAAACATTGCATTCTCAAACAGGCTACACAACATTTGCAGCCCAAGCAACAACGTGGCTCGCCGGGTGGGTGGAGTTTGTGCTGTGTTTAAAACGGGACATTAAACAAATACTCCAGTCACTAAACCAGCCTGTGATCACATGACTGATGTAAACAAAACAAAGCTGCTGAATATGATAAAGTACAGGCTCTGTGTTTACCAGTGGATAAAATTTGGTGTTTTCTGTCTAATGCACATTTAATCTGTCAGCTGTTACTGACAAAATTAACTCTAGCCTATAGGTCGTCTACGTTTCGTCGTCGCCCGGCTAACTCAAAAGAAATGCACCAACAGTCATTGTCTTCACAGATAAACATGTTTTCAAAACTGGTAGACATTCTAACTCTAAGCAAAGTTTCTCCCTGGGATAGTACAACATTGACTAAATAAAAACAATTAATATTATTAAAATAAATAAAGCTTTAGTTGTTTGCAATTTTTGGCCTCTACAACTTCACCAATTAATGTTGGTCTTGGCTTGTGCTAACTAGCCATTAGCTTGTAAATTGGATCAGAAATAAACTTTTTTTTTTCAAACATAGGTCATTCAAAGAGCTATCTACAACAGCTAAGATATTAACTTTTCATAACCTTTCCACAGAAACCTGCTTCAAAGATGTAAACTATCCCCGTAAGGATCTTGCAGACACCACACTGTATGTTTTCAAACCTGAGAGTCCTTCCAATATAAGAAAGTAGTCTTACTAACAGGCTTCTGTTACCAGAAAAAAAACAAGAAGTTCTCTGAAAATACAGTAATGCATACAGAACTTTAAAGTGTCCAGTGACAGTAACTGACGTGAGCGGGGGTGAAAGTGTGTTAGAAGGAGATCATGTGGGGGGAAAGTGCTGAAGCAAACGTTCAGAAGTTGTCGGGTTGCTCCACTGCAGCCAGACAGCAAGAGATCAGCAGTGGTGTTTTACGAGCTTTGCACCTTCTCAGAGCCTGGAGGAAGTGCCCACACAGCAGACAAGGATTGCACACTCAAAAGACAAGCACATGCTGTTAAACAGCTTACTGTGAAACTCAGCACCTCATTTGTGCTTCATCTTGGATTGATAAACTCCTGGCTATCTTTCCAGTCACAACTTCCTCCCTTTGGGATTTTAGTGTGTTGTTGTAGGCTTTGTTTTTGTTTTTTCCAATTTTTTTTTTTTGTTGCGCTTTCTTTGGTATCAAGTTCTGAACTGTGGGTCACATCATTATTCAAAAAATCATAGCTTTCCTGGCTTATAATTCACCCAGGAATTAAGAGAGACACAACATTTGTCTGTCACTTCCTATCTCTGGCTGCAAGGAAAGATAATTGAATTTTTGATGGCTGTTGCTGGAAAATAGGTCAACTTTGTGCCTCACATCTCTGGTAGAAATCAGAATCTGAGAAGTTGTGCTCCTTTTGTGTGTGCGCAAAATCTTTTTTTCTTCATAAGTAACCATGATTCACACAGAAATATCCAAATCTTCCGTTGTTTTTCCTGCGTTAGCTCTGAAGCCTTCAAGTTTCGTGCCAATTTTCATGCAGCTCACTCGATGTAATGTATTTCTTGTAATTACTGTTTTCCACATTTGTCTGGTTTGCCATTTTCATCTTTAAGTTATTCAAATTATTTGAACTTGGGGAAATGTATCAGTCTTCACTAAAGAAGGTGGAGGTGACACAGCAAGAGAGGATGACCTAAAATAAGTTTCTATTTCAGCACTTCTGCAAAGTTGTGAATATAACTCTGTGTTTGACATATCGTTCCACCATCCATGGTAAAAAAAAAAAAAAAAAAAAAGGTAAAAATCTCTGTCTGACCCTTATTATTACCAGAATGCAATAAAAGAGCAGCTGTAGCTGGATAAAAATGTTCTGTGGTTGAAAAGATGTACAGATCTCCAGGCACAGATTAACTTGTTGTTTACAAGAGAGAAGTAAAATCTCTTCACTTAGCTGACGGCAAACATGAAAACAACATACTTTTAAAGGCACAACTTAATCAGATTTGAAATGGTTTGGAGCTGTCTCCATGCCACAAACAGCAGATTTGTTAATGAATCTTTTGTCTTGAATTCGTCTAAATGAGACAAATGAAGGCAAGCCAGCTCTAACAAACAAACCAAACAGGGAGAAATGAGCTGGTGTGAGGTACCCATTGTGTTCATCTAGTAATTAGAGAGGAAATAGGTGTCTGGAAATCAGAGAATTAGGTATTGTAAAAAGCTCCCTGGCAGATAGAAGGTGGGTGGCTTTGTAAGTGTGTTAATAGGAACATGCTCTGGATAGGAAGTCTTAATTACTGCCTCAAACTTCTCATGATTTATATGAAAAGGTGGTAGGATTTTATAAGTGATCAATAACTTAAAACATAAACCTAAGGGGATATCAGCTGTTTAACAGAGTCTGTTTTTCCTGAACTGTTTCTTTTCAAAAAGGCTTTTACTTCTAGTGCTTTCATTTCATATATGGGCTTATTTGTCTGCTTGACTCACCAATAGCTGTGTACATCTCCAAGACTTTTTGACCTTCGTAACAGGTTTTAATATGTCCTCTCAGTCTGCGCAGAGTGGATCATTGTGAGTCAAACAGGGACTGATATTAAATAGCAGTGGCATTTTTTTGTTTGTTTGTTTTTTGTATTTGTCAGATGCAGGTATTTCCTTGTTTTTGAATGGGTCCAGGGATTCATTTGTGTTCACTGCTGTCAACAAACTGTACAAAAAAATACATTACATAACATTAGTCTTGCACTCATGCATACTTGAAATGCAGAAGCATAAAACTGATTGTTTTGATGGGAATCAGGATACTATAAATAAAAAATCTAGACATCTTTTTTTTTACATGTGCAGCTTTGTCCTTGTTCTCAGTAAACATCCATGGGTTCATTGAGACTCTATGGTGTCTCAAAATAATATTTTTTTTTCTGTGATGATGAAAATGCAATCTTCGGTGGTAGATTCCAGGAGCAGCGAGATTCAGTAAAGAAACAATAAGAAATTCCAACTGATATGAAAGAATAAACTAAGAATAACCACTGAACACAAGGAATAACGACTTCAGTAGTAGTTCCTACTGCTGGCTTCATGCATTGCCCACTGACAATAAGAAAAAGAAAAACAGGAGTATAAGTCTGCTGGGAGGGGTGATTACTGAGTAACTGCAACTGGACTGATTAGCCGATGAAGGACACTGAGGAAAAACAATAATGAATAAAGGTTGTTATAAGCAAGAATCAATAAAATTGTTTGTTTACTTGAGGTGGCAAGAACAAGATCGAAGTTCACTCTGGCCAGGACATTTCATACTCCACGAGGAAACTCAAATGCAGAACTCCTGGGATGTATACAAACTATCACACAAACAGAAGACATTTCCTCTTACCACATTTTTCTCGCTTCTTGTGGAGTATGTAGCAGCCCTAACTGGAAAACTGACTGAATCTGGAAAACAATGAAACTCAGTCACAATGGTGATGGGAAAAATGTCAAACTATAATAAAACAGAAAATACTCTGAATGTAAAGAAACAGGAAAAACTACAAAAACCTTAGAGACAACCTGACAACAGGTGACTTTTATTTTTCATGGTAAAAAAAAAAATCTTTCATCTTATGTTGTCTCTTTATTCGTCCATTTAGTGCAGATTATACTCCATTGCCTTATTGCTATTTCATTTGAACTTTAATGTTGGAGAAAAATATCTTAAATGACAAACCTTCAGGGGAAAACCAATCAGAACTGTTAGGTTTCCAGCTATTCAGCAGCCCACTATTTTCCTGATGTTTTGTGCCAGGCAGGTAGTAGCAGCAAGTAGCCTCAGCTTGTTTGATTTTGTTAGCAAACTGTAGTGATTTACAACATATGACTGGTTAGAGCTGAGGGATTATCACTTGGAGTAGTTTTGTTTTATTTTAGGAAGAAATAAAAGCACAAATAACTTATTTTTTTCTATTTTTGTGTACTGTAATGAGTCAGGTTTTAAAGTGCCATTGGTAAATGTTAGGATTATGCTGTGACATGTTGTTGGTACCTGCTGAAAACAGTTTTGCTCTTTTTTTCTATTAAAAGGAAAAGTTCTACTTCATGCTAAAATATCCTTGTCAGTATGTATTTAACTTTTTTGTTAGCTAATGGACACTGCAGTTTTCTTATATATCATAAATGCAGCATCAGTTTTCTATTTTCTTACATTTAACTCAGCTTCACAAAAGATATCCTGCTGATATCACTGATCTCTAAACCCGCATCTCTTTTTGGATTCTTGAACTGGAGTTGAACCGTCCTGAGAAGTTTCGGCGTGCAATTAAAAATGTTACCGTGTGCGTGCATGTATTTGTGTTGGCCTTGAGCCTAAGTGTCGCACACAAAAAGCTTATCACCGTGCAGCCACCAAGCAGAACTCTGTTGCCATGCCACCACTCAGGCTCACTCAATCATCTTAAGGTCTATAAAAAGATGTGGGTATCCTGGGAGACGTGAATCTTGCCTCAGCTTTCACTGTGTGTTTTTTTATTTTGGGGGGGGTTCATCTCACTATGCTTCTACCTCCTCTTCCCAAATTTTTCTCCTACTCTTCATTCGTGTCTCCTCTGCCTCTCCTTTCTTTCCTTTATGTTTTTTTTTTCCCTGAGTGTCCTCTTCTCTATTTTCTCCTTCACAAAGTCCCAGCAGCAGTGGTGATGAAGGTGCTCAATATCAGGGGAAATCCATGGACAGCGTGTGTAGCCTCCTCTCATTTATCTTTCTGTGCCAGAGCTTTGGTTTTGTGAAGCACAGCACAGTTAGTCTCATTGGATTTCATCTCCTATGATACCTGCTCCAGGATGCTTTTAGTGCAGTGTGTTACATGAACGAGAACCTGAGGTAACACCACAGATATGCTACATTTCCTTCTTTATAAGCCCAGTTTGTGTGGAGGTGCGTCTAAATGAAACATGGGCTGTTTGAGGTTATTACAGAAAGTTGCATCACAAAAGTGGAAAGGTGTTGGGTGCCAGCTGAGTGAAGCCGGTCTGTTATAAAGTGTGGTGTGAAGGGGCAGTTTGCCCTCAGAGAAAAAGAAGAAAGGCTTCAAGAAACTTTGAGCCCACCTGCCGAATACTTCACACAGACTCTTTGTTCTGTTTGCTCAGAATTTAGGTGACTTTGTTAACCGTAAAAGCTGCTGTACAAAATGTACTCTGTCCTTAAAGGAATAGTTCAAATATTTTAAATCAGGGTTCTGTGGAAAGATAATGAACAATTAGTACCTTACTTGTTGTAGTGAGGTCTTCGAACAACTTCAGTTTGGAGAAATAGTTTAGTTCTGACTGGATTGACGAGCTAATAGCTAGTCTGAAAGGGCCCTTGGCCAAGGGGGAATGCTGTTGTTTTAACAAACAAAGGTTTCACATGATCCACTTTTCATACACTTTTACACCATGGTCAGCTTTGCATTACTTGGGTATTTTGTAAGAATCATTACAATATTCCTACTGGAATGGCTCAGCTAGCTGCTATATACTCACCGGCCACTTTATTAGGTACACCTTGCTAGTATTGGGTTGGACCCCCTTTTGCCTTCAGAACGGCCTTAATCCTTCGTGGCATAGATTCAACAAGATACTGGAAACATTCCTCAGAGAGTCTGGTCCATATTGACATGATAGCATCACGCAGTTGCTGCAGATTTGTCGGCTG
>JAOXNZ010000064.1:19558731-19575288 GCA_028566095.1 Kryptolebias brasiliensis
AACTGTATTTCTTACAAAGTAAACAGATCAGGCCTTTCTATGACCGTAAATCTTTGATAATCGATGAAGATACCCGACGTCGCCGTGTTTAACGTTAACGTGTCCTAAACTAAGTCAAGGAGGTCTTCTGAGAAAAACTAAAGTTACCCACCCTGACTTTAAACAGCAAAGGAGCCAAGTTCAGTTCCCAACCAGCCCCTCTCCCATGGCTCATTAAATGATTAATGACCAGGCTTTTGGTTTTTGGGTTATAACATGGAAAACCTTTAGCTCAGCGAGGCTCAAATTGACATTTCAATAAAGTTACTGTCAGAAGGGAAATATCTCCGGTGACATGACAGAACCGCTTTTTAAACTTTCTACAGCAACATGCTTGTAGCGGGTTAAAAAGGAGTAACGAATCTCGGCTCTACAGTACATTTATCACATTTTAAGCCTATTTTAACTCTGTGCTTTTGTCTCTCGGATCAGATCTGTCGCTCCCCCGGCGACGGTCGGGTAGCTTCCAAAGATTGGCGCATTCATCACTTCCCATTTGTCTTCAGTTGTTTCGCTGATTTCCGCATCCGTCTAAAAAACAGCATCTTTATGTAGATGTCAGTCGTGTGAGCGGTTCGCATCAGATGAGAAGAGAAAGATCTGGGCTAACAGTACATCAAGTGCCAGGTCTCGCAGCCGAGCGCCGACTTTGATACTTAAACATCAGGTCTCAATAGTCTCCTCGTATTTCACAGCCATTTTCCAGATTGTCTCTTCTCCCCTTCATTTCTTCAAAAAACTCCCTAATGAGAGTCTGTTCCATCTCTAAGAGATGAAAAAGGAGCTGACAGGAGGAATTTGGGCTTGTAAAAAGTGTGCATGTTCTCCAGCGCAGGAATCGTCAGCCCCTCTTGTGAGATTTAATCCCATAAAAATGGTGATTTTACAAAGAAACGTAATGTGCTACAAAGACAGCATGGGAGTTTTCGGGGGGGATTTAAAAACAAAAAAACACACTCACATTTTAAGGCTTATAAAGAACTCATCATTTTGTGTGAAATCTAAAAGCTTAAGTGGGTGTTAGAAGGACTGAGAAAACACTAAAAAGGGATAATGCTACTTCTCCGAGCAGCCAGTTCTGTTGATTCCTTTATGTTTCCCTCCTCTGTGGAGCAGCTAACAGGAGGCTCGGATTGGGAATATTTTTAACCCAGCTGAGGCTACACTCATGCAAATTGCTAACGCCTGCAGCTGTTGGTCCAGTTCTGCTTTATTAGCGATGAAGAATCCACCGCATTGTGTTCGCCGACACGTCCGCGAGTTGGCAGTGGTCGCGTTGAGAGCAGCTTGTGAGGGGATGAGGGATTTTCCCATGATGGCTGACGCTTTCAGACGCCCGGCAGGTCTCTCGTCTCAACATGTTCGCCAACAGGCGTTTGGATTTTTAACATCTTTAAGTAGCTAAAGGGCTGTCCAAAATGTTACAATGGCCTTTTACGCAACAGCTGAGAGCTCGTTTTTCTTCCCAAACAGGAAGAAGGAACTCCTGTCAAGAGATGACCTCCAGTTACCGTGGCGACCACTCTATAATCTGTACGAGAGAGTCGTCTACTCCAAAACCGAGCATCTGGGGCTCATCTGGTTCCCCAAGTATGTAGCTACACCCTTAGATTTAGCTGTTCCTACATTTAAAATGAGCACATTTTTTGATCAGGTTTTTGGTTTCACCTTATAGAAATACCAATTTCACCAAGAAAACAGTAATTATTCGATGAAATATGTCTGTTATTTCATTTATCTTAGTCAACTATAGGTTAGGTGGCAATTTTTAATCCAACCCACCTTCTAATTTCGAAGATATCTCCATTTTAGTTCGTTTTTACATAGTTTTATGTTAAAACTGAGCTGAGCGGACCTGTGTAACTGGACAGACCGTGCACAGGAACCGCAAATGATTTACATTTGAGCTTTTAAGCTTTTAGGCTTAAAATCTATCCAGCTGCTTATAAGATATTTTGCTAACAGAAAACGGGGTTGACTCCCAACAGCTTGTGTCAAAGTTTTGAGTAAACACTCGTGCAATGAGTAGCGCTCAGAGTATGTGTGGTGAAATAATGTCAGCGACTACCACACCAAGTTATAGCTAAATTTCTGTCAAATTGACAGAGAAAAGCATTTTTGTGTGTTCTAAGATCAGTTGGCTGTGGCGGCCATCTTGAACTGGATGAAGTTAAATCAGTTGCAGATGATCATCCAATGATTACGAATCTGACAGTTCCAATAAAATTGGTCCTGTAGTTTGAGGTATTTTGCCGACACTACAGACACATTCACTGAGACAAAGTCCAATAACTGCAGGTGTGTTTTAGACATTTTTATTGTGGATGATCACAAACACTCATGCGTCTCTCTTCTTGCTCACAGCTCGGTGGATCACGTTTTGAAGGCTTTGATCAGGAGCTGCAGACTGTAAGTCTCATCCTTTGTGATCATGTAATCTCTGAGGCGACGAATGTTTTTCTTTCAATCTCCACTTGAGCTGCGTGCCGCCGATCAGTGTGTTTGTTTGTGTCTTTGCTCATTCACATCTCTGCCTCGCCCCGTCTGTCTTTGCACTGTGTGTTTATTTTATTTTTACCTCGTCCACGCCCTCAGGTATTTCCCTGCGTCCTCCACCAAGGAGATGCTGGATGAGTGGCGCCCCCTGCTGTGCGTGTTTGACGGGGTCATGCAGAAGGCCATCAGCAACATGGAGCTGTTCCTGCCCACCATCCTGAACCAGGAGGCGCACGACCAGGGCTTCAGGTGAGCCGGCCGATCACAACACCTTGTTGCCCACCGCCGATAATGTTCCTGCCTGTGTCCATGCATGTGTGTGTCTGTCTGTTAGCAAAATATGTCATGAACCGCTGGATGGATTTTAATGAAATTCTCAAAAGGTGATCACTGGATGTACGTCAACAAGTTCGAGATGGCCACTATAGAAGCAAGGCCGCCTGATTTTTAGAACTTAACTAACAAATACGACATATTTTGATACCATTAGAGAGATCTTTTAAAGACAACACAATTTGAACTTTTAAAATCAATCTACTGGTTACTGATTTATTGTCAAAAAATGATCAGAATTAGTCTAAATTATTACAATTCTTAAATCTTAAAACTTCCTGTAACTTCTGCTCGCACACCGAGCTGAAGCTGAGGAACTGCTCTGATTGGCTGTAAATTTTCAGATTATTCCTTCGGGGATAACACCTGAGCAAAGCAGTCGGAAGTGCCAGCTCCCGCTCGGCTCTTCGCCGATGTCCATCATTCGCGGAATCATCTGTAAATCCTCCCAATGCCGGCATCCGTCAAAAGATCGTCGATCTTCTAAGATTTTAAATCATTCTTAATTTTTACACACGGATAACAATATTGGGCTCAAAATGGAGCTTATTTCACGCAGATGTTTTTATTGTAGGTTATAAAACGTTTAATTTCATCTGAGTTGAAAAATTAATGAATGATATAGCTTCATCATTGCCTGACCCAGTTAGCTATAACGCTTCAATGCGTTGTTTATTTAACAGATTAAGAACATAGAGAGGATGAACGAGTTGTGAGTGCACAGGTGGCCTCGCTAACTGTAGCTAACCAATACAAAATGGCTACAACCTCAGTCAGTTTTGCAGATATTGAGCTCAGGTTTAGTGTGGTAGAAGCTCAGAGTCATCCTCAACACATACTCTGTTCAACATAAGATGATCTTAGGTTAAAGCTCTGGTACCAAGCGCCGCACATCCTGAACCACAGTTTACAAAAGCCTTCTGTCTGCAGAAGCAATGTGGTAGAATGTTGCGGCGGTGTGTAAAAACGCATCCCCCTTCAGAGCCTTGAAAAATCCAATTTTCGGAAAATCGCGTTTTTCTCTTTTTGTTTTGCCAACATGTTGTCCTCTCGGAAAGTTTCTGCTCCTCTTTTGTTTTTCTGCGCTCCTCACGGTGGTTTTCCAGCTACATTTCACAGCTTTACGATGCCTTCTTCTCCGTCTCCACTGTTTCGAGGAGATTTGTCTGGATTTACTCTTGGATACATAAGCAGTTTCTGCTCAGTTTCCACAATACATCATCTTTAATACCCGTTTTTTTTTCTTTTTTTTCACTCTCCCATTTTCATTTTGTTGCTTTTTCCTCCAGAATATACAGGAGAGAATGAGTTCATGTGCTGGGAAATTGGTGATAAATGAGGGGGGGGTTCAGCCTCAGGTGTGCGTCTCATTAGGCGTTAATCGAAGGTTTTTGTCCGTGATTTTGTGTTTTTAGGTTGTGGTTTGACGAGTTAATGAGTCTTTGGATGTCGGTGCAGAATCAGCCGAGCTGGGAAGGGGTGAGACGTGCACACACACACACACACACACACACACACACACACACACATCCTTTCAGTACCTTGGCTCGGGTGAGAAACTCTTAAAGTCACAGAAAATTCATTTTATGCTAAAATAAAATAAATCACTTGTCAAAATTGCTTTGGTGTATTTTAAAACAATATCAACGCATTAAGGAACGGATCACTCGGTGCTCCGTTCTCCTAAAAATAAATAAAGTAAATTAGAATGACACGCCTTCGACATTTCCTTGATTGTGATGATTGAAATGCTGTTGGCGGTTTCCGCTCAGCGTGCCGATAAGATTTTTCCATTTGTGCCTCGGCTCTGTTTTCCTCCAGCCTTCAGGCCCTGAGAGCGGCCTGGCTGAGCTCTCGTCCTCCCATCTTTCTGTTTTTTTTTTGTTCTTTGCTTCTGGAAATCTACACACTCACATTGTTTGCCGGATGTTGTCTTGTAGCACCTAGTCAACCTGTTTGCTCGCCTCGCCAATGATAACATCGGCTACGTGGACTGGACTCCTTATATTCCCACAGTGAGTCGTTAGCAGAAGTACGTGGATATACGAGACTGCCTGTTAACGTGTTTTATTGGGGGGCCACGGGGCTGCGTCCGTATGCTTAAACTCTTTTGTTTCGGTGGCGTGTGAGTGTAGATTTTCACCAGAATCCTGCGGAGTTTAAACCTTCCCGTCGGGGTCTGCCAGATGGTGGCACCGAGGTACCTCACCAACTCCTATGACGTTGGATACTTGGTTTTATGGATCACGGCGCTCCTGGTACACACTAATAACAACAACATACAGCATAGATATACTTTGTATTACATTGCAGCTACTTGATTGCCTGTTAATGTCTGTCCCTGCAGGGCGGACCAGGAAACCCCGCACAGAAGGAGCTGACCTGCCTCTTTAGCAGCATCGCCTCCTTCTACCACCCCTCCAACCACGGTCGCTGGCAGGTCAGTGGTGCTCCCTCAGTAATACACTGTCCTTTCATTTCTGTATGAACGTATTAAAGGGATAGTCTGGTCACTTTTGAAGCGATGCTCTGTCTAGTCATCAATAGGCAGAAGTCTTCCTCCAGGCTAGGCTAACAGTTAGCCAAACAAGGTTTTTCAGGCTTATAAAAACGACTCTTCCTCAAAAATATACAGATGTGAAAGAACGCTACATTAGCTCATGTTTGGTAACATGAGTGCGGGACACGGTTTGGTGTTTTCTCAATCGAACGTCGGTATTAGTTTGCAGCATACGTTCTCGTGGTAACATGAATGTTGTTCGGCTGAGAAAACCAAACGGTGTAGAGGTTTAATATTAGCTAATGTAGCATTATTTTATAAAACCTCAAAAAATATATAAATTAGTCCCTCATTTGGTTAGCCATTAGCCCAGCCTAACTTTTGCCTTGTTCTCCACACCCTGTTACAGATAAGGTACTGACTAATGGAAACTATTTGACAGAACATCACTTCAAAAAATGTCAAAACTACCTCTTTAAACAGGAAAACCTCACGTGTTTTTAAATGCGTGCGTTTGCAGGCCCGACTGATGCGTCTGCTTCAGCGACTGCCAGCGAGCGTCGTGCGCCGCGTGCACCGCGAGCGTTACGCCGCACCCAGCTGGATCGCGACGGTCCCCGAGGGTCAAAGGTTGACTGACGCGGACCTGCAGGAGTTCACCCACAGCCTCACAGGAGCCGCCCTGCTGGCTATGTTTAGGTACTACATGGACCTGGTCACGAGCCTGAATGACAAGTAAAATTTGCTCACTTTGTGTGCAAAGTCTTGTTAAAGAAGTGCTAGAAAAGTGTGTTAACCTTAACATTTTAAAGACTTTACAATCTTAAAGTATGAATCACTTTACACTATAACCTATAATTAACTTTTCTTCAAACCTAATTACTGATTTCTTAGTTTCATCACTAAGAAATAATCCATAATTTGACTCCCTGAGCTGAAACACATCTATATTTCTATTGGTTCTAACTTTCGGGTATAAATAATTATATTGTTCTTCTCTTAATTTAAAATTTATTCATTAAAAAGAACTAGGAAGGTTATTGTTGGCAACAAAAATATTAATTCCCTTTGTTTTTAAATACACAATATCTGTAAATTGTTAAGATCTGGAGTGAATAGAGAGTTCCTTTGTTTGTTCATTATAAGAGCTTTATTTTACCATTTGTAAGAGCTTTATGTATTAATCTAATGGCTTTTTTCTGAAGTTTAATCATTGGGTCTAGATTTGTTTTAAACACACTCCAGCATATATGGCATTACGAAAGAGCAGAACAATTTATGCACGCGTTTCTCATCCAATAATTCTCCAACCCTATAGAAAATACCAGCGGATTTAGATAGTATGTTGACATTTAAAGACTAAACCTGAACTTGTGTGGGAAAGCTGACAGGATGTATTTGTTCGTGTGCGCATACACACAGAACAGTAGGCGTCACTGTGGGTGGAGGCGCGAGCGCCCTCCTGCACCGTCTGAGCCGGCCGGTGGTCTCGCAGGACGACATTTAGATTTTTCTTTTTTTAGCCAGTTGACAAAATAAATATCAACCAGTTCCCTCTTATCAGTGTGGCCTCTTCTTTAAATGTCACAAAATGTTCACTGTAGGTTTTATTGTTTTGATTGGTGTGTCAGGTTTTCTTGCTTCTTGGAAACAACCAGCAAACACTGTGTCTCATTAGTGAGTCACTGCAAACACTCGGCCTCAGACACAACAAGCCTAATCTGGACAAAGACTGGTCGTCTCAGATTATCTGGTCCTGCGTGTGTGTTTTTGTTGCTGTACTGTCCGTGCCGTCATCTGCCCTCTCCTGGTGGTTTGCAGTAAAACTGGCAGCACAGATGCGGCCTATGCCCTGCAGAACCTGGCTCTGCTCGCACCTGAACTTGTCGTCCCGCCCGTCCTCGAAAAGTAAGAATCAAATTCACGTTGCACCAGTCACGACCCTGAATCAGAAATCACCTGGTTATAATTTCCTCCACATAATCAGGACCTACGCAGCGATGGAGACCCTGACGGAGCCACACACCCTCACCGCCACCCTCAGCTGCATGATCGGCATGGCCCGCAGCCTGGTTTCTCCAAACAGCTGTTCCCCAGAGGGCCGTGCGCACGTTCTCCCTCTGCTCATGGGCTCTCTCCCCGGCGTGGACCCCAACGACTTCAGCAAGTGCATGGTGAGCGATGAACGTGCCGATCGGTAATGAAGAAAAATGATTAGACAAGACGACAACGCAGCTCAGCTGAATGAATTCCCTTCTTGTATACTCAGGTCTGTCCCATTAATTATTCCCGAAAGTGGAGTGAATATCTCAGTTTGAAGAACTTGTAATTACTGTGGCAGCTTGAATAGTAAAACGGATCAGTTCCCTCGCCTGCCGCGCCGTAATAATCTTTGCACTAGAATAAATGAATACATTTGGAAAAATTGTACCTGGCACATTATTTAACGCAGGCCGTGATCATGTCAGATGATGTTAATTGATCTGCTGTGCCTCTCTGTCCAGATAACGTTCCAGTTCATCACCACCTTCACCACTCTGGTTCCTTTAGTGGATTGTTCAGACGCTCCTTCCCGACACACGGATCTCACTGAGGTACACAGAACAGAGATTAAGTGTGTTTATTCTATGAAGTTTGAGCCAGAATACACAAACGATAAAATAAACTGACCAAATAAGACATCAAACTTACAGTTTCTTTAAAAACAAGATAAACAGATTATAAATACAACACATGCAAGTCTTATAACAGTCTACTCTTCTCACCAAACTGATGATTTGTAGAAGGGATTAAATGAAAATAATTAACAAGACCTAACGTGGCGTCTAGACGAGCACAAATCTGTAATCTGATGTTCCTAAACTTTACTTTTCAAACTCTGAAACAAATTGGCATCCTCCTTAGCACTTGGAAAGATAAATTCCCTTTAAAATCTCGATTAAACTGTTAAAACGTAAAAGGAACAGGTCAGATCTTTGGAAGCAGGTTTCTGTGGAACGTTTATGAACGATTAATATCTTACCTGTCGTAGATAACCGTTCGAATAGCCTCAGTCTGAAGACACAGAGTTTAATTCTGAACTGACAGACGAGCTAACGGCTAGTCCAACGTGGGGAACCTGAACCAAAGTGGATTTCTCCCGTCTTAAGACAACTTCCGTCTCAGAATTTTCTGAGTGGTTCATGTGAAGACATTTTTAAACCTTTTCATCGCCACCAGTTTTGCATTAAACCTTTTTTACATAGAATTTTATGGGTATTTACAGGTGAAGATAGTGACAGCAACAGGGAGATGTAGCACTTCCTGTGCAGCCTTTAGCAGGAATCAAAAATGTCCTTTTTTACCAGATGAGAAACCGACAGTGATTTTAAGGCAATCTGCTACTCAGACAAGCTGTTAGCTCGTCAATCCAGTCAGAATTAAACTATTTCTCCAAACGGAAGTGATTCCAAAAGCTATCTGCAACAGGTAAGATATTAGTTGCTCATAACCAGTATATGAACTATCGCTTCAGGATGAGTTTTAAAAAAAGTGCACAAAAAAAACAATTGTTTCCCAAAATTGACAAACGTTGACATTTGTTTCACTTTTCTTTAGCTGTTCCCAAATGGTAAAAAAAAAAAAAAAAGCATCAAAGTCTTGAGAAATCTGTGTACTAATGTTGTAATTTTATTTACATCACATTTATTATTATTAGGTGGGTTTTTTTTTAACTTGTAGAACAAGATTCAGAAGTTTCATAAGAGCTTCTTATATTTACAAAATTATACAGCAAGGCTTGAAAAACATCCATCATCAAAACCTTCATCGTTTCGGTTTTTCCTAAAGAGTACTCGGTAATGCATGGATTTTTTTTTCCTCTTCCTAATGGTTAGATGTGAAAACTGACATCACTTTTATGTTGGTACAGTAAATATGCAGATGTCAGCTCAGCTTAGCATAAAGAACAGAAGCAGCTTTTTCGGCTCTGTGACCCTGCAGCACCGTCTGCCTTTCCGAAGCTCTAAATGTCTCCAATTAGCTGCTCAGATTTTGTTGTTTTTCTCAATTTGTAAAAAAAATCAAAGCGTTAAAAACACCTCGTTGTTGACTTTCCTGCACCCTCCTTGTTGGTTTGAGGAGACGAGAGAGAAGTTTTCACACGCTTCCATCGTTTGTGCTAGGCTAACTAGCTCCATATTTAAGAGACACTTAAAGAGATAGTCTTTGAAGAGATGTTTTGTTTAATAGTTATCAACAGTTAGCATCTTATCAGTCATAGAGCACAGAGTGTGGAGAAAAGGACAGAAGTCTTCCTCCTCTGCTCGGGGCCTCTCTGAACATCTGATCCCAGAAACTTTGCACAAAAAAAAAAAACAACAAAAAAACACTGAATTTTGACCTCTTTACACAAAGGTAATACTAACAAATGAGTGGACTGAAACGCAGATTACACAAAAATCCAGAGCTCCATCTTTTCGCTCTGTTCCACTGAGTGCATTTCCCAAAATGTCAGCGTTTCTTTTGTAATTCAGGCAGAAATAAACCAAAGCACAGAGGTATTATACAAACACATTACCTTGGTTTCTCCTCCGCAGATCGAAAGAGATCTTTGCTTTGCCTCGGCTGGGTTTGAAGACTTCGTTCTGCAGTTCCTGGACAGGTAGAAATAAATTAGGGAGTCAGACTGTCACTGTGTGAAGCTCTGTTGTCAGCGTCTGAATACGAATGCGTCTCTCTGTTTGAAATGCACTAGACTCTCTGCCTCTGGAGTGAAAGGGCCTCTTTTTGGGTTTTTTAATCATATCGTTGTTGACATTTTCATCGCTGACAAGTGTTTTAAGTGTGCGTTTTGTGCGCTCGTGTGTGTCCTTGTGTTGCTCGCGCAGGTGTTTCGCTCTGATAGACAGTAGTACGCTGGAACAGACGAGAGATGAGACGGAGACAGATACTCAGACTCATCTGGAGAGCCTGGTGGAGCTGGGACTGTCCTCCACTGTAAGCACCGTCTTAACACAGAGCTCCACTGAAATATACAAGGTACTGCATGAACACAGACCAACATCATCATGCGTGCATGTGTATCTTAGAGGTAAAAAGCCCCTAATGTACTCTGACCGAGTCTTCAGCAACTTCTAATTCAGGCTCCAATTATTTAGGTCCAATTCTGTCCCTGTTCCCTGCTCCGACACATCTGATTCAAACGCTTGAGTTATTTCTTCCAGGTGTCATGAAGCTCTGCAGAAGCTTGTTAATGACATAAACACTCAAGTTCTGTCTCTGCAGCTTCCTCGGGTCTTCTTGTTTATTTAGCCTCACTGTGTTAAGGATCAATATCTGTAATATTCTGCAAACATGTCAAACAATCACACATACACACACAGACACAGGCCGTTACATTCTCATTTGCCTTTTGGTGGCATGCAATAATAAATGTGTGACGTTTCAGACTAATACCCGATAGAACTGCCTGATTCCTTTAAATACTTTTAGAGAAGCAGCTTCCATGTGCTCTTTTAAAAGAAATGTAAATATTTAGATGTGCCATTCGAGCAAATTTCGTATTTTTTATAAAGTAGAACATCCCTGCAGACACAAAGGTTCTTTTACTCCAGATATTTACTGCAAGATTTTATTATTATTATTTATTTAGAGCACTGAAGCAAGCCATGACAAGTTCCATATTTGTAAGCACTGTAGCACCACCAACAGGCAAAGAACGGAGGCGTGTTAGTCAGCATGACGTCACCATCGGCCATGTTGTCTTGTAGAAGACGTTAGGTGGATTCTGACTTTAATTACAGGTGAAGAAGCCAATAAGGAAGTGAGAGCCTCTCATCAGCTGGTTTTGATGTCTGGACTTGTCTCCCGGTTTTTCGACTGTCCAAAAGAAATGCAATATGACCCACAGGAAGATGCATATTAAACTTTTTTTATTTTTTTTTAAATAAGGAATCGCAACCACTGTTCATGATCAAATCCAACTGGGCAACGTGCTGAACTGTGAAACTTTATTATCGCTAAATGATAGATTTTACCCAGACGTGTTGGTCCTAAACACTTTAGATTTGGATCAAATGCTCAAATTCCAGCACAGAAAATATGCAGCTAATGTGAAACAGATTCACTAGGAATACAGCTTTATAACAGCCAAAAGCCTTTTAACTTTTTAAATGTTATTTAATAATTACAGAAACTGGATATTCTGAGGAAAATGCAGAGCGAATGCTGATCAAAGACATGCTAAATAGAAAACAAAGGTAGCAAATTGTTAGCTAAAAGTAGCCAGGCACTAGCTAAATCTAAACATGGCATAATGGTAGCCAGAAGCTAAAAGTAGCCAAACAACAGCTAAAAGTAGCAGAAGAGACAAAAACAGAGGAAGCATTCTGAAAATTTCAAAAAGAACAAAGTTATTGAAGGAAGTGAGGAGATCTCAATGTATTTCTGTAGGGAAAGTATTTGTAAATAAAGTTGAATAAATTGAAAAATATAAAAAAAAGACATTTTAACAAAGGAAGCCCTTCACCTGAGATATGAGGGGAAATACCTAATGTCCCTTTTTTACCACAATGACATCAATAGCTGAAAATCTGAAAATGTTCAATTTCACAATCAAACCAAAACAGGTTAATAACCACAGCAATACCAGACAAATAATGACGTGATGTGTTTTAAAATGTTTATACCTTATTTGAAAAGAAGCCAGGTGATTTCTGGATGAAGTCCTGCTCAGCCACATTTAAATCCATTAACTCCTGGCATCTCCATCAGTCCATTTTATGGAAAAAATGCTAACAACGTTAGCTCGTCTTTACGCTGAAACCAAGTAAAACAAGCAGATTTCGCGCTCTTTTTGTTTGTCCATCTGAATTCTGTTTGGTCTGCCTCCTCACTTGCCGATTTTACTCCAAAAACATTAGCGAAAAAGGAACGAGAAAGTAAACAATCCACCATAGTTATGCTAACAGTCGCCATTGCTCCGTCAACGGCCCAAAAACACAAGCGCGAGAGGGGACGTCGCGTCACGTTACGTACAGTCTCATTGGCTGAACAGAATTAGAAATCAAGGGGGTGTGGCCAAACACCTGTCAATCACTCGATCCTATCAACATGAATGAAATCTTTCTGCTCTGTTTGGGCTGTAAAAATTACACCATTTAGAAGGATTTTGAGGGTTTTTTTTGTTACTGTTTGGTGTTCATACGGCTCTATATTTCACCAAAATGTGAAACAATCAGTTTAAAAAATGCTTTGCGATAATTTTCTTATCTTTTTAGCCCATTTATATATTTACCCCTGAATATTGGGTTTTGCTGAATCAGCAGTGATGACATGGAGTGCCCCTGTGTGTGTGTGCTTTTGACAAACAGTTCATTTTCTGTTACAAAGTCAAATGAACTCCACCATGTGATCTTTCCTAAATGCCACCTTTGTGTCAGGTTGCGTTGCAGAAGCTGTATAACTTTGCCACCTCCAGCATCTTTGAGACGTGTGTGTCGGGCAGAATGGTGGGTGAAATGTGCAGAGCTGCGGCGAAGGTACTGCTGTCTTTACCCTGTTTTCTTTTTAAACACCATAAGGTTGTTTTTTGTTTGTCTTTCACGAGCAGAACACTGACCTGGGAGCTGTCATGTCATGCTCTTGTTTGTGCTCGAGCATCTAAATGTGTGCTTTGCGTGTGTGTGTGTGTTTACAGTGTCATCCCGCCGAGTCTCTCCGTCTGTTCGTCCCTCACTGCTGCAGCATCATCTCCCACATTACTGACAGTCAGTATCACACACTGCATACGTAGAACAGTCCTCTGCGTGGAGACGGTGCCTACATAAAGATGGTTCCAGGCCCCTAATGAGCTATGAATAGGTTCATTCAAGAGTGATAAATGAAACCTGCAGAAAACTCCTCCGTCTTCGTGTCGCCGTGACTGGTTTCTTTCCTTCTGTTTAGCAGAGTTATGAAGTGGTGATTAGATTAAACCCCGGATCTTAATTTAGCACCAGCCTCAACATTAAAACCACATGGCTAATATCGTTAAACGAACGATTTGCGCTGGAAGAACGGCTCTGAGCCGTCGGGGAGAACATACGGGACCGCCTGAGTGGTCCTGCAGTGAGGTGAACCAGAACACCAGCAGAGGATCCTCTCCTCGTGGGTAGTTGGGTGTGAGATGTGTCTACGTTCTGGTGCATCGGGCAGATGTTCGATGAGGCTGAGATTTAGGGAGTCTGGTTGCCGTGGCAACACTCGATCCCCTTCTCTTTTTGTGTTTGCGTCTTACTCATGCCATCCTAAAGGATTTTCTTTATTCTCACAACAGTTGGTCTGCAAAAGCATGAGGGCAAATTCTTAGTCATTCAGTTCTACGTTGAAAAATATTGTTGAATCAACTCAAAAAATGGTAAAACTTTACCACACAATTTAATGGATTGGTTTAATAATGAAGCAATTATGTTGCTGTAACCTAACATGCTAGGGCAGGCTCAACATAATCTTTTAACTGGCTTTAGTGGAACTAATTTAACTTTTTGTTTTTTGTTCTCTGTAAAACTTTTCATTATCTGGTTTGTTTTAATTTAGGTTAAACACTTCGGTGAAACCAAAATTAATCACGTCAGTATTGTTGAACAAATGAAAACAAATTTAAAACAAAAATTTTAATGAACTTGACAAAACATACAGTACATTGCTGAACAAGTTATTTAAAACTAATTGAACCAACTAACAGCAGATTTACAATTTCAGTTTAGGCTGTTAGCATGCTAACACACGGAGCTAGTAAACTGATATGACTGTGAAGAAATATTTTTTTAATAAAATTATAGAATATCAGTTTAAGGCTTAGAAAATTACATTCTGAGGTTAAAATTGCCACAGACAAAATAACAAGATATGCTAGAGTGCTAAATGCTAACTTTTAGATGCTAAATTTCTCTAAGTAAAAACTAGCAAGCTGATAATAGCAGGTTTACAATGTTAGTTTGGACTGTTAGCATGCTAACACTAGCTATATAACATGAAACATTTATTAGGTATAAACTGATATGAGTGTTAAAAAGCTATTTTTGATCAAGTCTAAATATGAGCTAAATACTTACAAAATACATTTTAAGGCTTTTTTAGTTGAACAGTGCTCAGACATTAGTACGAATAGGTATGTTAGCATGCTAACACTAGCAATAAGCATGAAACGTCTAGATGTAAACTGATATGAGTGTAAAAAATGATAAAAGTTTAAAATATTAGTTAATAATAACAGCTGAAGGCTGAAAAACAAACAAGACTTCTTTAGTTGATTAGTGCTCAGACAGAATAGTTTGGCGTGTTAGCATGCTAACACTAACTATTTAGCATGAAACGGCTAGTTGTAAATTGTCAAAATGATATGAATGATTAACAAAAGCTAATAAAATTTATCCTGAGGGGCAAACAAATATTAAATCCCATAGAAATCTATCCAATAGTTCACAGACAGTATGGCCTAAAACTGAAAAGACACCAAAATTCAGAGCTGATGGAAATAATACAGTCCATAACTCAGCTTCTTTATTTGTGTGTGTGTAGATGAGGAGCTGCTGAATGAAGAAGAGTTGGACAAAGAGCTGTTGTGGAATCTCCAGCTGCTCTCCGAGGTGAGATGACAAACTATTTAAAAAAATACGTCAGACTCTTTTCCTTATTTTCATTTGGGCCACGTCTTGAACTTGGATTTTTTTCTCAAGATGACCAAAAACATCTGTTTGGCACAATTTTCCAATTACTGCAGCAGCCGTTTGGTTTGTTTTTTAAAAGAGTGAGTGAAAAATGTGTGGAACAGACTTTGTTTTATCATTTGTAAAATAGGATTATAGTGGAGGCAATGAAAGAGAAGAAAACTACACCCAAATGATATTTTTTCACAGCGCGCACGCTTCATTGTCATAAATATCAGAGAGCTTCGTCGTTAACCAGAACATATTGACACTCTTTCACTTTTGTTTTATTACTCCTGGGAGCTTAACACGAGGTGGATCGAGCCAGACGCTGTGATTTACTGAAGATCCTCAATATTTAAGGCACAACTCTCCAAAGAATTGCATGTTCTCACGTATATATATGTGTGTGTGTATGTTTAGGTAACCAGTGTGGATGGCGAACAGCTGCTGAAATACCAAGGGGAGCTGGAGCGGATTCTGTGTGTGTGTGTGCGTCTGCGCTGTAAGCAGGCGTACACACTCGCCTGCAGTCTGCTGGAGCACACACTCCGCTCGCTGTCGCTCATGTATCCCACAGAGTACCGCAGCACCTCAGGAGGCTTTGATACTGACCTTCCTATTCGGGTAAAAACATAAATATATACACAAACACCGAAACATCTGCAACAGCACCAACAGTGACAACAAATCTGTCTTATTGAGGCCGAATGGCTTTCTGAAAATACAAAAAATAGTTGTACGAATACCCTGAGGGTCAGTTAAACAAACACTGAGTCAGCTAAAAGAAACCAAATAAAAACAAGAGTTAAAGCAAATATTCTAAAAGTGTTTGACTCTTCTGGTATTATGATCCGTATCAGTCGGTTTACATATTCTGTTTGCAGCCATTCAGGCAAGAGTTTGTTGCTACGTCTGCAGTTCAGCAAGTGGGGGGGCATTAATCTGTGTCAGAGTTGTTCAAAAAAGTGCTTTCAGTCGCCTGGATTTACGAAGTAATTGATATGATTTGAAGGCAGCGCAAACTCTGATTGTTCAGCAGCATAATAATGAACTCTAAATCAATGTAGAAAAATAGCAAAAAGCAACAAGCAAAAACTTCTGGTCAGACCAAACCAAGTGAATTTGTTGTGGCAAATTCTTTGATCGCAGTAAATTGGAAAGTGGTGTTTCTAACTTTAATTTACAGTTTTCAGCATAAGCAACATGCTGTATTGGTTCTAATACGGGATAATCTGCCATTGCGGGGTCACGCTTATGTTCCCCAGTACTACCCAATGTTCCTGGATCCCCTATGTTTCCTGGTGCCCAGAAACTCATTAATTCCAGGAAATGCAGCTTTCTTAGTACTATTTAGTATTTTCATTTGTATTGAAACATATTTGAAGGGGAGCCATGCATCTTCATGACTTTCATTATTAACCCCAGGAGAACATAGGTACTCAGGAACATAGGTACTGGAGAACATAGATACTGGGGAACATAGGTACTTGAGAACATAGGTACTGGAGAACATAGGTA
>JAOXNZ010000064.1:19599264-19609306 GCA_028566095.1 Kryptolebias brasiliensis
GTTTCCTGACACGGACTTGGCTCTTAAGCAAAGTCCTCATATGTCCAGTCGGGTTGAGGTCGGGGCTTCGGGAAGGCTGTTAAAGAAGCTGAAAGTTAGCCTGATTTATCCAATCAGGAACCAGTTCTGATCCGTATTTGGGATCATTGTCCTGTTGGAACGCCCAAGTATCAACCGTAGCTGCTGATTTGAGATGGAATATGGAAAACTTTGAGGTAGTTCTGCTTCACCAGCCCCACAGCATGATGCTACCACCGCCGTAGCAGGGGCTCCTTTCTTGTCCGTCTCCATCTCCATGTTCTACCTCGGATGCGTGGTCGGGTCATGGAAGCAATAGGTCCTGGAGGGAAACCCAGACCTCCCTCTCCTCAGTGACTCTCTCCAGCTCCTCCTGGGGGATCCCAAGGCATTCCCAGGCCAGAGAGGAAACACGATCCCTACAGCGAGCTCTGGGTCTGCCCCGAGGTCTCCTCCCAGTGGGACATGCCTGAAAAACCTCCAAATGGAGGCACCCTGATTAGATTCCCAAACCACCTCAACTGGCTCCTTTCAATGAGGAGGATCAGCGGCTCTACTCTGGATGATGGAGCTCCTCACCTTATCTCCAAGGCTGAGCCCGGCCGCCTTACGAAGGAAGCTCGTTTCAGCCGCTTGTATCCATCTTGTCCGTGGCGATGTGAAGCTGGCTTCACTGCCGACAGCGACGCTGGCGTTCCGGCAGGCTTGAGCCATGGTGCTTCCTGGGATGTTCTTGAACATCCTGACCAACTTATCCGTCTTATACCTTCACTTATTTCCTTGTACTTTTTCCATCAGTCTGAATATTGTGAGGGCTGTCAAACAAACCACCAGCTGCAGTCAATCATGATCACCAATAAGAAACAGCCTTGGCCATATCACGTTCTACAACCTTCAGCACCACTTAGTAAAAGAATTGGATGAATGTTTGTATTTATTTCAGCCTGTATGTCTAATTTGGACCCAGAAATGGAGAAATGCGCAATAAATGTGCACCCAATACTTGTTTTTCAGAATCAGTGAAGCTCTGTGTTGTATGGTCATACCACCCTGAAGAAAATGGTTCAAATAAATCATTACCAACCTAAATTTTTCTGACATTCAATCCATGAAGAGTGTTGGGACATTTCTACCACAACTGTAGATCTGATGTAGCAGATACTGGGAAATCCCACCTGAGGTACAACTTTTGCTTTTTGCTGAATTGTTAAAAACAGACTCCAGGTTTTGGTTTGTGACGGTGAGAGGAGCCTGAAGTTCCACGTGGACGTCTGACACTTTTGTGTTTCCTTTCTAGATGACGGTGAAGAAGACCCTGTCCGAGTTCAGGCGCACTCACCACGACAACTGGCAGGAGCACCGGCAGTGCTTCACCGACGACCAGCTGCTCGTGCTCACCAACCTGCTGGTGTCACCGTGTTACTACGCCTAGACAGATCGTCACCCCTCTGAGCTCCGCTGGGAGCCCAAGTCCTCGGAGCCGTCGGGTACGATCATCTCAGGTAGTTTGGAACGTCACGTCGCTGTTGGCTTCCAGAGAGACAGCAGTCGTTGGACCAACGGTTTCAGGTTTCTAGTTTGCTCGTCAAACACCGCAGGAGCCCCAAAGGTGGCAACTTTTAGACTCTTTCTGTTTGTTTATTGCTGTATTATTTTCCGCTGTGTTCTTTTAAAAGGTCTCTCAATTATTAATAAACTACTAATGGAAAGGTTCTGAAGAGTTAATGTCTTACCTGTTGTAGACCTTTGAACGGGCTCCGGTTGGAGAGTTTGTCCATCGCCTGTCGTTCTAAAACAACATCGGGTCAGTTTCAAATTGCACAAAGACTTACACAGAGTTCTAGTTTGTTCGGAAGCACATGTTGCAGCAGCAGCTAGCCGTAGCACTTCCAACGCAGCCTCTTTCGGCGGGAAGAACAAAAACGCTTCTGCCGGAAATACGGCGCAGAGTGAAAATGACAGCAGGAGGAAAATTTGCAACATTACCAAGAAGCACAATGAAACCGTGGAGGCTGGAGATGTTTCAGGTACTGACTAGCCGTTAGCTCATCAGTGCGGCCAAACGTAACGTTCAGAGAGCCATCCGCAACAGGTAAGATGCTGTCTCACTTCATAAGATCTGAACTAGCTTCAACATCAAATTTGATGTTTCTGCAGCTTTCTTATTCCTCAGATTTATTATTTATGACAGAAAATACTGAAATAAATGATTATTTATCAACACAAATCTACATACTGTACGTAGAACAGGAAAATAAACCATATGATGAGCTGTAACAACAGTTGTACTCCTTTACAACGTGGGTTTCTTATGAATATGAGTTTATTGTTTCCAGTTTTATGAAGTTATTGCATCATCTTTTACGCTGAGAAGCATTTTAGACAGAATGACACCCACAGCGAGCTCAGACATAAAGGCTTTTCCCCCCTGCATGAATACTTTTTAGCTTTGTGCCAAAAGAAACAACCCAAAACAAGCAGTAATTGTACAGATGCCACTGCAGCCAATAAAGCCTGATAAGTGGTTTCAGCTGCGTCTGTGTGTTTAAGGAAGAAAACAGGACGGCAGATAGAGCTGTCACTCGTTTATTCCTCACATTGATTTTCTTCCTGATGCATCGCTGCTGAGTTGGATGTGTTCACTGTGCCGAGACGTGCGGCGGCGGCGGCGGAGGGTGATAGCCGGCGCTCCGGCAGGTGCAGATAGTGACGGTGGGTGAGCAGGATTCGGGATCGACGGGTTTGTGTGCACGAGGGAGAAGGGGGATGTGTAAATACAGCGGCGTGGTGATAAAAACCTGGAAGGAAGCGGCGCAAAGGGTTCGTAGCTCCTTAAAAGAAAAACAGTTTTTAACAAGTTATTTCTAAAAAAAAAGCTGGCTGATTACGTGGAATAAAACAAGGTTAACCAACACCTGAAAACAGACCCTCACTCCCAGCTCTGAAAGGATGCAATTTGTCACAGCGGCGCCTCGAGCCGAGCACTAACATTACGGCGCCAACACGGCAATCTTGACACGCTGATGTTTACGGGGTGAAACGCCGACGCTCGCCATCATCATAAAGTGTCACTGTGATAATTGAAGCTTGCAGCAGAGACGCTGGGGAATCGTTTCCCCCTCGGGTACTCGCTTATAAAACCAAATACAAAATTTTATCTGGATTCCATCTGGAAGATTTTCAACCTGAGATCAAATGGAAACCTTAAGAATGAACTGTTCACGTCTTTTCCTTTATTCCTTTGGGAGCCTTTCTCGCACTAAAGTTTCAAGAGAGAACAGATGTGTGTCTGGGTCCTCGGGCAAGGTAGTCCTCACGGCGTCGGCCAGCTGGAACAGGTACTCCGTGTTTTTCCCGCTCGGGCCGGTGGAGCTCAGGATCTGGTTGGCGATCTCGTCCAGCGGCGCCGGGCCGAGGTAGTTGGGGTTGCCCTGGGAGCCGATGTAGAGCAGCGTCTGGCTCGGCGGGTGGCCGAGCTGCAGGCGGGGGTAGAAGGTCACCGAGATGACCCGGTAGCCACCTTTCTCGCGGTAGTCGAGGTAGTCCTTCACTTCCTGCTCGCGGCCTGACGGCAGCTTATAGGCCACGCCCCAAACACACCCCTGGAGAAGAAGAAGAAGTCGAAGAGGAGAAACGATGAACTCCGCGCAGAAAGTCGAGGCTTTTCACAGAAAAATCTCAACATCGGTGTTTGTGAATGTTTGTAACGAACCTCAGGATCTTCTACCAGAGTGACGACCCGGCCGGGCTGCAAAACAACAACAACAATCAGAGGCGTGGAGACGAAAACATGAACTAAAAAGGTCTTTAATGAATTAATCAACACAAACTTCAGCATTAAAATGGTGTTTTCCTCTTTTCTGAAGGCTGACTGTCTGTAAACATCAGACAGTACATATATTTATTGTTCCTTATGTACTTTTATTCACTATTTAGTTGGTTTTGTCTGAGTCAGCATACTTCAGCACACATTCAGCTGTTTCAGCTCATTCAGGACTTTTGAATTTTTTTACTTTATTTACTTTTTTTAATAGAAATGCATTAAACTCTCTTCAGATCTTCAGCATGTTTGCTACATTTGTAGCTCTTAGCTACTGCTTTACTAGTTTTAGCTTTTAGCTCTTGTTTTACTGGTTTAAGCCTTTAGCTACTCTTCTGCTAATTTAGCTTTTACCTACATTCTGCTAATTTTAGGTCTTAGCTACTGTTCTACTGATATTAGCTTTTGACTATTGTTTTGCTGGTTAAGGTCTTTAGCTAGTATTATGCAAATTTTAACTTTTAGCTACTCTTCTGCTAAATTAGCTTTTACCTACATTTTGTTAAATATGGTTTTCAGCTAGTCCTCTGTTGCTTTTACCTTTTGACTACTGCTCTGCTAATTTAAGCATTTATTTTGCTAGTTTTAGCTTTTGGCTACTGTTTAGCTTATTTTGGCTTCTATCTACTGTTTTACTTATTTTAAGTTTTAGCTACTGTTTTGTTGGTTTTAACCTTTAGGTACTGTTATCCTAAATTCAACTTTTGGCAATTGTTCTGCTAGTTGTAGCATTTAGCTACTGTTCTGCAAGATTTAGCTTTTAGTTACTGGTTTGAGCATTTAGCTTTTGCTAAATTTGGCCTTTGTTTGCTAGTTGTAGCATTAGGCACTGTTCTGCTGAGGTTAGCTTTTAGTTACTGTTTAGCTAATTTTGGCTTCTAGCTGCTGTTTTGCCAAATTCAACTTTTAGCTACTGTTCTGCTGGTTTTAGCATTTAGCTTTTGCTCATTTTAGCTTTAATTTGGCTAACTATAGAGTTTAGTTTTTGGTCATTTTAGTTTTTGTTCTGTTTTAACTTTAGCAGTTTTAGCTTCTTTCACTCTGCATTTTAAAAACAAAAGTTTTTAGCTACTTCTGATTCGCGTCACGATCATTTATGATCTGCCTGTCATGTTTGGGTTAACTGTTGTTTTTAGCTTCTAAGCTAAAGTTAGCTAAACCCTGACTGAGCGCGCCTCCGGACAGGTGAGGGCTCACCTGCTGCCAGCCGGGACCGACCCTGTGCGCGCTCCCGCAACGAGTGCGCGCGTCACGATGAATAAGCAGAACTCGCGGCTCGAACCGATTCGGTAAGTTTTTAAAACACGAGCTGCTTAATAAATAATCAGCTCACAGAAACAGGGACGCTTACATAACTGCGACACTCGGTAACTTTGGTAGACAGGAGTGGGAACTGGTTCTGACCCGGAATCAGCTCCGCAGCCCGCTCACCTTCCCCGGTACTCCCCGGTGGTCGGTGCTGCCCTGCCAGAACCGACGGCTGAAGCCCTTTATGTAACCGACTCTCTTCTCCTCGTACGGGAAGTCCACTTTCCAGATCAAGGAGCCGTAACCGAAGACCCACATGACGACGCGTTAAGCTAACGGCACCTCGGCGAGGACGGTTCGGAGCTGTACCGGTACCGGTACCGGTGCCGGTTCGCTCACGGACATCTACGGGTTACAGCGACTGTCACACATCTGTGTAACAACCGGCATGTGCGCGTGCACGACTGTACCTGAATTTAAACTACCTCTATCCTGGGAACAAACGAGCAAACTGTCGAGATCTACTTCCGGTGAGCAACCTTCAGTATAAAACGCGGTTACCTTAAATATTACAATTTTTTGTATTAATACATACCCATAATAATATGTTGTAATTCAAAATAACATTCTGTACATTTTGTTTTATAGCAACAACCCTTACAGTGCCATCGGAGCTACTTCAATTACAGCTTTAAGCTTTTATTTTGAAAGCCAGACATCCTTCCCGGATGTTAGTTCTTTCAGCGTAAGAGCACAGTTTGGACCGAAGACAAAGTGAAGTTGTGCCAAATATATTTTAAAGAAATCAATCCATATTTATTGTTTGGACATTTTTGCGTCCTCTGTTATTTTTTTACAGATAATTAAAAAGCCCTCATCAGTCCCTGAGGGTTTTATTTTCTATTCTTTTTCTTTATTTTTACACCAAATTTGCCTTTGTTTGAATCTGAATGACCAGCATTGCTCTATGCTCAGAAGTTCATGTGTTCTTAAAGCTGCTGAATAAATATTTTACATGATAATTCACAATGTAATGGAATCAGTGACATAATTGTGTTAACGTTACCCTGTCCTCCAGTGGCAGAAGTTAGTTGTTATTCCATGCTGCCACTCCTGTGCACACTTTGATTAACCATCCATAAATGTCTGCAGCACAGCACTCATTAAGCCATGCAGTGAAAAGCACAGAGCTTCAATCCTAACAGCAGGGGGTGCTAAATTTCTGTTTCCTCTCTGTGTCTGACTTATACTCCATCCCATATAAAATTCTCTTCATGCTTGCGTGTGTGCACTGATTCAGAACCAAATAAAGTGAACAGCAACAGTCTGGTCTGTAATGTCAGCTTCACGAACCGCAGCCGTGCTCATCCTTCTGTTTCTGAGCGAGTATAGTCAGCAAACCTTTTTATGTAACCTGCCAGGCTTCAGTTTCTTCGGAGCGGTGCTGAAATCCCCAGCTGGGCAGGAAAATGTTGCAGGGGAAACATCTGCCAAACAGAAACCAAGCCTCAACCCTCCGCAGACCAACCAGCAGAAGACCAAGCGTCAGTGTTAGAGTGGAAACAGCAGTCGTGTCCAGAGCTTCTGTTCCGTCTTGTCTGGATTGCTGTCATGCAGGATGTTTTCTAAATGCAGCACGGAAATAAGGAGCTCTTTATTATCAACAGTAATGTTTTGCTGATCCTCACGGCTGCGAACTCGGACGTTGTATTCTGTATCCTCATTTTAAAAAGAAACCTGTATTTAAACCGAATAGAAAACTTAAAAACAGAACTTATCTTTTAACAGATGCAGATTTCCTGTTGCCTCAGCAGTTAATGAGGCACGAGGCAGCGACTGAATGAGTTGCACTTTGATTGTTTGTTTTGCTGTATGACATGTAGAAAACGTGCAGACTGTGGTTGGATACCGTCTTGCTGAAATGAGCAAGGCCTCCTCTGAAAAAAGCTCTTTGGCTGCATCATTTGTTGCTCCACAGTTTGAAAACGATGCTCAGTTTGTGCAGAATGATTTTCAGATCTTGCCTGGATTTCTACCATAACTCTGTGTTTGTTTTAATGCAGCAGCGACCAAGTGGCTCACAGCCAAAACACCTTTTTTTAGCTTCCTAAACACCATGATGTATTTGAGTTTATATGAGTCAAATTCTTTGTGAACAGCAGCAGCAGCAGCGTTCACACGATTGTTTTCCTGCTTGTAGTTTCTTCTGTGTGTGTTTTACAGTCAAACTACTTCTGCATACTTTGTGTTATTTTCACCATTCATACATCAAAACGTTCGGCTCGATCAGAAACGGCGTGCTCGCACTTTTGGTTTTTGTAACATTAATACTTTTTGAATTACTTAACTTTATTTACAAAAGATTTCCTCATAGGAATACACTGAAATCTCTTCACTTCCTTCAGAAGTTTTTATCTACTTCAGCACACTTTTTGCCATCTTATGCTCATTTTAGCTTTTAGCTACAATTTTTGTTAATGATAGCTCAATAATAGCTTTTTTTAGCCACGGTTTTGCTAATTTCAGCGTTTAGCGACTGTCATTGTAGCTTTTGCTATAGTTTTGCTAAATTTAGCTTTTAGCTACTGTGTGCTCATTGTATATTTTAGCTACAGTTTTGCTAATTTCAGCATTTAGCTACTGTTTTGGCCATTGCAGCTTTTAGCTACTGTTTTGCTACATTTAGCCTTCAGCCACTGCTTGCTAATTATACCTTTTAGCAACTTCTTTGCTAATTTTTGCTGTTAGCTACAGTTTTGGTCATTTTAAATTTTATTTACCATGTTGCCAAATTTAGCCTTTTAGCAACAGTTTGTTAATTGTACTTTTTTAGCCATGGTTTTGCTAATTTCAACATTTAGCTACTGTTTTGGGCATAGTGACTTTTACCTATAGTTTTGCCAAATTTAGCTATTAGCTACTGTTTTGCTAATTGTAGCATTTAGCTACTGTTTTGCTACATTTAGCCCTTAGAGCTATAGGCTAAATAGTTAACAGTAGCTCTATGGTTTGCTAATTGAACTTTTTATCAACTGCTTTGCTAATTTTTGCTGTTAGCTACAGTTTTGCTAATTTTAGCAGCAGTTTAGATCAATTTAACTTTTAGCTTCCATGTTGCCAAATTTAGGTTTAGCTCATTTTAGTGTTCGGCTACTGTTTTGCTTATTTTAGTTTCTGTTTTGCTTGAACAGATTTCAGTCGTTCAGCCTTTTTTCTCTTATTTTCTTTGATTGAACGCATCTTTTGCTCACGTATTCTTTCTCAGAGTTCACTTCTTCCAACTTCTGCTTCTAGAAAACTCCAATCAGCTGAAGATCAAATGCTCTTAAAAACAGTTTTATTTTTAAATATATTGTCAGACAAGGTTTCAAAGCTTTTCTTGTCTTTGTTCAAACCTAATAAAACATGTAAAAGTTTGGGTTGAATAATAAACAAGCATTTCTCTAACACCACTGTGTTGTCTCATTTAAAGCTCAGATCATTAAAAATCCAAATTAAATCCGCTGTAATCCACTTTTTATTCCCAATGCAGACTCATGAGTCACCGTGTCGACACGATAATCTTATAAATTAAATAAATTGTTATTTCAAAACAATTAATCACTGCTGGCGTGATGATATTTTAGCCCTTGTGTGTTTTTCTGTCTGCACAGTTTTCCCCCCTTTCTTCATAAATGTTTGATAAAAATGTATTTTAATGTCTCGTGTCCTCCACCTCTCATGTCCTGTCATGTCCTCTCAGTTTTCATCCTCCTCGTCTTCACAGAGCTGCTTCGTTTTCCACTTCTCTTTATTTATCAGGGCGGTGGCCAAGATAGACGCCGGAGTGTGTCTTTGTAATTTGCTTTCCTGCAGAAGATCACTTTCGTTTAGGACTGGGTGTGTTTGACACAAGATGTCAAACACACCCAGTCCGGTCTGATCATCAAGCCCGGTCTCAACACGCCTCGTCCGACTGCACCCAGAGGAGGTCAGCTGGCGCCGCAGCGTCTTCCGACAACAGATTGGGGTGAATGGATCAACAAAACAACAGACTTTAACCCAGCAGACCAGAGACTGTTTAAATAGATTTCTCCTTATCCGCGATCACAGCAATTCCTTGACCCCGGCCACATGGTTATTGCCGCATCCATGGCAACCAGCGCCCTCGAACCTCTGCGAAGCGGTAATTTTAATTTAGAGACGTCACGAGGTTTCAATAGAGACATCAGATCAGAGAATGTTTCTTTGTTGCGAAGGGCATGAACCAGCGGCGCACGGTACTTCATCGTTTAATTTGGATGACTTGTTGAACAGAAAGGAGCATCGTGTTTTTTCAAATGTTTTGGCATTTGGAAGGCCAGTAATACAATTCGCTAACGGGAACGTGTGATTTGAGGAAAAGAAAAGCAGAAAATGACATCGGCAGCTGGAATTTTGTGAGAAAAAAAAAACAAATTTAAATTTCCAGTAAACGCTTTAATCACCTCCTGATTTCTGTTTTCTTTGCTTCCAAGGATCAACTTTTCTTCAGGTTTTCTGAAGGATTACCAAGAAGTTTTCTTTGCTTTTCTTTCTTTTTTTCACTCATTTTCTGTATTTCTTGTGTGGACAAGTCTCAGACCTAAACAAACAACGGCAGGCGAACAGTAACTGAAAGTCACGCCTTTAAAGGGATGGTCTGGTCATTTATTGAAGTGGTGTTCTGTCAAATAGTTGAGTAGTTAGTACTTTCTAACTACTAACCTATGACGTCAGTACTGCGACGGATCAAGCAGTCAAAGCAGGAAGGACACAGGAAAAAAGTCTTAAAAAAAAAAGATTTATTTACCCAACAAAGTTCAGAGCAGCAAAAATCTAAAAAAAATCAGTTAATTAGTTTCATAAATTAGAGCTGTCTCCTCCCAGCAAGAAGGTTGCAGGATCTCATCCCAGCCTGGGGCCTTTCTGGGTGGAGTTTACATGTTCTCCCTGTGC
>JAOXNZ010000064.1:19643775-19655208 GCA_028566095.1 Kryptolebias brasiliensis
TACCTACCTACCTACCTACCTACCTACCTACCTACCTACCTACCTATCTATCTATCTATCTATCTATCTATCTATCTGTCTATCTGTCTATCTGTCTATCTATCTATCTTATCTATATTGTACTGCGCATTGTTTGCCTATTTTCCATATTTTTCGCGTCAGCTCTATATTTTTCCATTCTTCCTTCTACATCTTCTACTGTGCGGAGCCAGTTGTCCTAGATAGCAAGGGTCCAAGTTAGTCAGCTTAAACTGCTCCGTGTGGGTATGTAGAGGTTGTTTGCTGATTTCTGGTAAGTACTACGTTTCTCCTGCAATCATCTAAAGTGGCTCTTGCCTCAAGGTTAGGTAGACATAGACGTATAAATATGGTACGGTGGACGGTACAGTTCATGGCTGTGTCCAAACGTCTTTGTTACAAACTTGTTTGTGCGTAGGATTCGTGCCTAGGATAAGTAAGTGCCCTCAAAGTGGATTTATTCCTATAATTTTAGATGACTCACACACACACACACACACACTGAAACACCACTGAAGAACTAGCCTCCACCAGCATGTCACTATCAAGCTCCTGCATCACAAAAACACATCTGTGCATACACACACTTCACGCCCCATGATCCTTTTGATGTGCTGACTGTGCTCTTGTCTTCCTTCAAGGTCTGGCACACCTGATGATTGGCGACCAAGGTATGGCCTCCTTTTTCTCCTCACTTCCTGTTGTCCTTCGCTCTACCATCATGCCCCTTCCTCCTCCTCCTCCTTCCCTCCTCCTCCTCACACTCACAAACCTCTTTGTATCCCTCTCTCACCTCATCAACATCTGGTGCGGAAGGAAGTTGTTTCTCTAGGCACAGAACTAAGGTCAGTTTTTTCTGACGTGTTGAACGGTCTCATTTGGTTTAAAGAAGAGATTATTTTAGATAAGAATGATGAACCTGAGAGCAACTTTCAAACACACACAGATATATATTTATATATATATCTGTGTGTATACCAATCATGGCTGCTGATGAAAGAGGGACTAACTGAAGGATGATTGATGGCGCTTGGCTGGAATCGACTTGGCAGAGCTCCAGGTCATGGTAATAGAGCTAAGGAACATGTGACTGAGTGACCCCCCCACCACTCCCCCCATGGATGGTTTGATTTGGTTTTTACTCTTCCACTTCCATCCATTTTCCCTTATCCATACATTGGAGTTTGAATGGAAGAATGTGAGTCAAGAATGTTTTTATGGACATATGCATGTGCGCTTTTAAATAGACCTCAAAGTTCATCCCCACCCCTCCACGGCTGTTCATCAGCTTCCAGCATGCCTTGTTTTCGCCGGCGCTCAAATGGGCTCCCAATCATACGCCGGCGGCCGCATGTGACCCCGAACAGATGTTCCTGCTGTGAATGAAAGAGATGCTGTTACACCTTGAGCTCGACGTAGTTCACTGTTTTTGAAAACAGACCAAAAAACAAGTGATACCACTGGTCTGCTTAAAATAACTGTTCAGTGATGATAACCAAAACTTACAGTGCCACCCTTCTTTGTTCTTTCCTTCTTTGTTGCTGCCCTCTTTCTCACTGTTTGGGACACCACCCTCTGTGATTTTAGGAAAACTCAGAGGTACCCTCCCATGATTTATTTCTGTGTTTGGCTACTGGGCTGTTCTGGATGGTGAAGAAGTTACTGAATGTGTTGACAGGCTTTAGAGCTCCTCAGCTTGAAAACCTTTTTTCCCTATTCGAGATAGAATTGGAATGTGTCGTTTCTGATAAGGTAAGGTGCTGCGGCATGTGAGCGCGAGCGTCTTGAGTGTGTGCGCCTGCATGCGTGCAAATGAATTGAAGCTCCGACCCACTGTGCTTTTGAAAATCTGAAGGTAGGTGCCGCTCGATCCCTCGCCCTGCATGACGCTGATGAATACACTGATTGGTGCACATGAAGACAGGCCCGACTGTGGCAGGCTATTGTGCTCTTTGATTGGGCGAGAGAAGACATGATGATGGCTGTCCCCCTGCTGCCAGCGGCCCTGTGTATTTTCTGGAACGTGCTTTTTTAATAAAAAAATGTAATCTTAGGAGAAGAATAGAAGCATCATGATGTCTTAACCCATTTATCATGCCAGTTATTCCTTTTACAACAAGTGTCTTTCTGTTGCTTTATCGCCCACCATCGAATTGGCAAAAGGGTGATAATGCTTTTGCCCATGTCTGTGTGTGTGTTTGTGTCTGGCTGTTAGCAAAATATCTCATGAACCACTGGAAGAACTTTAATGAAACTTGCAGAAAGTAATCATTAGATGATAACGCACAATTTAGCTGATATTGCGCGTTAAAAAATTGTACAAGATCATTGGTAACAATTTTGTCATTAACTACTTGAAGCTGACTCAGTCTGTTAGCAAAATATCTCATGAACCATGAAACTTCCAGGAAATAATCACTGGCTGTATCTCTACAACTGATTAACCTTTGGAACCAACCTAATTCAAGATGGCTGCCACAGCCAACTGACCTTAGAAGACATACAAATGGCTATAATTTAGTCAATTTTACAGATATTGAGCTAAAATTTGCTTGTAGCTAAGAGTCAGTCACAGATCGCTACACACCGCATAAGAAACTTCAGCATTAACTGTTGAAGTCAGCCTTGTTTGTCTGTTGGCAAAAAATATTTCATGAACCACTGGATTTTAATGAGACTTTCAGAAACTAGTCTTTGAATGTCCATCTACAACTCATTACCGTTTGGAGTCGGTCCAATTCGAGATGACCACCACCGCTAATCCACATGAGCCAACACAAAAATGACTGTAACTCAGTCAATTTTACAGATATTGAGCTAAATCTTGGTATGGTAGTAGCTGAGAATCATTCACAACACGTACTCTGAGAAATATTGCATGAGATGGCTTATAAAAGTTGAGCTAAACAACTACAACGTCATTATTTCTCAACAAAATCTCTGGCATGAAAGGTGGCGGGTGATTAGCATTCCTTCAAGGAATGCTAGACCTTTCATTTATTTTTTTTCTATGTTTTAGAAAGGTATGAATAAGCCCCTGTTGCTTGTTTTTGCCTTAAAATGTCTGCTATGAATCATCCAGGTGGCAGTGAATTTTTAATTGCTAAACCTGGCCCTCTTTCAGCATTTTAAATCACCTATTTTGGAGCTGACATGCATTAACATATGTTTCCAGCCTTATTACACAATGCATTCAGTGTATTTGTGTGTAGCGGAGGGCCTTACTATTAGGTGTGTTTGGATACTGATAGGGTAACGCTTTTTTTTTTATCCTTTGAAGGCTCCATGCACATGAAAAAGCTGTGTGTGTTTGTGTGAGTGTGTTTTTGTTCTGCATACTGAGATGTAAAGGCTGTCAAATGGTGCAGACGAAGCCTAGCTTAGGTTAGTTCAGCGCAAAGAGGCTTTTTGAGGAGCTGAAATGAGTTTCTTTGAGGGGGTGGACGAGGTGTCTTGAAAAGATATATAGTGTGTGCGCGCGCCTGTGTGTGTGTGTGTGGGCTGGAGAAATTGAGGAAAATAGACAGAGCCTGTGAGAGAAGACCTAAAGAAATGAATGATGGAGGGAGGGGAGAGAGAAAGCAAAGGGAGAGATAAAGTGAGTCTCTCCTGTGATGTAGAGCAAGCGGCTGTATCTGCAAAGAGACAGCAGTGCTCCCGTCTGCCCCCCAGCCCAGTCATTCTCCAAGAGGGGACATCACTCCCGATGGGGAGCCGTGGACCCCCCCCCCATAAAACACAGTTATCATTCTCCCTGGAAATGATAGCCACAGATCACTAATCACTTTGAGAGGGTGAAACGCACGAATTGTGGTAGGAAGGAAGAAAGAAAAGAGCCAAATTGGATTTTCATAAGTATTGAGGGAAATGAATTTTTCTTCTTTCTTTCTTTTTTTTGGGGGGCGGGGGTACTGAGAAGCAATAATCTGGATGGAAAATGTCCTTAAAGCCAAGCAGCAAATTTAGCCTTTCTCTCTCTCTGCTTGGTCAGGAGAAGACCGTGAAGGCTTCTGGGTGAATGAATGATTGCGGGTTCTGAATTGAACCATGAAGTGGTTGTTAGGTGCAATTGGCAGCCATGTTTGTTTGTTATATTTATTGCCCGTCGCCGAAAGGTGAAGGCGGATGATGGTGTTTTTGCCTGTCTGTGTGTGTAGGTCGCCCCAGCTAATCAACATTAACCAACAGATAATCAGCTGTGACTCATTAAACTCTGCAGATATTGAGCTAAAATTTGTTGTGGTAGAGACTCATTCACAACACAAACTCTGAGTGTATCATCTCACAATATTGCATGAGGTTGTGCATAACATATTCAAGGTTTGACTAAAACGTTTCTTCATATAAGATGATCTTAGTGTAAAACTCTGTCCTGAAAGGCAGCGGGTGATATGCATTCCTTTAAGGAATGCTAGGCCTTTAATTGATTTATATTCATACAGCTTTGAGGCAGGATGTGAACTTAATATTGGTCGTTTGTCTGCAAGTGTTTTCGATATCGGTCCAAGAATCTATGCACAACCAAGACATGTGGTCAGCCTCGCCTAAAGTGACCTTTAAATGTACGTGAACGGACGGACAAACAGACACACACACAATAACCTTTACAGAGTGCCTGCTGAGTGTGTGAGTTAGTGTGCGTTTGGTGTAAATATGCATGAGTAAGGCTGCCTGCACGTATTCCTCATGGTCAGCGGACGAAGGCAGGAGAGGGATCGAGGCGTGTGTGTCTGTATGTTGTGTGAATGCATGAGTGCGTGTTCAGGAGAGGTGGGTTGTGAGTCACAAACGATGACTCACAAAGCGTCGGCAATCAAAGCGGCTCTCTTTAACACATTGTTTTGCGTCAGAAACACACAGATGGGCGCACGCTCCACTCGGGAAAGAGCCACAAACACGTTCAATGTCACAGTCTGAAAATGTATTTTTCTTTGAGTTTTTGTCCTTCCACCTCCCGTCGCTCCGTCCTGGACATGTGCGTGTCTCAAAAAACACACAAAGAGCGCGCAGAGGCGCAGCAGACGAGCCGCACGCTGACTTCACCATATGCGGGGTTGGGAGTGGTAGCAGACGCCAAGACAAGAGGAACCAGTCAGCACCAGCGAAGCACAGCATGCCTCCTATCGCTTACTCATCACCAACTACAGTCCAATAATAAATCCCACAAAGACAGATTATGAAAGTTATCAACTTACTTTAGTTACATTAAACATGACCTCAGCCTGTTGCTTTGAAAGAACCCTCCAAAGAAGAAAAAGATGTCTCTCATCAGAAAATCCAACCAATAATGATTTGAAAACTAAAAACTCAATATTAGTTTCTTTTAGTGAAGTTTAAAGCAAATTTCCAATTTCGCAAATGTGAGGTTTTTACTCTCTTTAATATTCATTAAAGATGAAACTTGTGATTGATTAATATGACTGTTTTGTGCAACAGTCAGAAGTATGAGCAACACAAAGCAAAGCATCTAGTCCTCACTTATGAAAAACCTGCTGACTTTGCTGAAGAACCTAAAACTAAGTTGTTAAATCTAAAAATAGCACAGCACTAGGTACAAACTAAAAGTATTAAAAGGCTAACTAGAAGCTAAAAGAAGCATAAGAAATCAAAAATGAAGCAAATATGCTGAAGCAGATTTCAGAGAGAACAAAGTTTTTGAAGGAATTAAAGAGGTCTTAATGTATTTCTATGGGGAAAATGTTTGTAAATAAAGTTAAATAGTTTGAAAAGTATAAAAGTTACAAAAACCAGAAGTCACAGTGCCCATTCTGAATGCGCTGAACATGTTGATATATATGAGTAGATGAAGTATTACTACTTTATGCAGAAGTAGTTAGATTGCAAAAAGCATACGGACAAATAAGAAACAGGAATTCTGCATCAGCATGCAAACAGCTGTAAGAGCATGTGTTTGTGTTCTGATTGTGGAACGGCAGCCGATCCACTCACACGTGCACGTCAGTCCCTGTGCTGCACTCAAACGCAAAACTCGTTTGGCTACAAATCTCAATGCAAAGTTGCTTGAAGGGTTGATCTGGCTCCAGGTTAGTTTTCAGTTGTGGTCGTTTCAGACCTTCAA
The DNA here is from genome assembly GCA_028566095.1 of Kryptolebias brasiliensis. Taxonomy (NCBI): domain Eukaryota; kingdom Metazoa; phylum Chordata; class Actinopteri; order Cyprinodontiformes; family Rivulidae; genus Kryptolebias; species Kryptolebias brasiliensis. The sequence continues at coordinate 19,649,873 of JAOXNZ010000064.1, forward strand.
AGCTCCCATCAAATACTTTGAGAGCTAACTGATCGTACAAGATCTGCTTTTAAAACTGCTGGAGTCAACTCTGTCTGCCTGTTAGCAAAATACCTCACAAACAAGTCGGTGGCTTTTATTTAAACTTTCAAAAAGGAATCATTAACTCATTAACTTTTGGAGTCAGTCAAATTCAAGATGACCTCAGAAAGTGCAAAAATAGCTATAACTCAATTAATTTTTACAGATATTTTAAAACCAAATGTGGTTGTAGCTCAGACTAATTCACAACACATACTCCAAACGCTCCACACTGCTCAACATTTTTGCAAAATATGCCATGAACCAGTCAGTTTTACAGATATTGAGCTAAAATTTGATGTGGTGGTAGCTGAAAGTCATCCTCAACAGATCTCGCAAGAGCTCGCAATATCAGATGAGAAAATGAGACGGGGCATAACGTCATTTACAACGACTACACTTCTCTTCATAAGATGATTTTAGTTTAAAAGGTGGTGGGTGATTCCTTCAAAGAATGCTAGTCCTTTCATTTATAATCTTATGTAAATTGTAGTGAGTTTTCTTTTCCAAATTGATGAAATGCTATTAACCAGTGGTTTTATGTGCATTTCTATCAAAAAGCAATAAGGAAAGTTGCCCATGTCGGACTACTTGGGCTGTCAGTTTGATTCTCGCAAAAGAAATTTAGAATTTTTCACTCTAAGGAAAAATGAACCATATAAAGTTACTTAAATAATGCACACATTCGCAATAATCTGCTATTTCAAATCAAAGCGAACCGGGCGTTGGACTGGATCATCGTCAATGAGAGATGTTTATCTGACACACGTCCCAACTGTTGGTGCAAAAGCTCACATAATCCCGCAAGACGGACAAGTGAGCAGCGCCGAACTCAAGACGGCGCGAGACACGCTTGGTGTTAAGAGACAAGTGTCAGCTGATTGGCTTCCTGCCTCACCGACTGGCACAGATTCGGATTCTGATGGCCACATTTTGAGCTGTGAAGAAAAAAAAAAAGAAAGATAGAAAGAAACTGTCCCCTTTGGCTGTCAGCACTCGAGAAGCAAAAGTTTTTACTGCAAAATGTACAATTTCCCTTGATCTGTCTTCGCATCTAATGGGACTAATTCTGCCTCCTTGTGCCGCTGCTAACAGCCATTACAGTACAACGCTCATTAATGCTTAACACCCATGCAGTTCTTGTAATGAAAGTCATGGCACCACATACAGAGCTCTACCCTCACATTATCAGGGAGATGCACAGTTACTAGCTTCAGCAGAGAAGATGTGTTGCAATCAAACTGGTAAATGTGTACGTTTCTTTCCTGGTAATTGCATCCTGTTAGCGAGTGTACACATTAACACTTTAAACATTCGTTGCAATGCTAATGGGGAACCGACAAAAGCCCGACCGTAATCTCCCGAAATATAAAGACATCAGACGGATCGCCATATTTTCAGAGGATGAAGGGAAAATAGGGAGAGTGGAAGCTGGGCGCAGGTCTGGCGAGGGAGGGTGCGAGGAGGAGGAGGAGGACAGGAGTGTAGAAAAGCGATGGTGAGGAAAGATAGGAGCACGCTCAGAAAAGTGGGAAAAGAGAGGTGGAAAGAGAAGGTCGGAGACGAGCGGGGAGACGAGGAGGGAGATAAGACTGCGGCGTTTCTCAGCAGGAGCGCTGCGTCTCTCTCCTTGGGCTCTGCCACTCGACACAGTCTCAAATCAGCCAGGATGCTATTCATCAGCGATGCAGATAGCTCATACAGCCACACAAACACACACACACTCATTTTGGAATGAAAGAGGAAGTCTAGTGGGTGCTCCAATTGTCTCTTACCTGCTCTAGCAATTTCCATCGTTTCTGGGCGGGAGCTGAAAGCATAGCAGCCCAATTGGCGATTCACTCCAGTACCCCATCTGGCATTTGATGTTCATTTCTTTGCCGTTTGCCAAAACCAAGACCACACACACACACAAACACACACGAACAATGAGACACACACAGGAATTCAGCACTCATTTACTTGGAATACTTGTTTGGCATTTAGCTAATTAAAATAGCCACAATACTCATTATAGAGCCATTATATTACCTTTATGAAAATATTATTAATATTTGTTAACAAGCTGCTGGAAGAGGGTTTCATTATTTGTGTGTGTGCATGTCTACATGCATTTGTCCATGTAGGCATATAAATAACCTTGTGAAGTTTATAGTTTTCCAACGTGCGTGCCTTTTCTCCCTCAGTGATCTTCGTTGTGCATTTGCGACATGATATATGTGCATTTATTTGTGTGTCTGTCTGTGTGCATCTGTCTAAAAGGGATGAAACTGACTCTGATCTTATCAGGCTTAAGACAAATACGCTGTTCTGCCTGAAGACATTGTCATGGAAACAAACCAGTTTCCCTGGGTACCAAAGAGAAGGCCAAATTCAAACTTTGCAGGCGGAGGAAGGAGGAAAGAGAGATGTGAGCAAAGATAAAATGAACAGAAAGGGACAAGAAATAAAAGATTGAACATGATGGCAGGAGGCGGACTTCCCATTGTTTTAGCTAAAAATCTAATTCAAAGACAATGATGATAGGTGACATTATTGAGTTGGCCTTGCTTTTGTTTCAAGGGAAGTCACATAAAAATATCAAATATGCTCAGTTTTATGCTTCATTTTGTTTATTAATCAAGCTTAAATCAAAATCTGGTTGTCATTATTGTCAGTTTATAGCACTTGGGGATTTAAGCTCAATGCTTTGAACTGGAAGTGGACATTTTTCACCTTTTTGTTTAGTCATAAAGATCCATCCATTCTCTGACTGGGGGTCTTATCGGTAGATTATCACAGCGGTTTCTCTACGAAATGCCTCCATCTGTTAAAAACACTGACTGATCAGTTAGTTGGTCACATAACTTAAACCAGTGGTTCCTAATTTTTTAAGTTTCTGATTCACAAATCACTTGTGACCCTGACTAGCTGGTTGAAGTGTACAAACATTGCTAATAAACCAATTTAAAAAGGACATAATGAGCCTCAACAAGCACCTCCAAGTGCTTCTAGTTGAAGATGTTTTCAGTTGGCCAAAACTTGCCATAACCTACCGTGTAAAACTCCATGGTACAGTAAAGGAAATAATCAGAACAGCCTTCAAAAGCCCAATTTTTCCTTCCCAACCTAAATACATTTGGAGCATTTCAAGATGTATCCAAATTGTTGCCTTTTTTTTCTAATTAAATCTCGCTTTTGAGTAGTCTAAATAGTATTTTTTAAGCCAAATATCTCACGCTGGGAATGAATGTCTCTATTTTAACATCAACAAAAAAGGGGGGAGAAAAAAAAGAGATCCAGCATTTCAGACAGGCAATCTGTCACTCGTATCCTGACAGTAATATCCTCCTCTACAGTATTGCTCCCTTGGCTGCGATGTGATAACCCAATCGGTTTCAAAGCCAGACATGGTATATCACTGAGCAGAGATGGAAACAGCACTCCTTCAGGGAACTTGGCATTTACTGAATAGATTTTCAGACTTAAACGCAATGTAGGAATTTATGTATATGCAGGAATACATTTGCATACATTTTCCCAATGCTGGTCATCTACATCTATATATACTGTACGGGCGTTTAGTTAATCCACCTGTCGGTTAATAAGAAGGGATGCCTTCACGCAGGCTGTTTGTGTGTGTGTGTGTGTGTGTGTGTGCATTTGCAGTGGCTGAGAGGAGCTGATAGCAGAACTGCATGGTGGGCTAAAAACTAGGTGCAGGGGAATTGCAGTGTGCTATCTCCCAGAATGACAGGGCTGCCATGATTGAGGTTTGCAACACTAGGATTTAGACACAGCAGCATTTTTCTCTGTTTCGTTCTGTCCGGCCGGCCGTCCCAGCCCCTCTCCTGCCACTCCCTTCCCTTGACTCGCCCAGCTCTATTACATTCCTCCCTTCTCTTGTTGCGCTCCCCATCTCAATGAGTGTCTCCAGCCCTTCTTTTTCATTCTTTCTGCTTTCAGATCCCCCCTGTGTGTCTCTCTTTTCTCTCCCCTGCTTCTTTCCACCCTGCTCCCTCTATCAGGTGCTGTATAATGAAGGCTCCCCTGATGTGCTCCCAGCCTCCATCCGCCATTTTGATTCAGTACAGCTGTCCATGATAATGTACTGTTCACTCAATCACTCTTTCTCTCTCTTGCCCTCCTTCTCCATCTCTCTTCCTGTCTCTCTCTGCCTCCCTGAAAGACACAAGCCCCTGTATTTGCTGGCGCTCCTGTAACACAGGGGTTGCCATGGAAATAACAAATTAGTATGTGAAATGTTGAGGAGGAGACCCAGGAGATGAGACAAAGCCCTAAATGACACACACACACACACGCCATATGCGCCCAAACACACGGGTAAATCCACATGATGCGTGTTTGATTATTTGATGGGGAGGTACAGTTGCAGCTGGTCCCAGATCAGAGCCGTTATTCTGGCTCCTGGCTCCCCGCAGATTGCTTTATTCAGAAAAGTAGCAGTTTAATGACAGCTTTCAAGGTCTAATGCCAATCATCTTTGAATGAGCTTATTCCCTCTCTCCTTATAGCCTTCAGAGCTCGTATCTTATTTCGTTTGTACAAATTTCACGTATTTTATCTGACACAGCTCACACAGATTCCTCGCCTTTTTTTTCCTCCCCGTTTCATTCTTCTCTTGTGTTGGTCCCTTTTTTTTTTAAACACTGTTTTTCTTACAAAAATGACATTGCAGTTTATTTATGCAGTCAGTTACAACAACCTGTATTTACAGTGCTGTGCAAACGTTTTAAACCACGTTATCGTTACTTAATTAGAATGTTTTTTTTCCCCATGTCTGTGTGCGCTCATGTGTCTGTTACCAAAATATCTCACGAGCCACTGGAGGAATTTTAATGAAACTCGCAGAAAGTAATCATTGGATGTTCATTTATAATAGTTTATCTTTTGGAGTCAGCCCAATGCAAGATGGCTGCCACAGCCAACCGATATTAAAAACTACAAAAATGGCTATAACTCACCCAGTTTAACAGATAATAACCTAAGATTTGGTGTGGTAGTAGCTGTGACTGATCCCCAACACACTAACAGATTGCGTAAGGTCTTTTCTCTTGGTCTGTTTGTCTGTTAGCAAAATATCTCATGACTCACTTGACAGGTTTTAATTCAAGATGGCCGCCACAGCTAATTGGCATTAGCCAATCAAGGCCATTTCAAAAACTGTAAGAAAGGTTGGATCTTTGGACGCATTAAAGGAAGACTTTTGAACAGTAGTATTTATAAAAAATAAAGTATCCTGAGGTTTTTTTCTACAATTTTTAACTTAATCAACC
>JAOXNZ010000064.1:19681728-19691772 GCA_028566095.1 Kryptolebias brasiliensis
GTCATGTCCATTCATTTCATCTTAATCTCTTATTCAACATATCTTTGTACCATGAGGCCGTGTGCAGATGTGTGTGTGTGTGTGTGTTTGTGTGTGGAGCTACACTGCAGGAGAGGCGCGATTTTTGCTGAGGGCCAGGGTTTTCCAGGTCGGCCATTTTAGCAAAGAAGGATAGATGGAAGGGCGGTAGGGGTTGATGGGAAGGGAAAATAAAGTGAAAACAAGAGGAAGAGGAGAGAATCTGAGTAGGACGTGTTCCAGTGAGTTCCAGTTAAGTGTGTAAGCAGAGGTAGCAGGTAGATAAACGTTCAGATCTGAAGGCTAATTACGTCTCTTTCATGCTGGAGGAAAAAGAAAAACATTTCTTATCCCTCCGTCTTTCGTTAACACACCTTCATCTCGTGGTTGTTTTCTTTGCTTTCTTGATCTTCGTCTCCAGACTGAACATGAGAGGTTTTTAAGGGAGTTTTGAACGAGTGCTTCTTTTCATTGCCCATCTGTGTCTTTGTGTTGTCTGGGTGTGTTTGCCTGTGTGTGTGTGTGTGTGTTTTTGTGCTCGTCCCTCTGCGAGCGGAGCTGAATCCCTGATGAAGTTTAATTCCCTCACGTGGAGTTTCTGTCACGACCGCAGAGAGCGAGTGAGACAGAGAGGGGCGAATATTCAGTGACGGCAAGGAGGTGGTGAAATGGACGACTGCAGTTGCCATAGAAACCCCTACTAGCCACACAGCGCTGTTGCTATTCCGAATGTCTGCTGGCCAATTTTAGATCGGTTGTCTCAATGAAGATTTCAGTAGGCAGCCACTTTTCTGGCACACTGTGCATGCAATAAATTATACATATCATATTCAAAGAGGAGGAAAAAAAATTTATTTAACAGCCAGGCGCCACTGAAATAGTCCACTCAGCAGTCAAAAAAAAAAAAGAAGAAAAAAGCCTTAGCATTGCAGAGATTTGAGGCTTATCATTCAGAAAAGCAGTTTGTTATTTAGAGCTAATGAATTATGAATCTCTTTTTCCCACTTTGTTCTCATTATCCTCCTCTTCTAATCCTCAATTGGTTTGATTTGTGTTTCCGTTGCAGTGAATAACCTCTCTTGTGTTTTTGGTTAAACCTGACAGGGTGCAGACTGGCTCTTCATTAGTCTCAGCTCATCGTGCCTGATGCCCTTTTAACGCTTACCTAAAATAGGTGCATGTTTGTCTGCTTTCGTGTCTCTCCCTGCTCCCAGGTTGAGACAGATCAGTGCCTCGCTCTCACATCAGCCTGCTCATTCTTTGAGTATTCAGTTACATGTGGAAACACACACACACACACAGGCATAGACTCAAACAAGCATACACATATTCTCTTCCCTTACTCAGTGCTAAGCAGTGATCCATGGTAACTGGATGAGATGCTTTGCCCAGAGCACAGCTGAGTCTCCTCAGGGGAACCCTGTGTCCTCTCTTAATGCACAACACACTCTTTTAGCTTCGCCGGCGCATGCTCGTCTATTTCACGCTGCCACTTCCATTTTGATCAACTTCTCATATTTGTTTAATTAAGTTTGTGTGTCAGCATCTTTCCTCTACCTGTGTGTGCGTTTGTGTGTTGCTGCCTGCGAGCCTCCATGATTGATGTAGACATGCTTGACATTTTCTGCAGCAGAATCTGTTCGGGTCAGTTTACTTCTCACCTCACGCCCCCCCTCCCCTACTCGTCATTACCTCCTATAGGTCACTGTAAGCAGACTCAGTCACGGTGCTGAAGCCAAAAGCGCTTTAGAGAAGGAAAGGGGACTACGTGCGAGTGTGTGTTAGGAGGTGGTGGGTGTCGTGTTCAAGGTTGGAGGGGTGGTTGTAAAGTGTAGAGCAAGGGGACGCTGTCAGTCTGTCAAATGTGTGCAGTCAAGTATGTGAAGATATGAGGTTGTAGATGGGCAGAGAGAGAGAACGAGAGAGAGAGACATCATGCGAAGACATCACAGCTTCCTTCATTTTGCTGCACATCAGCACCTTGGAGAGCACTCTGATGCTCCTCTGTGAGTCTAGTGCCACCTTGAGGCTCACAGCGGCATTGCACTCTTTGTTGGAAAAAGTACGCTTCCACGTCGAAGAGCACAAACATGTGTGGAGGTTGGAGGGTTTATGGGTGGTCAAGAGGGTGCAAGTGTGCAGTCTGTGCATGTGTGGGTTGTAGGTGGTCATCATGGTGGTGTAATCTGTTCACAGATGGATTGTCTTAGCGTGGGCCTGTTGTGACTCACAGTCTCCATCTTAGGCACCCAAAGCATTCACTTATGCTAATCTTTCTGCCTATCTGTGTCACATCAGCTGTCTCTCTCTGCTTTATCTTCAAGGAGACTTGTCTGTCTGTTTGTGTGAGTTGGCACAGAGGTGTTTGTCTCCCCAGGATATGTATGATTCCTTCTGCAGTTCGCTTCCATTTCCTCGATTTCTGTCCTCACATTTTTTTTATTCCTGGCTCTTCACCTTTTCTCTCTCTCTCTTTCTCTCTGGTTCTCTTTTCCTGTCTCTATAACTCTGTTTCTCTCCAAGTCTTTGTGCATTGTGGTAACGATGCTCTGGGCTATGTGTAGGTAAAGGCCCTGAGACCATCTTTGCTGGGTCGGGCCTCAATGATAATGAGTGGCACACGGTGAGGGTGGTCCGACGTGGCAAGAGCCTCAAGCTCACCGTGGACGACCTGCAGCCTGTTGAAGGTAACCACTGCGGCATAACATTTGAGGTCGTACAAGTAAAGCTGTTTCTGCATTGTGTGTGGATGTTTTTCTTATTTTATCGTAACAAATCACTGCACATGTGCCGTATTAGAATGAGCATTAGTATGGACCAATTCCACTTGAAACTGATGTGTTCAGAGCCCTCACCTCTGAAGTTTACCCCCTGCCACCAGGTCAGATGGCGGGCGACCACACCCAGCTCGAGTTCCACAATGTGGAGACGGGCATCGTGACGGAGAAGCGCTTCATGCCCGCCGTGCCCTCCAATTTCATCGGCCACCTTCAGGGCCTGGCGCTGAACGGCATGCCCTACATCGACCTGTGCAAGAACGGCGACATTGACTACTGCGAGCTCAACGCCGTTATCGGTGATAAGAGCATTGTGGCCGACCCCATCACCTTCCGCTCCCGGTCCAGTTTCGTCACGCTGCCCACGCTGCAGGCCTACTATTCAATGCACCTCTTCATGCAGTTCAAGACAACGTCCCCCGATGGTCTAATTCTGTTCAACAGGGGAGACGGCAACGACTTCATAGTCGTAGAGTTGGTTAAAGGGTGAGCTGAATCATCTAGTGTGTGTGATATTTACAGAACTGTGGATCTCTATATAAAAACTAGAGAAACTGCTTTTTCTGTGAAACTGCAGTGTGAACGCTGACTGCTAAATGACTGTGCCGAAATTTGTTGAAGAAGATAAAACTAAGTTGTTAAAGCTAAAAGAAGCAGAACAGTAGCTAAAAAGTAAAAGTAGCAAAACCAAGCAGAAAGCTATCTGAAAGCCAAAAAAAAAAGCAGAATGCTAGCTTAAAGTATCAAAATACTAGCTAAACGTAATAAAAGGATAGCTAAAAACTACCGTAACAAAAGGTAGATAAAAGGTAAAAGTAGCAAAGCAATAGCTAGAATGTAGCAAAAGGCTAGCTAAAACTATAAGTAGCACAACTCTAGCTTAGAGCTAAAAGTGTCCAAAAGCATCAAAAAGCTAGCTAAAGCTAATGTAGCTAAAGGGTTGATAAAAACTAAAAATAGCAAAATATTATCTAAAAATGTCAAAAGGCTGGTTAAAAAGCTTAAATCAAGAAAAGGCTAGTTATAATCTGAAAGGAGCAAAAGGCTAGCTTGTAGCTAAAATTTGCAAACGGGTAGCAGAACAGTAGCTAAAAGCTAAAAGAAGCAACTAAAAAGTAAGACCAAAAAAGAGATTAAGAAAATCAGCAAAATCAGAGCAAGAATGCTGAATTGGATTCTTTAGAGAGCAAAGTTTTGGAAGGAAGTGAAGAAATCTCTGTATTTTTAACCCCTACATCACCAGCCGCCCCTGTACCGGGGGCTGCATACTTCTCAAAAATAGGCCTAGGGACTAAGGCGTTAAGGAGAAATATTTGGAAATAAAGATAAATGTTTTGAAAAGTATAAAAGTTACAAAAACCAAAAATCACAGCACTCATCTCCTGGATGAGCTGATTGTATTGATTTATAGATGGTAGAATAACATAATGTATGCAGAGAAATGAAAAACAGGAAGATAAAAGTGTGAATGCTGAATCAGCAGTCACACAATAATAAAATAAAATATTTGTCCAGCAGAAATGAAAATGAATGTAAATACTCAAAGTGGGATTAGTCTTAAGTTTGTCCTTGATGAACCAAAAAAAAAGGAAGAATCTTGACAGCAAGGTTAAAGCGAGTTGTTAAATGTATGATGTGAAAAATGCACAAGCCAAGCACCTCGTTTTCAAGTCTTGTAATTAAGCTTGTACAAGACAGTTAATAATGCCCTGAAGTGTGTGACCCTGCTGTTCTTCATCACATGAGTGATTAATTTGCCTTCTCGCTTGTTTAACCCCTTCCTTTCCTTTTTTGTTTCTTTCTTTGTTCTTCCCCCAGCTACCTTCATTACATCTCTGACCTGGGCAATGGCGCTCACTTGATCAAAGGCAACTCGAACAGCCCTCTCAACGACAACCACTGGCATAATGTGCACATCTCCCGAGACACTAACAACCTGCACACGGTCAAGATCGACACCAAAGTTACCACACAGACCACAATGGGTGCCAAGAACCTGGACTTAAAGGGTATGTAAAACCTGTTTATAAAATGTTATAAATATAAACTTACTTGTGTTTCATTGATTATTTCTTTATTGTAACAACGCTTCTTGACAATAAATCTATATCTTATATTGTTCGAAAGCCTGTTTATTTCCCCTTAATTTGTAAGTATTGTAATTGTAAGTTGAGCCACAGAGTTCATTATGTGGGTTGAACCATGAAAAACTTGTCAAATCCTCTCTGCCAAACAACTCATCCTGCTATCAGCTCTTGTTTGGTGTTATTTATTGGATTTGATGTTGGAAGTCTGAAGAAATGAGACATACTGGCAATTTAACAATTTATTCATTCAACAGACGAGTGCCTCGGTAGCATGTGGAAGAACCATACGCAGCCACAACAGCCCGGCAGCTCCTCCACGCGCTGCTGTGGGTCGGCATCCTGTTCTTTAACCAGCATTTGTCAGCCAATGTGGTTGTGTTGGTGACTCTGGAACAAACAGGTGTTCAGTGGGGTTGAGGTCAGGACTTCAGGTGATTCCATCCTCTCCACTCCCAAATTCTACAGGTAGTTCCTGATAAACCCCGCTTTGTGGGGATGAGGGTTGTTATCTTGGAGGATGGAGTTCAGCTCCAGACTGTGGAGAGATGGGATTGCACTGGTTGCTCATAGGTGCTGACAGTTAGGCACCTGATTGTCAGCACCTGAGGTACCAGAAGCTCAAAAGAAGAGTCAGTAGCTGAATTAGCTGTTTAGCATCAGCAGAGAAGATTTGGGAAGTTATCCGTGGCCACAGCTGACCTATTATACTCTGCTGCTCAACCCATCAAATGCATTTTCCTAACAGAAGCAAGACCATTTAAGGGGAAACAAACACGTTCATTACAACAAACAAACAAACAATCAAACATAAATTTATTTAGTGCTATGGTTAGATAAAAATTCTTGATATAATACTAAATTTCTAGACTTGTGCACCATAGAAGGCTGCTTTAATAATCAATGATTAATTACTTATCAGTCTTGACATTACAAGTAGGTTAAAGAAAAGTTGTGACCTTTGGGAAATAAAGAAAACAAGAACATTAAAACCCCTCTAAAGCTCTCTAATTATCTATTTTTTAATTAGTACAAAGACTAAGAACAAATTAGATACTTTATTAGACTTTATTAGGGGGTTATGAGTTCAACTATTTTCTGACAAATGAGCTTAAACCTGTTTTCTGTTGCACTGAACTAAGTATCTTCTAGCAGTAGTTAGCATGAGATGGGTATCTGTTTCATTATAAAACCCTCATTAAAAAAGAAATTATCCATATTTTGTGCTGGAAAATTATTGGGTAAGAGCATACCTAATGGATCGAAGTTATCAAGTCAAACTGACTGGGTTTTTCTGCTGCTTAAGACCAAGGAGCTCAAAAATCAGAAAACAAACTATTTCATGATTAGGTTAATCAATAATGAATTTCATGTTGCCTTACAGGTGATCTGTACATCGGGGGTGTTACCAAAGAAATGTACCGAGAACTGCCTAAGTTGGTCCACTCCCGTGAGGGATTTCAGGGTTGCCTAGCAACGGTTGATCTAAATGGCCGCCTCCCGGACCTTTTGGCTGATGCCTTGGCAACCATGGGCCAAGTGGAGAGAGGTTGCGAAGGTGGGCTACCAAGACATCAGCAGATCTGTTCCAGCCCGTCTTCTTTCAGCTTATTTGTTTTGATTTTTCTCTTTTAGTTTCAGTTTTTATTTAACTCGCTGTTGGGATAACCCACTAACCCAGCTCTCGCTCCGTTCGATTTGATTTGACTTTTACTTTCAGTCTCTTCATCCTGTCCTCGATCTTTCTGCACATTGTGTGTTTTCTCTCTCTCTCTCTCAGTTCCACTCTTTCTGCAGTTCACAGACATCTGTGCGCATTAACTAACCATCTAACTTATTTTGCTTGTTTGCCTTTTTTTTTTTTTGTTTGTTTGGCTGACAAAAGTTTCATTGATGAAAGCTGACTTGCAAGGTATAATGCTTTGTGTGAGACGTGTGTGTGTGTGTGTGAGGGTGCAGAAACGTGTGTGGGAGTGTTAAAAGTACCCCGTGGTGTTCAGTGTTTGTGTGGATCCCAGTGATCCAGAGTCAAAGGTCAGATTGGAGTGAGATTATAGTGATTTAGTCTGATTAGAGACATTACCTCTGCTTGACTTGGGTTGACCACCTCTCCGCCTTCTTTAGCTGCATGTTATCTAACCTCTCCTGATGACTCCCAGCCAAAACTTCAATACTCCTCTGGTGAATCATTTCGCACTCTTTCCTCCGTGCTTCATGCTAGAACTAATTTTAGAGGCTCCTCTTCTTCTAACATGAGGCGGGGAGAGAAAGCCGACAGAATGATAGAGAAAGAGTATTGAGATGGAAACATAACTCCAGCTGTTATGTTTGGGGGCTCCTCCTGCTTCTGCCCCACTCATCCAAACATGTATGCTAACCACATCTCCCTCTTTTTGACCTTATAACACTCCAGATTGGGTTATTCTTGTTTAATTGATCATTTATCCTAAGTACAGGAACCTATCTTCAACATCTTAGTCACGATATTACCACTAATCATGACCTTACAGCACAAATGTATTAAGAAAATCTAAAAACCCCATGTTTCACACTGGGTGGCAGTGAAAACATGAAGTAAGATGTTTTTTAATTATTCGTTCTGAGTTTTTACATTCTTCCACTGCATCGCGTCTGTCGCTGCAGGTCCCAGCACCACGTGTCAGGAAGACTCCTGCTCAAATCAGGGCGTCTGCTTGCAGCAGTGGGAGGGTTTTACCTGTGACTGCAGCATGACTTCATACGCTGGGCCACTGTGCAACGATGGTGAGTATTTTCCTTTATTTCCCCTCACACTCCGATGGATTAGAGAAGGTTTTGATAACAATGCAGACTGCTGAGGAATACTGTAACCTGTATATTCTATGGCAGTTCTCTTTAACGTATTCTTTAAAGACCTGATACAACGTCTGAGTGGACTTTTGCCTGTTTTTGTTGCCTTAATTTGTTTATTAACTATTTGGACTTTGCCTGTCTGTTAGCAACATATCTCATGAACAGCTGGACGGATTTGAGTAAAACTCTTGTGAAATAATCACTGGATGTGCATCTACAAATAATTAACTTTCGGAGTCAGTTTATTTCAAAATGGCTGCCACAGCTAATCAACATTAGCCGATACAAAAATGATTGTTTTTCAGTCAGTTTTATAGAAATTGTGCTAAAATTTGGTGTGCTAGTAGCTAAGAGTCAAACACAACGGATACTCTGAGTACTACTGATTATCGCATAATCTTTGCTTGAAACTTTAGCATTACCTGTTGGAGTAAAGGCTGCTTGTCTGTTAGCAAAATATCTCATGAACCACTGGATGGATATTAAAGAAACTCTCAGGAAATAATCCCCGGATTTACATCTACAAATGATTAACTTTTGGAGCCATTACCATTCAAGATGGCTGCCACAGCTAATCAACCGTAGCCAAGACAAAAATGGGTAAAACTCAGTAAGTTTTACAGATACTGGTCAAATATTTAGCATGATAGTATCTGAGAATCATCATCTCCCATCACTTCTCAGCATAAGATGATCTTAGTCTCTTGTGTGAAAGGCGGCGGTTGATGTTTATTCCTTTTAATTTGATGATTTATTTTAGTTTAAGTGTATCTTGAAAAGGCATCCTCTAAAATATTTGATGACATACTGTTTCTCAAACATGAGTCCTCTCCCTGATCTTCTCTAGACTGTAAAAAAAATACAGCAAGATAAATTCCAGCTTGTTTTAAATCTGCAGATATTAAATTACGGTTCTTGGATCGTTAGGTTTCAAACACAATATCCAAAATTTTTTTGTGTGTGTGCATTAATTAGAGCCACCACAGGAGGGCACTGTGAACTATTTCTGTAAAGGCACACCTCGATTTGATGTTCAAATATGCAGTTTTTCTACAATCAGATAAAAAATACACTTTGCATAATTTTCTTTAAATGTTGAATTATCCCCTATAGTCTCATGGTTTTATCACCCCGTGAGTCAAAGAAATGTATGAGTTGTTTTTTGTATGAATCACTCCAACCTCCTGCAGTAACTTGGAAAACACAGATTTTCTTTTTTTTAAGCCTGTAGGAGGAACAGTTTAACTGTGACATTTAAAGTTTAAGCAACAGTTTTATTTTGCTAAATGCTCACCATTTGCGAAACTTTTTTTTTTCTCTGTGTTGCGCAGCTGGGACCACTTATATCTTCGGTCGTGATGGAGGCATGGTGGTTTATACGTGGCCCCCCAATGAACGCCCGAGCACCAGGGCGGACCGACTCGCCCTCGGCTTCAGCACCCAACAGAAACACGCCATCCTGCTCCGAGTGGACAGCGCCTCCGGTCTCGGAGACTACCTTCAGCTCCAAGTAGTAAGTCCACACAGTCACTTTTAGACAATAAAGCCATTTGTGCTCCAGTTTTATCTGAGGCATTTATCCACGTCGCTCGCCCACGAAGGAACACAGATTCATTCTAATACTGCTTCATTGACCGGGCTTTCATCACTCGACCCCCTGAATTGGTCCAGCTGGTAAATTCAGCTGTAACATCGTCAAATGTGGGTAAAATCCTAAGGGACATTTAAGAAACAATTCTGCACTTACAGTAGAAACAACTCTTTGGTCACAGAAACGCTTAGAGAAGTCAGTGACTTTGCTGAGCTGAAAAAAGAAAAAACAGAACTTTTTAATCAATTTGTTGCATCCTCTGTAATTAAAATGAATATTCCGTTTTATATGATTTTATAGATGCCTGACAAATATTCCCCTTCATAAAAAACATTCAGAATAATCTTGTTATGTCTGGTTTGTGTTCAGCTCTCCTACATACTTGCATTATTTGAGTTAATTGGTTCATTAATTGCATTACTTCTTCCAGCCCATGATTGTAACCACAGTGCTTCATGTTTTATCCTTCTTATTTGCTCATTATGGGAAAACAGGAACAAACAAAGCATCCGAGCTCCATTCAGTCATGTATTTGCATTTGAGTTATTTGACAGACTCATTAATCAGCCGCGTTTCAGAGAGCTCTTGCGTGTTTTTCAGTCACAACAGGCGCATTTATTTATTGGCAATTACTGAAAATGTTGCACAAAATACTCGAATGCCTCAGTCAGTGCGCCCATGCATTTTGTAATATATATTTTTATTACAAATTTATTTCCTCTCTATGTTTAAAACTTTATTA
>JAOXNZ010000064.1:19694927-19706872 GCA_028566095.1 Kryptolebias brasiliensis
AAGCTCTTGAGGTGGCCCTTTGTGTATCCTCTGCCATCTGGCTTTAAGGAAAGACAAGTGGGAAGGTGCTTCTTGGCTATGAATCTCCACTTGGGATGAAGAAAAAAGTCTTAAAAATGAACAGAAATGGAGAAAAGCAAGAACCTGTTGGTGGCTGTTTCCCTTGCAAAAGAATCTTTCCCTGGGGAAAAAAAAATTGTAATCAAATTAAAGTACATGCAAAGTATTGTGACATGGAAAAAAATATATATGTAAATTTGAACTAAAAGAGCAATGATTTTTGAAAAAAATATGTAAAAGTTTTCCTCCTAAACTTCAATAGAGCTGCTTAAATTAGCCTCTAGTCCCTTTAACAGTGAGCAGTGCTAGAGCTTATAACCAGTGCATGCTTTGTAGGGCTGTGACAACAGTTTTCTACATCTCTGTCTCTCTGTCTGCCTGTCTGTTGCTCCTTCAGATAAAATGTTGTGCTGCACAGCCATCACCATAGCAACCATCTGTCAGCCCTGTCTTCTCAGGGCCCTCTGACTCCTCTTATCCGCTGCCTTCTTCTTCTTCTCCTTTATTTCGGTTCTCTCCCTCTTCATCCTCAGTCTCCTCTCCCACTCTTATCTCCCTCAGTCTCCTCCACGGTTCTCCACGGCTTCGATTTGCTCTGCCATGCTTAATCTATCCCATCCTCTCACCATGCATTAGGGGGGTGGATTGTGTAACACTCAAACACTCTTGTGTGTGTGTGTATGTGACCGCTGGCATGTGTGTGTGTGTGTGTGTTTGTCCACTTTTCTCTGTGCGGTGTGTTTGGTGTGTGTGTGTGTGTGTCCGTGTAGGCCGCCAGCTGACCATCTTCAACAGCCAGACGACGGTGCGTGTAGGCGGAGGTGAAAAGGGCGCGCCCATGTTCCAGGGGCAGCTGTCTGGCCTTTATTACAACGGCCTCCGCATCCTCAACATGGCCGCAGAGGGCCACCCGCACATCAGGGTGGAGGGCAGCGCTCGGCTGGTCGGCGACATGCCGTCCTCCTCCATCACCCCGCAGTCCAGCGCCGCAGCCGGAGGCAACCGCTCCGACTCCGCCCCCTCCATCAGTGACATCACAACCACCACAGCCACGAACAGGAAGCAGGGCGGGACGCCACAGGTTAGTGCTGTCGTGATTTAAACAGAAATCCTTGCTTTGTGTGGTCAAATGACACTCTTCAGATTTCTCAAACACATAAACCTTATCACTACACTGTAATCATCCCTCAGCGTCACAACAGATAATTAAAAAGTGTTAATTTGTTCTGATAACTTTCTCTCTGAGCTCAGTAAGAGGATTAGTATGCACACAGCTCATTTATGAAAGTCTAGGAGATGTCAGGGGGAGAAGAATTGTTTTTTTTTTTTCCTCTGTAAGTGGCAAGGCGAGTTTATTCATGTCTCACGCAGTTCAAACGCCGAGAAGATTCAAACTGTTTCACGAAACGCATTACTTATGTTAAATAAGAAGCACAGTGTGAGACATTACACATTGTGGGTGTAAAATATGAATGAACACAGAGCTGAAATTAATGATGATGATTGCTCAAAATCCAATCATATGCAAAGAAGAATTAAAAAGTATATTTTTAAGGATTTTAGTCTGTTAAAAGCAGATGTTATAACTACTCGGGTGTCTTCTAGTTTGCTGTTAGACTCCAAATTCAGGAGTCATTATTGACCTATATGTAAAGGTGAATAAAAATCTAAAAGAATCGCCCCCATTAAGCAGAGGAAAATCTGTTCAGTGCATATTTAGTGTTAGAGTTTAAATGTAGTCCAGGTAACCAACACAAGTATATGACAAACAATGATGTGTAAGAGTTTTATAATCAGTAATAATCCTCAGGGCTTTGTTGTAGACACAGTACATGATAAGACTGGTGCTGCTTGTAAGTAGCATCACTATAACAGAGCTTTAAAGTGGCAGCTAAAAGCCTTTTCAATAATAAGATGACCTGATTGTGGGAAAAAAAACCCTACCGTAGCTTTTATTTTTAAACTGTTTGAATATGATGCATAAAGGATTAAAAATTCCCCCAAATTTATGATAGGACACAGACTCAGAACCCTGAAAATTAGTTATATCTGGAAGGTTGAGATGAGTTTCATTAAAAAAATAAAAGGGCAAAAAAAAAAAATCACAAAAGTAAGATGTATGTACGTAAAATATGTAGAAAATGTGTAAGAAAACAATTAGGTGTGCAAAAGTACAAAATCTTTTACAAAATCAAAACTTGTTCTGATAATAATACAGCCATTAAACAATACTTGGAATTAAATGTGACACCATATTTATTAATTTATCTTTATTAGTGCTGCAATCGTTCTATAAATAGGTTGAATGAAGTCCTGTTAGACAAAACCAGCGAAACATCTTGAAAAACATGCAGCCGTAAAACAAACTCAGCTGGGTTTGGTTTTGTTTTTTTATTGCAGTGTTTGCAGGATTTTCTTCTTCTTCTATAACACATCCGCTTAAACGAATCAGACGGCAAATTCTCAATTAAGTGGTCCCTCCCTGCAACTACAGTACGATAAATGTCTACCCTAATGGAGGACCTAATAGCTTCTACATTTAGTAAACTAATGAAAATGAGACAATAGAAAGACATTGTTGTTGTTGAGACGGAGCTGAAGTTAATCTACATTTTCAGTAGCTGCACTTTTTATTTTCCTCGATTGTTCAGATGACTACAGAGGTGTTGTCAGGCTCTTTGTGGGCGTCTGTCTGTGCTGCAGTTCTTCTGTGTTATAAAACTGCCGCACTGAAAAGATATTTCTTCTTCTTTCTTTCTTTTTTTTTATCTCTCTCTCTCTCTGCGATACAAGTTGCCATGGAAATAGCGAGCCCCGCTACCCGCAGCTTGCGCTCTCTCCCATCCAGACTCCCACAGAGAGTCGTTCCTCTGTGTATAAACCACCAGCTGTTCCAAACGTAAATAATAGAACACTGATAGCTGTGAGCTAAGCCTCAGGCATCAATAATGGATGCGTGAGCTGGATGGATGCTGCTGCAGAGTGACACTGCCGTCACGGGGGCTTCTTTTCCACACCTCACCTCTCAGTAATCTCCCTGTTCGTGCATGCGCGAGTTAAATGAACTGCTCGCGCTCATCTGATGTTTTGATGTCAAAAGTTAAATCTGACACGCGTGGCGTGGAACCAGAACTAGGTCAGACCTGCTGTATTGTGCTCAGTATACTGCAGGAAGCTCCATACAAGTCAAGTCACTCCTGTCAACTCGAATTCTGTTTGTATGTGTGCGTTTGTCTTGTTTGAGAAGAATCTACAGCTTCGCTGTTGAGGCTCCTGTGTGTTGCCTGGCAACCAACCTGGCCTTAACCAGCGCACACATAAAGCGGAGATAAAATCCGATTGCACACGCACACACACACACACACACTCAGGTAGATTGAGAACAATAGGCCTGAATTGCAGCACATTGCATCACAGGAGGGGCAGTGAGCGACTTCTTACTGAGGCGCTCCGAGTCCAAATAATTGAGCAATTTAAGCTCTGGTGTGTGTGGAAGTGGATCTGCTTAAATCGCCAGTGGGTTTAGCCGTTCCATGAGGGCTTTTTGTGCAGAGAGAGTGCTGCCTCCTGACGTCCACAGTGAGTTCATTATTTTTGGGTGTGCGCGCGTGTTGAAAAGTGGAAGGTATTAATAATGCATGACAGCTGAGCAAGGAAAAGAGAAGGAGAGGTTGTGTGAGTGTTTATGCTAGAGGCGCGCTCTGAGTCACAGAGCTTGGGTTTGATGCTCAGTGTCTGTCTGTGGATGTGTGTTTGTGTGCAGCTCGGATTGTGTGTGTGTTTGATGCACAGATTGACAGGGGAAACTTGTGGCACAGAGGGGGCACCCGATTGGCCATCAGGAACCAGCTGATACTTCCGCAAGCTCTTTGAATATTCGTTTTACATTCGCAGCCTCCTTTCCTCTGTCATTTTTCTGCTTCACATCTTGCTTTTTTATTGCGTCTCACTCTTCATCTTCTGAATCTCTCTGCTCACTTTATTCTTTCTCTTTCCCAGCCTCCATATCTTTCCATATTTACTCAGTACCCCCTCCTCCTCCACCTCCTCCTCGTGTCCTGTCCTCCCTCCCTCCCTCCCTCCCTCCCTGTCTGTGGTTGAGCTCCAGTGATAGGCTGCTAATGCAGGCGTTGTATGAGTCTATCTCACCATCTGCAGTAGTGGAGCTAGCTCCTCTCCTCTCTCGTCAGGATCTCTTCATCAGCCTTCCAACTTCATCCTGGTTTTTGTGTGCCTGTCCAGATCTGCTTTAATAGAAATAGACCAATGTGGCATGTTTGGTCTGATATAGGGCTTGTGTGTGTGCGTGCATCTGTGCGTGCGTGAGTGGTTTTCAGTTGTGAAAGTAGCAGGCAAGCTGTTGAATCTTCTGCAGGAGTGTGTGAGGACATAGAGCGGGTACTATGTGTGAATTAGGCAGTCAGGGAGGCATGGACGGCCGCTGGCACTGTTCGGCTGCTCAGGTAGAGATTTCGCTCTTTAAGCATGCTGATTTATTTTATTTTATTTTTTTGTCTGTTTCCTCTTGTATCTAATTCTGCCCTCACTATCGCAGACAGCCCGTCTATCATGATGCCAGCATGCTCTGTGAATGAAAAGTTGGACAGAATGGGGTTGAGACTGAGGCGTGGAAGTCTCTTGGGTTTACATTTATCTTGCATATCTCTTTAACTTGTGCGAGGCACTGATGCGGTTTTATTAGTGTTTGGCTTGTTCCTGGTTTTCCTCATGTTCGCTTTGGCTGCACCGAAGGTGGATCAATACTCCAATTAACACCTTCCTGTTTGAATAGGGGGGGGGGGCAGCTGATTATGTGATGTCACAAATCAAAGGAGGGACCTTGTAAATTTTTACTGCTTGGATTTTGTTTTAGCTGGAAATCAGGATTCCAAACAGGTGCTTTTGATGGTCAAGCGTGGTGGTTTACCATTGATTGGTGGCAGATGTCACAGGCAATGTGTTTCCCACTGGCTGACTGGTTCATGTGTTATTTGGATCCTGGCAAAGGCACAGAGGTTTATTGACTGGATGGATGCCAGCGGCTAAGCTCACCCTTGCAGCATTTGACAGCCCAGTGGGCAGAACTGATTGGAAAGGCAGCGGAGGGAAGAGACAAAGTCAAGCACCAGTGACCTAATGCATGTTTCAGGCCGTCCTAAACCACATTAGACTTGTTAGGGGTAGCATCCTGCCTTACAGGGCTAGGGCAGGCGATTTACAGGCGAGCTGCTTCTTGACTACATGTGCAATCTGTGCCCCTGCAAAGAGAAGGTGGCGAGAAAGCAGAAAAAACAGTTAGTTGGGTTTTTTTTTGTAATTTTCAGACGTCATTGCCCAATTAGTCCTTTGATTAGGCTCCAATTTTCCGTCAATTTGGGTGTGATCTGCCTCTTGAGTCCTTCTCTTTCTGCAACTCTGCTGCTCTCTACCCTCTCCTTTATTCATTGGGTTACTAACATCCACTGCAATGCATCACAATTCAATTTTAATTTCACGGAGCACCCGGTGTGGTTAAAATGCACACACACACACACACACGTGCACACAATAAAATCTCTCATGCCAAAGCGTCAAGGCAGGCGATGTTTAACAGTAGTTCATGAATATGCGGCGCACATTAACGCCGTGTTAAGCAAAGACAGCAGCACTTTGAAGCCCTCCTTCTGGTCTGTCTTCTCTTTTTCTCCACCTTAAACTCTTTTTTTTTATCCATCCATCTATATTTTAGCAACTCCCTCTTTTCTCTCCTCTCCCCACACACTCTGGCAGGAATAGCAAATCAATGCACAGGTCCCCAATGAGGGTGCACACTCCCTGTTTTTTTTCTTATTTCTTGTTTTTTTTTTATTCCCCATCATTTTTAACAGCCTGAACTTAAGAGTTGCCATGGCAACAGGAGGTGCAGGGATGAAGAGGAAAAAGGGCACCTTTTCCATTGAGAGGGGGACAAGACAGAGAGGACGAGCTGTTTTTAAGATACTCGTTGGTAGAATGTGGATATTGGGGCTCATGTAGAGGTGCTGAATAAAATTACTAATTGCTGTGTTTTGTGTTTTATTTTTATCCACACGCTGCACATTCCTCATCAAAATTTGAACGCCTCCCAACATCAGATGAAGCAGGAAGATGAAAACGGTTTGAGAAAATACAAGGGGGAGGGTTAAAAGAGTAGGAGATAACTTGTCGTTCTCTTGGGGATTTAAACAGGATTCATAGTTTTTTGCCTCCCTTTCTTCTTCTCTTCTCGGTGCTCGCGTTTTGGCCGCCAGCCATTGCTGGGGGCCAAAGTGATCGTGGCAAACTGGATAACGAGTGGGCGAAGGATTGATGCTGTGTGCTCACACATGTAGAAAATAAACAGAAGGGGTGTGGAGCACAGGTTGAGTATCTTCATATACTGTATATATTTAATTCAAATCTTGATTTTTGTTTCCCCCCACAGTCGGCGGACGACCTGCTGGTGGCGTCAGCTGAGTGTCCGAGCGACGATGAAGACATTGACCCCTGTGACCTCAGCTCGGGTGAGACTCATCCTTGTGTGACATCGATTTTTCAGCTTGTTTTTCATGTGTTCTTCATGTTCGCATGGCTCAGTTTTCTTCCCCTTGGTCACTTGCTGTTATGAATTTTTCATTTCCACTTTGGTTGCTGCCTCCAGGCGCCACCTCTTATCTTCATGCTTTTCTTTGCTTTTTGCTCCCTCCCCTTACCTTTCTCTTATCTTTTGTTATTAATTTTTTTATCTTACAATATTTAGGAGTGATTCATCAGTATCATGTTTTTTAAAACCAAGTTCAATTACTTACATTTGAGTACTTGAGTACTAATAAAGGCCATCCCACGTCTTACAGTTAACAGAGCCTCTAATTACAGATTTAATCCGTTCCAACGGGTGATGTGTAGGTTCAAAGCTCCTGTTTGAAACACATTTTAAAAATAATAGAAATTAAAATAATTTCTTCCAAAAAAAAACCCTGAAAAAAAAACATTTAACAGTCATCATCACAGTAATTTTTGGCACTATTCCTACCCAGTAACAATGCTAAAACCTGTAAAATAAACAATATTAGGGAAACAATAAAGCAATGGACAGAGTTTCTGTCTCTCACCTCTTTAAAAGACATCCAGCTTGCAGCCGTACGAGTGGAGGGACACCAAAAGCAGTCACTGTTTTAAAGCATTAGCCTAGCATTACCTTATCACCTTCCTTGGGGATCCTGCTACTCATTAAACAGCTCCTTAGGCAGCTTTTCAGGCTCATCAATGACCCATAGTGGACTATGATAACTACAGTCAGTTCTGATCACAGCCACTCTCCCAACATTGTCCCCTCGCCTCATGATGGTGTAGATTGATGGCAGTGGCCGTTCCAGCAGAGTCGGCTCGCTGAACAGCTCACCAGCTCAGGTTTATCGAGTTAATAACTCTTTTACCGCTCTCATGCTTTTCATTAATGTCTTTTTTCAGCTCAGTGATGGTGATGGAGGCCTTCATCCTCCTTCCAGGGTCTGAGCAGTGAGATTGTCAGGAAACTCAGGCTCAGATCAGTATATTCCCTCCTCTGCTCAATTGTTCACTTTTAAATACCTCCACTTCTTTTTCTTCTTTGTGTTCTGGTGTTTATTGCCAGTTAGCCAACAAAAATATGGTGCATTACCACCACCTGCTGATCGAGAATGTAGATCAGGACAGTCAGCTCAGAAAAAATGTAAAAAAAACCTCAACAAAATAACCTCCACATGGCTGACATTGCTCCTCCTCTACCACCTGATTGCTCAACTGAAAGATCAACGTCTTGCTGCCATAAAGTTGTATCGGTGCTGTGGTATCAAAACATTTTTCTGAGTATGGGTACAGGCAATCAGTATTGGACAGATACCTAATACTAGTACTGGTATTCATGCATCCTTAGTATTTATTCTTTGACATTATTTATTTTCCTCACCACCTTTTTTTCTGTCACATCACAAATGGAAAAAAAAAAAGAAAATTATTACACCGACAGTCATTTCATTTGATGTCAACTACTGCAACCGTCACCACCTGCGTTCATCATGAAGTGTCAGAAATAATATAATAAGTACCTTTGCTCTGACCCTCCGCTCAGCACTGACATGCAATTCATAATCAGATGATATGTAAACAACTTTGGCTCTAAGCTGCAGATTACATCTGCCAGCATGCCATTATGCAAAATGCTTATTCAATAATTCATCATGATGATGCATTATGTCTTCTTGGTCTCCACCCACCACCATCGCATGTAGTTCATATTAATAATGTATGAAGAGATCATTTTCCTCACCTCTTCCTCCCCACCTACAGCTGGCCCTCCTCTGCCAGACGTCAAGGGGTTCCCGGGTCCGTCCGAGGTGGTGCGGGAGAGCAGCAGCACTACAGGCATGGTGGTGGGCATCGTGGCGGCCGCCGCCCTCTGCATCCTCATCCTCCTCTATGCCATGTACAAGTATCGCAACCGCGACGAAGGCTCCTACCATGTGGACGAGAGCCGCAACTACATCAGCAACTCAGCCACGCAGCCCAACGGCAGCGCCAAGGACAAGCCGCTGGGCATCGCCAAGATCTCTAAGAACAAAAAGAACAAAGACAAGGAGTATTATGTCTGAGGCGGAACGTCCCCGAGACACAGACACTTACATCTTTATATATAATGGTATATGTACATAAATAGATATATTCTCCAAGAAAAAAAGTCATACACAGGGACATAGACTTGATGATTTTAATGTTTACTCCCCAATAACCACACTCACACACATGCTGGCAAGCACAAACACAAACAAGCACACACGCACACACTTAAACATTCATATACAGACATGCCTAAGGGCCCGGGCCCTTACTGTGTACAGTATTTACCAAGGAGCAAAGCCTCGAACAGAGGCTTGTTTTATGAGCATAAACACCATTCCAAATAATTTAGAAAGCACCAGTTCATCTTCCAACTATGAACCATTACGGGGCCAGACCAGACACTTTTCCGCCACAGCCGGACCTCTGGACTGAGTGAGATCGAAGAAGACTTTAAGTGAAGTACATGGCAGGCTGAGTGAGAGGCAGCACACAAGAACAAAGATTATGTAAAAGCACCAAGTGTCTCTTCCAAGCGTCTTGGCCTTCCTCCCTGTTAGCAGACGGGGCTTGACGAAGCACAGAGGATGGTGAGGAGACAAGCACACCAGTGGTTCAAGCCTAGCCCCGAGCAACAGCACAGGAATTCATTGTGTAGCCATAGAGACAGTGAGTTCTGAGTGAAACAGGCACAGACAGGGCCGGTGCCATGTAACAGATGAGCTGTGGTTGTCACGTCGCAGAGCGGATGTTTTTTAACGGCGCACTGTAAATCACAAAGGCAGAATCAGGGGAGACTGAGAGGTGTTTTCCTGGACAGGATACTTGAGACTTCAGATGCTACCTACAGACACCAGTCGTGCATGACTGCAGTGTCTCACACACAAAAACACACAAACATATACAAACACATGCAGAGTTAAAGTTAAACACCCACAATATCTTAGTGACTGACTCTGGAGACTATCCGAGAAGATGGAGGTGAAAATGATCACTATGATAATTGTTATGACAATGATAATGATGAATATCGAGAACCTTTGGGCAGTTCAGACTCTGGGGAATTGAGGGAGGGGGGCATCTTATTGCACGTGAATTATCTTACTCCGTGTGATTTATACTGCGTTAAAAAAACTCCAGATAACACCACCATCGTTACCTTTTTGGCTTGAATTAAACACACAGACATACTCCGAAAGGGTTTCTTTCAGTGACGGTTTTTTCGACATTGATTTTAATCTTCAGAATCAACTCTCAGTTCGAATTTTTAAAGTGTTACCATCTCGAGTGTGCTGCATGCCTGAGTCTCTGAGCTGTGCTGTGGAGTGGTGGTGTGTCCAGGTTTTTTTCTCCTGTCAGGGAGGGGGGTGTCGCAGTGTAACACCTGGATATGTGTGCCTAACCACAGGTGAAGTCCTGCTTTCTATTCTGGTGTCCTATAGGCCGCGCCCACCATACCTGCTCTAACCAACCACCTTTTATAGAAAAAAAAAAACAGCGGAGGAAAAGAAAAGTAAATGTTAGCATGTGTTGCTAATAGATAGAAAAATCCAGTTCTTGATGCCATCAGCTATACGACAACCTGAGTTGCTTTACTTTTTATTCTCTCTTTCTCTTTGCCTTCATTCTGCTGATCGACTGATTAATCAACCCTCCCGACATACTAGGACGGATTTCTTCTTCAGTATAATCCTTTCTTTCGAAGTGTGTGAGCCCTCTACAGCTCATGAACTGTAGATCCCACCCACCCACCCCCGGCCCCATGAACTAATAAATAATACAAACAGTGCCATGACTCGAGCAAGCCCCTCCAGTTCTTCCAACAATGTAACTAACCAGGCGGATGCATGCAAACATGGACCAGGGCAAGGAAGAACATAAAACTGACTGTGAGACGTGTGAGATTTCAGTGTATCGTCAAAATTAACATGTTCCCATTATTCTATCATCCCCAAACTGGCCTTTTGGAACCTCCTTTTCCTGCCCCCTTTTTCTCTTCTTGTTCTCTGGGTTCATCCATGTCTCTGGCTTTCTCCCCCCCCCCCCTCATCTCTGTTGTGTTAAAACAAAGGAGGCGTCTCAACCGATGGGATTCCACGTTTAGGTGTTTCATTAACCATGTTTATTTTCTATATGTACAATTTTTCTACAGTATTTTACTTTTATTTTTATTGGTACAGTTCTTTGATGAACATAAAGTGGAAATTTATTATAAAAAAATAGTTTTGAAGATTAACGAGTAAATAAAATATTACCCAAGTGAGCCTACGGGTGTGTTTGTTTGGCTTTCCCTTGCAGTGAGAAGCGTGTGTGTAATCGCATCACCCGCAGCCATGAAAGTAAAAAAAAAAAAAAAAAACTGTCAAAATTAAGACGGAGTGGTCGTGATTTGCATAAAGCTCCACAGCGTGTCTTGAAGGAGAGACTTCTGACAGAGAGCTGCAGCTGAAGATTGATGCCAGTTTCATATGTTTGCGTTGAGGAAACTGCTGCAGTCAGTTCTGGGAAAAATCAGGCTCCCTGAACCTCCTAAGACCCGAACTCCTGCATGGCCTGCATTTTTAATTCCTCGTTGCTATTTGGGCTGATTGGGACCTGACGTGAATCACGAAATACTAATCAAACTGTGACGTCCATATATGTGGACACCAGGTCCTTGGAGGTTAAACATATTTGATGTGAATTAAAGGTTATAAAATGTACAACTGTTATTGCTTAAAGGCGAAAGGGCGACAACGTTTTTGTCCGTGTCTGTATTCATTTGTTTGACGTGTTAGGAAAATATCTCATGAAACAGGCTGGATTTTTAAGAAACTCTCAGAACATTAATCATTAGATGAAGATTCACAACTGATTAACGATTGGAGTCAACCCTGTTTAGAAAGGCCTTAAAAAAACTTTAAAAAACGACAAAAATGACTATACCTCTCAGTTTTACAGATATTAAGCTAAAATTTGGTGTGGTAGTAGCTAAAACTGATCCACAACACAAATTGTTCAAGATCTTTGATTAAACTTTTGTCATAAACTTCAAAAGGACAACTCTGAGCAGCTCTGTCTGTTATTGGATGTGTATCTACAACAGATTAACTGTTGGAGCCAACCCAATTCAAGATGGATCCCACAACCAACTGATATTAAAAAACACAAAAATGTCTATAACAGAGGTCCCCAATCCTGGTCCTCGAGGGCCACTGTCCTGCATGTTTTAGATGCTTCTCTGCTTTGACACACCTGATTTGAATGACTGAGAGATTAACAGGCTGCTGCACAACTTGAAGACCTGCTGAAGA